>JAVKLA010000026.1:8476448-8573899 GCA_034782735.1 Sagittarius serpentarius
GTTGTGCCCCCCCCAGCCTCCTCGCTGGTGGGGTGGGGTGAGAAGCAGAAAAGGCCTTGGCTGTGTGCAAGCCCTGCTCAGTGATAACGAAAACATCCCTGTGTTATCAACGCTGTTTTCAGCACAAATCCATACTAGCTACTATGAAGAAAATTATCCCAGCCAAAACCAGCACCCAATATAATGGGCTATTTCAATCCCAGAGACAGTCAGCTCCAGCGCCTGGTCCAGCCCCTGGCAATGCTGCACGTTGCACCCACTGCCAGCACGTGGGCCAGGGGCCAGGAGCTTGGGAACACTCCCTGGCCCAGCTCCTTAGGCCTCTCAGTCCAGCTACTACTTCTGACATCCTCATAACAACATGGGAGTCTCAACAAGAGTTTGTGTCTAAAAGCTGTGTCTATCTACAATTACTTTTTTTCTGGTGCTATGAAGTATAAAAAGACCTTAATGTATGAACATTTTACACAAACCCCCAAAACCTTGGATCCTTTGTGGCAACACAGGACCTTACTCATGGGTTCTGATTATAAGATAATCTTCTAACAAGATCATGCTACAGGGAGAAACCCGTATGATGTAATCATCTTTACTGGTTTTGGCTAAATCCAGAGGGCAACCTGGAATGTGAAGCTGCCAAAAAAAAAAAGTAGTAAATTTAGTATACAGCCCAAGCAACATTGTATGCTGTCAATTCCTGATCATTTTAAGTTGGATCAAGCCAGCCCATCACTAAATGAAGTCCCAGCCTTTTGCCACCCTCTGATTTTCATTCCTGCCCTGGATCAGTCCTCTGACTGGCATCAAGGTAGATGCCTGTGCAGCTGAAGCAAGCTACAGATAGATCTGATCAGGTTTTTCTTCAGTTACCTTTCAAGATGTCAAGTACCTGATCCAGTAAATTCAGTGAAAACTTATGGCAGATTAAGGAGACCGTGAAGCTACTCTCTTAAAACCCACAAATTTCTTTGCCTTTCAATACGTGGTGTATCTGTCTTTTTGCAGTGCTAACATCGCAAATAAGGACTCTGACAAACTGTTCCAGGAGCTACTAGCTCGGGTTCAGGGGTTAGTGGCCACCGTCTGCCTCTTATAATCACTGTTAGTGTGTACCTTACCCTTGCTCTGGCAGTTTAACTGTTCATCTGATGAGCCGCTAACTGGTGTTTTTAGAAAATGGTCTGAATTGAAAAAGTAATTCTCCCATTATAATCTTTAAAAAGTAATTTTCTAGCATTGAATTCTGGACTGAGCAGTTGTTCAGAATTTTCTGCTGTCTTGCGGAGACCCTTCAGGGAGTTTGCCACAAACAGTGAAGCTGCATTTAACTACTCCTCTAGGAACTAACAGACCTTGTCAGCATACCTCTAAAAATTACTGAAGGGAAAGAAAGTACAGAATGTGTTTAAAAATAAAGCCTTTCTAATACTTAAACTTTCAAAATATTTTTTTTAGTTGAAAATTTACGAGTTGCATGGTAATTGAACTTAACAGTTAGTTACCATTTAATTTATTTTAAAGACAATTAAAAATAAAAAAATTAAAGCCTCCGATCATGCTCTTCTTATACTTGAAACCCCAAACTTTAACTGTTTAGTATTTTGCTGACTGGTCTGTGTTACAGCCTTGATAGTCTGGGCTTATTTATCTCATCAACAGATACATATTGCATGTTACTTTCCTCTGTTACCAAGTGTACGAACAGTGTCTTAGAATCTTTGTTTATTAGCTCATTATTTCTGTGCTGTTAAAAACACCTCTATAGCACTTTTTAACATGAAGTTCTTCCAGTTAATGTTTCCTAACATTGAAACAGTTAAGTCGAAGAAGCCTTTTGTCTCTTGTAAGAGGTTTAAAAATCAATTTTACATTTGTGATCTCTGAGTTGGTATGCATAAACATGTATAAATTACATTAAGAGAATTAATTCAAGCTAGAAAATACAGTTTCTAGAGCTACTCTTGATGCAGTGATAAGAATGTTTTCAGGGTTAGGTTCTTAATGAGGAATTAATTAGGTAAAAATATTTTATAGCATTATATTGAAAGTTTTTGAAAGAGCTATTTCAGAACAGTTCTAAAGGTGGAAAATACTCAGTATAGCTCTGCTGTAAACATGAATTTACTATGTAGTCTGTATTTAGTAAAGCGAGTAAATAAATCAATTTACGTACAATTTGAAAACAAAATGAATGGAAGAACCTCATTAATAATATGTCATGAATAATGTATATGTTGTAGTTTGGGTTTAAAAGACATTTGCAACAGGAAAATTATCTCAACACTTATTTTTACTATTAAAGGATGTAATTCCATCTAGTTTTGCTGAATCATGTTTTTGTAATACCTTTTTTTTTACTATTTATTTTCTGATTCCTGCAGATAGCTTATTTAAGAATCAGCATTTTAGCAGTATTGGTAGTATTTGCATCAGACCATTTGCACTGTGAAAGACCACCTAAATTAACTGCATGAACTGCTAGCAATAATTAAAATTAGTTTTAATTGTAGCATGATCTTAATATAATCACTATGTATACTTTACTAGTAACTATAACTAGTTAAAGTATGCAAACCATTAGTTAGAACTGTACAGAATAGGAAGAAAGTTATTAAAGCTATCATTTTAAGGCATTATGTTTTCTGAACCATTAGGATCATAGTAGCAACGTACCATAGCCCATTGCAAAAGAAATGTACTTTCTGGTTGCTCTGGTGAGCAAGTAACGTATTAAACTGATCTAATACTTAACAAATGTGAACTATGCCTCTGTTTTCATCCCATGCCAAAAGCTCAGGTTAGGACATTCTGTATTTTAGAAGCATGCAATTCCTTTACTTTCTGCAAGGGGGAATTCACATCTCCTTCATATTCCACCTCCCTGTGGCTCACAGTTAATGCTAGTTATTTCCCCTTGTTTATTACACGACTGTTTTATACCATCTGCTCCTCCCCTGCAGAAAACCCACCTCCTCTCCGCAGCCAGTAGCAGATTTCAGCTCCTCACGTGGAGCAGCAGGGGAGCATGCTCGATAGAAAGAGACTAAAAATGTGGAGGGATCAACTTTGCAGCTCCCAACACAAGCCAAGTCTGCTCCTGCTGCTGTTGGACTTAGAAGAAAGAATATGTATGTTGGTGAGTGCGTATTTGGTCCACTTGGGCCTCTCCTGCTGCCAGTACAAGCCCTACTTTTCCTTCTCTAATGGAGCCCAGGACCTTTCACCACATTATTGGTTATAGGTTTTTGATCTTTCTGGGCTTAGGTTATCTTCACTCCCTCCCATCTAAGTTGCAGAAGAGGGAGGAAAATCACTGTCCCATATTCGTGGAGGCTGCAAGTATGGGGCCTAAAAATTCTTATGCTATTAGACAAAAATGAAACTTTGCTCTTTTTTTTTCAAATCCTGTTTTCTTCCCTTGACTTACACTTCTGAGAATTTAATTCTTTATATTTTCCTTTCTTCTTGCAGACTTCTCTCTTTGTGCACTTTTGATCCACTCAGTTTGGACTCAGCAGTGTGTCTGGTCACTGCAAACAGTGGGGAATATGGCTGCTGTCATACCCTAATCAAATAACTAATGCAGATCTATGTGGCTTTATCACTAATATATGGATGATAATAATATAGTTAAGATTTCATTGCCACAGACCTCTTGTTTAGTTCATCAACAGAACTTAAAGGCCCTGTAATTGCTGTTACCACAACTGTGATTAGCTCTCAGACCCCTGTAGTAACACCTCCTGAACAGCTGTAACTGAGCTTTTAATTCTGCTGAATCCATTTGTCTCTCTGTAATGCGTTTTGTCTCTAATAGTCTATTACTGAAGACAATTTAAGGTATAAATACACATCTCAAGAGGTCAAAGAATATTAAAATAACTGATAAGTACTTCCAAATGGGAGCAATGGTGAACTTTTTTTCTTTGAAGTAAAAACTTGAGTACACAAAGTAAGTATACACTGATTGCTTCAGTTACACTTTGGCTAGACAAAGGTCTTTGTAGCACATGCCAAGTCATGCCATTTTGAATTAGTCTTCAAAGGACCAAAACTGGTACTTGCTACTATCATAAAATGATGCTTTCTACATGGGCCTGTGCAGGCTATGAGCAGCAGAACTAGCATGGCCAGATGTCCTCCATGCTGCTGTCCCACTTCTTAAATCTTCCTGTGGCCCACTTACGGGCACTTTGGTCCACGTGCGTTTCCCAGCTACTGGCAGTTCTCTGGTTATGCGGGTGGTGTTGAGGTCAGGAAGTCAAGGAGATAGTAGTTGGTGGTTGGAATTAGCAAAGTGCTAGTGAGGGGGATGGTTGTACAAAGTGATTATGTAGGTCTTTTATTTTATTTTTTTCTTGGAAACTAGAAGAAATTATAGTCAAACAAAGGTTCAAATGATAGCCTAACAAAGGTTCACTGAACTTTGTCAGTAACTATGAAATGTTTATTCTGGGAAGAAATGTATTTTTTTCAGAAAGCCAGAAACACAAGAAAACTTGCAAGTATTTCTCAGCTATATTAAGAGTACCATAATACAATCTTTAATAACAAGTAAGTATTTAAAATGTTAATTTTTTTTTTTTTCAGGAATATCCGGCATGATTACAGAGCAATATGCAGATGAGTAGGAACTACACAGAATTAGGTAAAATGACTAATGCCACATGCCAACAGGAACAGTAGATGCTGTAGAGTAGCTTAGAGAATTATGTTGACATTGTATGTCACATTTTTGCACAATTTTAAAAAGTTTTTGTACGAAAACCAAGGACAGCAAAGATAAATTTTTAGTTCAGAATTCAAGAAGAAAGTATTTTTAAGAACAGTAAGGTGGCCTTGCTTAATGTGAAAAAAGTATGGAATTAGTTTCAAGTTTGAACTTTTACTTTGCAAGTCATTTGTGCCCTTGTCAAAAAAATAGAGAGCAATGGGGTTTGATGCGTTCTAGTACGCTCTCTGGCCAAAGTGTGATGGGGTCTCTGCGTCTCCCAAGGCGTCTGTGAATCCCAAGGCCCAGACTCTCGCAAGTGTTTGTTTCATTGGGAGCTCACCTAGGGGCACCTGAACACCTTTGATGACGTGGCCATAGGGGTCTACCCTTTTTAACGGCAGGGTAAAACCTTGGCCTTTACCCAGACCTTGGCCTTGTCCCACCTCAAAGCGGGTGTAACACCAGGCCTCCCGCCCCACCAAGGCCGCTCTCGGCCCCTCGTCCTGCAGGTGACCACCCTCGCCTGCTACTTCTCGGCGCAGCCAGAGGGCGGACATGCAGGGCCTGCCTCTCCGCGGGGGACCGGAGCAGCGCTGCTGCTGGTTCCTGGGGAGGACTGCGCTGATGCTGGGGAGAGAAGATGTCACGGCCGTGCCCGCCGCGGCCTGTGGAGCATGCGGAGGGGAAGGAGGCGAGTTGGGATTCGGCCCAGGTGAGAGCCGCCGGTAGGTGAGGGGGGGCGGGGAGACCGCTCTGTGTCCGTGCAGGTGTGGGGGAGGGGACGGGGAGCCTGGGGGCGACGGGGGCCCCTCCCCGCGCCGCCTCTGGGCGGGCTCTGTCCCCGCCGGGGAAGCCAAGGCCGGCGGGCGGCTCGCGGAGCGGCCGCTGAGGGGCGCGGCGCGGAGCCAATCGGAGCGCTCGTAGCAGGAGCCAATAGGGGCGGCCGTGACATGGCGGGAGCCGTGGGTGGGGGGCGGCCGCGCATTAAGGCGGAGGTGGCACTAACGGCGCATCCCCCGGCCACCGCAGGCATGGAGCCCTCGCAGGTTGCGATCATCGGCAGGTAAAGTCTCTCCTCTCCCGCGGGTAGGTGCAGCGCCCCGGGGAGGAGGTGCCAGTCCGGCTTGGCCGCCGGGGGGCTCTGGGAGCGGATGCCCGCGGACGTGCAAGGCGCTCGGGCGCCGTCCCGGCGAGGTCCGGCCTGCGGGGAGGTGGTGGGTTTGCTGCCTCAGCTGTCCCTGTCGTGGCAGGCGTCGGCTGTGGCAGCGAGGTGCTAAGTCGGGGCAGTCGGTGGGTCTGGGCATGTGTTGCCTGTGCTGGGGAGAGCGGGGCTGGGGCAGGGGAGCAGTGCGAGGGCCGGCTGCGGGTTCCCGCTGCTGCTGCAATTCGGGAACCTGGGGGGCAGTGCACCTGTTTGGCTCAATAGGAAGAGTGTCTTTGCTGAAGTCCCTGGCAGCTCTGTGCTACTTAAAAAAAAAACATTAAAAAAATCCACAAACAAACCCCAAAACAAACAACAAACATCCACAGCATTTCTGCTCGAAGTCATCCTTCAGGTCTGAGAGGCTGCTGCCCTTTTTCATTATAGTATTTTGCGTGTGTAAGTGCAAGATGAGCGGAGAAATCCAAATGCAACTTTAAGATCCTGTTTGTCAACTATGTAACAAAAATCTTAAGTTTCTCTCAGGCATTCCTCCGGTAATACTTTCTTGCCACAAGGTACAGCGATATTTCTGACTTGTGTGGGAATGCATTGCTTCATCCTCTTCTTGAGCTGAAGCTGAAGTTCTCTATTGGAACAATAATCCGGTGGGGAGAGAAGAAACCTGCCAGACAGCAACAGCCCCCTACTCACTGCTGTAACTCTGCGCTAAAAGCATGGGCTGCATCAAACTTTTATCAGTGAGACCACTTGAGGTCTCGAGACACGTGTCTCGGTGCCGTCATGTGACGGTGACAAAGCTGGCTCTTACCGGTGGCGCTTGGGGAACTTTTATTCACCGTAGGTGTGTGAAGGGTCGGGAGAGCTGGACTTATTTTGTACACTCTGTAGTTCAAAAGAAAGACAAACCCCACGATCCTAAAAACCTGTATCAAAATAAAACTTCTTGTCGAACGCTGATTTGAAGAAACTTAATTAAAAAGTGCAATTTGAAAGAGATAATGCTAATTTATAAAGATACTTGTAGCTCAGATGTGCTTGTTTAAGTGATCCAAATGCTTTTATTTTAGAAGTACTTGTTACCCAGGAAGTTACAGTAGCCTTGACCCATACCTTACCTTTTCCATAAGTGTGCTTGTTCTGTAGTTTGCCTGAGAACTACTGAGGTCTGGGTTTACTACAGTGAAATTGTGTGTGTGTTTTTTGTTTTAAATGGCAAATTTTGAGTGAGAACTTACTGTCTACTTAACAACACTAAATGCAAAGTTTCACTCTTTTTTATTCTTTTTTTTATCCCAATTATTTCCACTGATTCCTGCTGTTTCCTGCAACTTCCTGTTTTGTTCTTTTTTTTTTATGTTTAAACCAAAGGCTGAACATGTTCCTGTTTTCTCTTCCTTCTTTTCTCATCTGCCCTATTGCTTTATCTCTGACTTTTACTCCCCTTTTAATCCTATATTGATGCCCTAGTGGCCTTGCATTCTCTAGTTGCCAGAGGTTGTTTAAGTTTAATGCTACAAATACAGTGATCTCAGAAATGACAGGAAATGCCTATAGTTATCAAAATCCCCACTGTAACAGTCATGGATATGGAGTTCTGGTCTTGTCTTCATTAAGGACGTTAGGGTTTTTTATGATCTCAGGTTGTTTATTACACTGTTCCTCAGTGCTTCTGTTGGAAGAGGCTGTTGCCTGCTATAAATCTTATGTTAAAACATGCATTGCTTTACAAGATATGATAAAATTGTCAGTTACTGCAAGTTTCCTCTATGTATTTCTCAGTAATGTGATTTCACCGAAAGATGTAGGCAGACTGTTATTGCATGCCTTCAGCATAGCAGAGTGCTTAATCTAAACCATCTAAAAATAAAGGTAGTGCTAGAGGTCGGTAGGTGGAAAAGCAATCAAACCCATAGTTGTTTGTTTTTTTGTTTGGTGTTTTTTTTTCCTTTTCACATACTTATGGTACTTCCTGAATTGTAGAGGACCAATGACTTTGGTAGCTGGGCCTTAGGTTTTCTGATCATCTTTGAAGCAGGATCCTGAACTCTTGGACCAATGGGCTGGTGTCTGTCTTTACACTACAAACTGAACAGATGAGTTTTAAAATTTAACACCCCCCCCCAACTCTTTAACTCATGCACCAACTCCAGGTTAAGACTGCAGCTGACAAAGCTGTTGATAATTGAGTCCGGTGTCCCAAAGCAGTGGTTCCTACTGTTTTGAATTCTACTGTCCTTTTTCTGTTTTTTCTTCCTCATTTATCTTTCTTGCAGCTCTCAAAGAAGCTGCTATGCTGTTAGCAAAGGATATTTCTCTGATTGAGATTTGTTTCTTACCAATATGTAACCGATCTTTTCATCAACTATCAATGAGTCCAAGCTCTATTTTCCTTCTTGCAATGCTTGTCAGACCCCCTTCCCCAAAATAAATGTTTCTTTATTTATTAGCTGATTTTATTTTTTTTTCAGCGGACTTATTGGTCGCAGCTGGGCCATGGTGTTTGCTGCTGGAGGCTTCAAAGTGAAACTTTATGATATTGCACAACAACAACTAACAACTGCACTGGAAAACATTCGGTAGGTCACCTGACTTGAAATGACCAGGATTGTAATGAAACTGTGGGAATTATGAATGAACAGACACATCTTACTATTTAAGGGAACATAGATTTTTTTTTTTAAAGCTTGGAAGAAGGCTTTAACTTAGAAATACAGGTCCTATTAAGATCAGAAGAATTACGCTCCCTAATCTCTCAATGACACTTCTGAAGAGCACTTTAATTCTTAAGTAGTGATTTCAGAGCTTCAGTTTAGATCCAAGTTCTTGAAACAATGTTTACTATGATTAGTTTTTCTATAGGCTAAGCTTAAAATACATGAACATAAGAGGTTTTGCATAGAAAGACAACAAAGACTTTCAAAATGAAAGCAGGTTAATATGGGTTGCTGAGGAGCCCTGCTACAATTGTTAGTATTTTATAACTAGAATTTTTTAAATTCGTAAACAAATATTTTTTGAGTCCTAGAAGAACAGATTCCTATTTCCACTAATGATGCAACTGCTGATCAGTTATAGTAGAGGCTGGGAAGCATCTTTGGAAGGAGCAAATTTGAGAGTGTGAACACAAGAACAATTGCACTGGTTCAGACCAACAATCCTCCAGTCTTTTACTCTGTTACCCTGTGGTGCTATGGCTAAAACCACATGCTTTTGGTGCACGACAGAGCTACAAGTTCAAGTCCTGCCTGTCTGCTTCCCTCCCCCAACCTTCAGTGCCTAGAAATTGCTTGTATATTCAGTAACTCTAACTAGATTTCTTCCAAGTATTTCTCTAACCTTCCTGTGAACCTGTGTAAATTGTTTTGTGGCCTCCTTGCCAAAGGACTTTGTGTTCCACAGGTTTACTGCTCACTGTGTGAAGAGCTATTCCCTTTTGTTTGTTTTCAACCTGGCTCCTCAGTTGCTTTGTTTGGCCCCTAGTTCTTATGTTAGAAGGGGCAGTGGCTGGTTGGTTCTATTCACCGTCTTCTTGCTGGACCTGAAAACAGAGCTTTTTATATGCCTTTGAGAGAGAGAGAACATTTATAGAGTGGGTCTGTGAACAATCTTGTGTTGCTGCGTCAGCATTTAATTCTAAAGTTCAAATTGCTTCATGATCAGCATCAACCTACATGTGTCGGTCCTCCCTTCATGATGCCTTGGAGTGAAATATGTCAGCTGCTGTGTGTCAGCTGGTAGGTCGAGTAAGCTGCACCTAAAAAAGGGTTGTGGCATGTTGCGTCCTGATTGCTTTCTGTAACAAGGCTTACAGCAAGGAGGGGTGACTTTAGGAACCCCTTGTAGGTCAGTTCAGTTGTTGGAGTTTAGAAGTTAAACCGTGTGTGATATTTAGTGAAGTTTGCTAAAAAAGGCTTGATAACAAAAGAGGAGGAAAATCTTATCTCCTACAATTTGTTTTTTTATTTCTTTCCCCAAACCTCCCTTTCCAGGTAGATGTTAGTCAGACTGAACATCTCTGTTGCTACACCTAGATGACAGACACTTCTGTTTTTTTCAGAATTGCTGTCATAGCAGTAGCCATGATGAGATTCTGGATTATTGTGGAGGGGGCAGTTTTGCAGCATACATTACTAAAGATAGCACTCGCCCCTAATTTTTTTTTTTTCTAATAGCAAAATGAGGACTTTAGCCTTCCAAGGTTTTTGGCTTGGAAAAGTGGGGCATAAGATGTCATGTGTAATAGGATAGAGTGCTACTTGGGAGTGTCTGTACTGTACTGTGCCTGCATGTGCTGCCCAGCAGGAGTTCAAGGCACGTTTTGCCTTTTACATAAGGTGTTCTTAACTCAACTTATAATTAACTTGTGTATCTTGGCTGTTGTAACATCCTAGTTAAAAAGCGTAGTTTCAGGATGTTTCTGTGACAAGAATACAAGCTATGCCGTTTCTTCAGCCAGTATTTTAATGACCGTATCTATCAAAATACGGTCAAACTTGAACTTCGTTGCACAGATTTCATAGCACACAACCTGCAGTAAATCCTTTGGAGTTGTTGATATGATACTTGTGTAAGGGCTGGAGCTTGAGTAGGTAATGAGGGCTTGCTGGGATTTGCTTTCCTTTTTCTCTCCAAATAGCTAGTACTTTTAGGGAAGTTCTTAGGCTTAGGGTTTTTGTGGTTGTTTTTTGTTTGTTTGTTTTAGAATTGAAAAGTATTTGTTCCACTCTGCAGTCTGTGAACTTTTAGTGTGTGAAGGTACCTTACGTATTAAGGAGAAACTGGAGTTTACAGCAACTGTTTGTAGTTTACCTTTTCTAAACAAAAGAAAAGTAGGATTTGGATAGTAAACAACATTCACTTCTAAAAGGAGATGATACTCTTTTGGCGGAAATGGTACTTAATATTTATTAACTTTTGTGGTGGACTTTTAGTACATTGACTTGTAACTCATTGTTCTGAACTTTATATAAAGGACATCTTGAGATTTGTTAGCCTAATGAATTCAACTCTCACACAACAGTAGGTGGGCAGCAGGGGTGTGTAGTCCTGCAAGAGGACTGGAATGAGTCTGGGATGGACCTACAATGATCAGGAGAGCCTGCATGTATCTGTATGGAAAATCTGAAATGTACTCTTTAAATATATTCAAAACACTTGGTTATGGGTAAAAAATAAGATTAAAGCATGGCATTTGTATCTACTGAAACAAGTGGAAGTATGTATCGTGTTGCCACAATATCAGTAGACCAGATACAGAAAGAAAAGGAGAGTGTGTTTACTAAGGCCTAACATGGTGTGATGGATTTACTACCTATCTACCTGTTGCCAGACACGTGGCAGTCAGCGCTTTGGCACACAAAATGATTGCACGTTGGATTGAACTGGCTGTACCAGTGGCATTATTAACCAGTGTCTGCTCTAACGGAACAACATTTTCTTCTGCTGAAGAAACAAACTAATGAACAGCTTTATGCCACACTTGACCTACTGAATATACACTGTAGTAACCTGTGTTGGAAAATGTAACTTTTCGTATCCAGTATGCTTTCTTCTGAGTCAGCATGGTTCTGGTTTGAATGCAAGATTGATAAACCTTAAAATAATGAGAATTACAAAACCAAGTATTACCCTACTCCTAAAAATAAATCCTAAAACATATGATGCAGAAATGCTTTAGTGCATGCCCCCCCAAAAAACCTTCATGATTTCTTGTAGTATGTAAACTTTTTTCAAATAGTTACTGTGCTACTGTTCTAAACATAATTGTGCTGCTGATAAAGACTGATTAACTACAGTGGAAATGCTGTATTTTTTCCCCTATGTAGCTGGTTGTGTTTTATAGAGAATAGTTTTTGCATGTATAATGAAAGACTATTGCAAGGAGGAAAAGTTTAATTGACTCTGAAGAGGACACCAAAACTTGGATATTTGCACGTGTTCTGCAATTTCTTTCTAGAAGTAGATGCTGGTTAAGTATGGTATTTACTTAGATACAAAACTATCTCCTCCAGGATACAGGAGCAGGTAACTGTTTTTAATATATAAAAACCACAGTTGTATGGATAAAGGCTATAGCTAACTAAAGAAAAAAATATCTTGGAAGATCTCAGGAAGTAGTTTGTGCTAAAATATAAAGACAAGATTATTTTTAAAAATACATTATTATATTCAACTGCACTAAACAGTACTTTATACTAGAAGCTCTTTTCTATCTTCTGATCCTTTCTTTCTTCTCTTAGCCCAAGTAGAAAAATTTTCTGGGACAGATTGAGGTTGACTTTGTGAAGTGGTAGTTATATCTAGGGACATGAGCACATAAAATTACTATTGCTACTTTTATTACATAGGTACAAGTGAAATGCAATAGTAGTATCAAAACATAGAAATATTTGGTTGGAAGGGAAGCAACTTTGACCCTCTATTAAATAATGGGGGACCCTCTCCTTTAAATTTAAATTAATTTAATTAATTAAAATGAAAATAAATTATTAATGAGTTCTGTTCTTCCAGAATGGTCTTTTACAGAACTCTGCCTTCTGAAAATTGATACCTGGTGCTAAGGTTGTGTGGTACTGAATCTAAACTCAAAAGTGAGGCTGTTCCGTGAGAATTACTTAGATGTCAGCTTTATTTGACTATAGGTTGCTCTTCTGCATGGTTCAAAGATATTAGGCCTTTGAAGAGTTGGAGCCAAGTGGTCTTGAGATCAGAATATCACAGTTCTTCTCTTCATCAAGTATTAATTTAACCATAAGTTCTATTGGACTTGATATATAGTAAAGTGCAGTATTGCCCTAAGCAACCTTAACTTTTTCCATACTGCAGGAGCACCGTTGCTATGAAAAACAAACAAGATGCAGGGGCTAGAAAAAAGTAGCATTTACCTGCCCACCCCTGGCCAAGTGGAGAGAAGTACTTTGAGTTCTGTACTGTTATGAATGGGGATCTGGAACTTTTAATGAAGTGCCTGATGTATGGCAGGTCACAAAGCCAAGGAAGTAAACCGTATCTATGCCTATGACTTCATTATAGCTGGAGTTTTGAAAGACACTTCTCCATGTAACTCAAGCTCATCATCTTCCTCGTTCCAGGGGGAGACTAGTCTCCAGAAAAGACATTTGAATGTACATTACTTCTTGCTGTTTGTTGCCCTCTTATCCTTTGTTTGTATAAAAAGGGGAACAGCTTAGTGGATAGTTTTTATAGCATGAGGAGTACACTAATACAGGCTTTGCTTTCTTTTCCTGGCTCATGGCATCTTCCATGGCTGTGTGGTTAGATACTTTTCCCAAGCTGGCTTCCTCTTCCAGTCTCTGGTCTGTATTGTATTGGCACAGTTTGTATCAAGGGCAAAATGCAGCTTGGCTTAGGTCTTCCTTGGTAGTTTTATATATCTCCTTTGAGGGGACACATTCTAAGTAGACAATTCTTGTCAAAGTGTATTTTGATCTTGAGTGTCACATCAAGCTTGTGCTAAATCATAGGCTTGATTCTACCTTTGAATCTTATCCCCCTGCTGCTGCAAGTGCCATTAACTGGACAGGAAAAATGGCTTCATTTGCAGAACTAACTAGAGAATGTGTTAATAGGCTTTGGAAGGGAATAGATTCTGTCTTTCCAAAGGTTCTGCATGGCCATTCTGTAGTTGAAAACACCTCCAAAGTGAAATGTCTTCTCACCTCATTCCTGTGTGGCAGCTGGTCCCCTGGGCAGCTAGAATACATGATTTAAATAAGACTGATTTTTGCAATTCCAAAGGCTATGTGCTGAGAACAGTTATGGTGTTGACATTTGCCTGGTGTGCAGAAGTAACAGGTTGTCCAGAAAGGTGGTGAAATCTCCATCCCTGAAGGCTTTTGAGGCTTGGCTACACCAAACCAAGACTAGGCTCATCTCATGTTACCAGTAGTTCTGTGGCAGGTGCAAGCTGGACTGGAGACTTCCCAGGGCCCCTTGCAGTCAGTGTGTCTGTGACTGTGTGGGAGACCCAGGTTTCAGGCTGGGTCTACATGGTCAGAAGCAGGGATGTGAACTGTGGGTCTGTATTTTAGGTAGGTTTTGGTGAGAATTTCCATGTTGAACATAAACAAAACATTAAGAACCATAGAAAATGCTTCCTAGCAGGAAGGTTTCCAAGCATAAACTTGTCAGTTCTGATGTTAAGAGGCCAAAAGAGTCTTGACAGACCTAACAGCTTGTCATGGTTTAACTCTGGCCAGCAAATAAGCACCACGCAGCTGCTTGCTCACTTCCCCCCGCCGGTCCCCCTGACGCCTGCAGTGGGGTAGGGGGGAGAATCAGGAAAAAAGGTAAAGCTTGTGGGTTGAGCTAAGAACAATTTAATAGAACAGAAAGGAAGAAAGTAACAATGACATTAATAACAGCAATAAAGTCACAACAATAATAAAAGGATTGGAATACACAAAACAAGTGATGCATAACACAGTTGCTCACCACTTGCTGACTGATGCCCAAGCAGCACTCCTCCCCTGGCCCACTCCTCCCAGTTTATATACTGGCCATGATGTCCCATGGTGTGCAATCCCCCTTTGGCCAGTTTGGGTCAGCTGTCCTGGCTGTGTCCCCTCCCAACTTTCCTGTGCCCCTCCAGCCTTCTTGCTGGCTGGGCAGGAGAAGCTGAAAAATCCCTGACTTAGTCTAAACACTACTTAGCGACAACTGAAAACATCAGGGTGTTATCAACATTCTTCTCCTGCTAAACCCGAAACACAGCACTGTACCAGCTACTAGGAAGACTCTGTCCCAGCTGAAACCAGGACATGACTGAACTTATCTAGCTCAGTAGATCTGGAGATAGCATTGGAATTGATCTCCTAAGAGTAGGAAGTGACTTGTAATGAATTGCAGACCCTGCTCAGACTCAGCAATATTGGCATCTCTGCATTTACCATGGAAAAGCATGACTGTAACTGTGTTTTGCTGTTAAAAAGTCTTTGCTCTCATTGCAGTGTCTGGTCTGTGTAATGCCATTATAGACATCCTCAGAGTGCTACGGCTGGAAAACAGTTTGTGTGTGTGATAACTTTAGGAAATCTCAGAACTTTGATTGGTTTTTGTGCATCACCACATGCGGTGTCCTGGCTCTTCTGTTGTTCTTTGCTTTGTGCCTCTTCAAAACTGTGTCAGAGGCAGATGTGTAACTGTCCCTCTAATACACTGCCATTGCTATGGATGAAGTACATTTGACAGCACTGGATCTCTCTTGTCTGGACAGAAACATCCATGCCTTTGTGGTCCAGCTTGTACTGCTGTTTCAAGAAGATGTAACGTAATAACTTTTCTGTGGTGGTATGTTGTGTGCTTAGCTTTAGTCTGGGGAAAGCAGGAAGAGGGAAGGTGATTACTTATACGTTTGTGTGGCCAATTGCAACTCAATATTAGCTGTTTACTATTTGGCTGTGGCTTGTGTCGACAGCGAGCTCGTCCCAGTGTCAGAGGCTGGCAGTTGCCTACTTGGTCTTTTGTGTCTCAGGGTAGGCATACGAGGCTGGTGATGGTTGGTTTGGTTTTGGTTTGATGGGGAGTTTTTTTGGTTTTGGGTTTGGGTTTTTTTGCCATGTCAACGGCACTCTCATTTATCAGACCGCACTAGTAGCGGTCTGGTTAATAGTCCTGTTCTTTGGGCAATGGTGGTTGGCTGAACTTGTGAAAAATAGTATTGGTGTTGTCTTGTCTTCTCTCCCTTCTCCTTGCTGGTTTGGGCATTAAGTTTGTGCTTAAGTGGCCTTTAACTTGCAAGTATTTGATTGTTGCAACAATGTATGCTGAATAGTACCACTGTCCAACAGTAGCTGTGGATAAAGGTGAGGCAATGGGGTGTGAACAAGACGGGTTAAGTATTAGCATCACTTGCAAGGTCCTTCTGTAAAAACTTTCAGAATAGGTTTTGTAACCGTGAGCATCCCAGGCAGTTCATATGACCAGGGGTGGTGTTAGAAATTGAAGCAAGTGCCGGCTCAGTTCCCAGAGTAGTGTTGACATGGGCAGTCAGGTACAACAGTAAAACTCTGGAGGTAGACAAAGTGTGGGCTCTAAAAGGAAGTAGTATTTTCTTACGGGTGTGAATTTGTCATGTCAAACTGTTCAGACTGTGCACACGATACAATTGCAAAGCGAAGTCCTGTGGTATGTTCTATTGACACAGCTGCAATGGCCTCAGTCTGCGGTCATCCTTGGGGGTGATCGCCCTGAAGTCTGGGCTGCTTTGAATAAAGAGTTACCCAGTAGAGGTCAGTGGTGCACTGCTGTATGTGCCTTAATGTACAATTAATACCAGGGGAAGCAATCTAATACCCCAGGGGAACATAAAGAGAGTTTAGCATTTGGAAGACATAAAATTAATTTGTGAAACAAAACAGCCAGAATGTCAATAAATATATTGGTGAAGGGGTGGGGGGAGGCAAAAAGACTTCTCCTGGGAGGGAGGGCCAAAATTCAGTAATGCACAAATTCTATTTCCTATTCCATGCTTTAACTAACTATACTAATTTAAAGAAATGGCTAGCATGAAGATTGATGATGTTAACGGGAAGATTATTTTTTTTATTTAGGAGGAAAAATCAGTCCAGCCTTAAGTTCAAAAGTATGAAGATGGTGGTTTTGTGGGTTAATTAAGAAATGGCGTTCTTGGTGCACAATGTAGTTGGTAATGGCTTGTGACAGAGGAGCAGAAATGATATGATGGTCATCGCTGGTAGAGAAGGGAAGGTATGGCACAAGGCAGGTGCTGCAAACTTCTGTAAAAACTTGTGGAAGAAAAAGAAAGTCAGCTCTCTTAGTTCGTCATTCTAGCCTTTTTGAGTCCCTCGGTTATCAGTCATGGAGTGGAGTTTCAGAGGACCAGGGAGGATGAGACGAGTGTCATACTGCACAGAAAGTGAAAAAGAACTTCACCCTTTTCTTCAAAGAAAGAAATAATTCTGTTGTGGTCTCCTCAAACTTAAATTTTGTTTTGTTTTTTAAAAGCAATATACAGTCTAGGAGCAAGAAGAGGATGCTGGGTTTAGGCAAGTGCACCTGGGAAATAAACTTCTGATGAATGGATAGGTAAGACCTTTTGAATTAGAGGAAATGGCTTCAAGTTGCACCAGGGGAGGTTTAGATTGGGTATTAGGAAAAATTTCTGCACCAAAAGGCTTATCAAGCATTGGCACAGGCTGCCCAGGGAAGTGCCTGAGTTGCCATCCCTGGAGGTATTTAAAAGATATGTAGGTTGTGTCGCTTAGGGACATGGTTTAATGGTGGACTTGGCAGGGTTAGGTTGACAGTTGGACTCAATGATCTTAATGGTCTTTTCCAACCTAAATGATTCTATGATTGGTTTCTCACCATCTCGCCTCACAAAGTGTGAAGGAGTCAGAAGTTCGGATACTCTAGTTTAGGTGCACCTGTTTCTTTACAGATGAAGCACTGGCACCTTTAGTGTGCTAGAGGCATTAAGCCTTGGATGGAACTCCTGCTTAGCAAGCTGTGGTGTACCCTGGCAGCTTGGAAAACAGAGCTGAAGTTTCCTGTTTTCTATGCTTTACCATGCAGACTGCTCAAAGGCAGACGCCTGTGCTTTCCAGCCATCCATTTGTTGTGTTTTTAAGAAACCAAATGGGGAACTGATCCAGAAACTTGATGGATATCCTACTTATTTCTGTCTTGCTGCCTGTAGGGATGTGTGTATGAGCACTATTTTTTTTTTTTTTTTTTTCTCAAAGTGCTTTTAAACCAAACTTACCAGGAAAGAATTTCTGACTAGTTTAGCTTTGGGTAGGAAGAGTCTGGGTTTTTGAGCCTAAATCTGTATTTGAGAAAAGAGGCAGAAAGCTATTAATGGAACTCTCTTCATCAGTTTTGGACTGCATAAACTGGTAGGAATACTAATTTTGGCGCTAAGTCCAAGGGATTCCAGGGAAGTAAACAGGACAGACCTGAGCAGTGTCTAAAAAGCGTATGACTCTTGGCTTCATTTTCCAGCTGAGAATGAATTGAACCTTTTCAAAGCTCTTGTCCAAGGTAAACAGCATGCAATGCTTAGCTGTTTACCCAGGCGTGCTCTGCCTAAGAGTCAAAAATCATTGTCCATTAGCTCTGACAAAAATAAAGAGGAAGTGTTAGAACTTGCAGTACAGAAATGATTATCTGGAGTTAATTGCTGAAGCAGTTCATTGAAGAGGAGAAAGTTAATGCTTGTAGGAGTTAGTGCTGTGTGTGCACATGCATGTGGATTTTTGTTGTTGGCTTTGTTCTTCCCACTTTGAAATATAGGTGCATATTCTGGTTTACAAGGTGCACTGTCACCTTTACCAGCTTCAAACAGCCTCTGTTGACATGTTACCCACTCCCAAGTTATTGCAAATCCCTCCATTTAATGTGCAAAGTCCACCGTGATCTGAAGGTTTGTTTCTTCTGACTGTTGTGCTAAACCAGGAGCAGAACTGCTGTATGCATTCTTTGGCTCCTGCTAAATGGCTGTCGAGTGCTCCTTGCCTTGATTTTGTTGTTGTTGTTTTTTAGTGGGTGGATAAGGTGTTGCTGCTCTGGGTTGGTGTCAGAAAGATGTATTAGGAAGCTGTTTTGTTTGCTGGGAAACAAATGTTCTCTTTTCTACTACTTGGCGTGGAAGAAAGGACATCAGAGTAACTTGTGGAGCAGCAGATGTTCATGACCTCTTAATAAAGCCACAGTAAAATTGGTAGAGCCTATATTTGCTGTGTTTTCTTGGACACAGCTCAACTACATGCATGCTGAAATAAAATTTTTATTCTTTGGAAGTTAATGGTAGATTTAGTGAGCCAGTGCAAGCTAAAGATCTGAGGGCCCAGTGAATATCTGCTGAGGTTTGACTTGCTTCTGTATAGTTAAGTAGGAATGGGATAGTCTTTAAATAAATCCCTGCAAACTTTTGTCTTTGGTGATTTCAGAATGCTGTGGTCTAAATGTCTCATTCTGAGCTATTTTTCTTTGGGGATGAATAGGTACTTCCATCATAAGACAAGGTGGATTGCATACTTGGATGCCTAAAAAAGATCAGACAAATGCACCTGAAACACTTAGTTCTCCCCTCTGTTTTAGAGAGCTGAAGATGATTGTCTCAGATCTGCATGTTGACAGGGTAGGTGAGATGAATCCCACTCATTATTTGGGAAATCTGGAGGAGGAATCTTAATATTTTTATTTGATCTATGGACTCAATACTTGATGACAGGAATGAGCTCTAAATAAAAAGATGGTTTGACAAAGTGAGAGTGCATTGTCACACCTTGCTCAGCAGATGGCCTGGAAAGAGTAGAGAGAGAAAAAAGATAAAATTAATAATCTACATCCCTCTCCCTTTTCAATGAATTTAAAGTGATGCTTGAAAAAAATGTAGATGACACCTCCTGCCACTTCATAAAGCAACTGAGAGCTGAGGTCTGGTTGCTGTCTGTCTCGTTTGTTTAGGATTGCTGATGTAACGGTGGCTGCAGTGGTGTCACTGGCAGGGGCTGAGGAACCACTGCTGCAGGGTGGAAGTGCTGGACTGGAGAAGTGGTCTGGGGTTGACATGCCAGTCCAGTGGCTGGCTGCCTGCCCTGCTTCGTACGGACTAAGGATGGTGTCTGTCTCTGGCTGCTGCAGATTGTGACAAACATGGGGTTCTATCTCCTCTGAGGTCTCTAGATACAAAAATAAATCCAATGTTACTGTCTGGCTACATGGAGGGGCCTGGGCAGGTGTATTAAGGACTGAGGTGTGGCTGGGAGTGGAGATACCTGTGCCTGTGTAAGTAAGTTCTGTCCATTTAACATGTACTGTCCCGTAAAGCCCCTAATGAAGACTGTCACGTGTGCCCCAGTGCCCCGGTCACTTGGGAAACACATGATGGATCACTGGTTATTTCTCTATACAGTTACATTATTTGCGAAGTACAAAAATACGCTTTTTTCCAGGCTGTACAGCTTCTCTGTTTGCTATAGCTTTTCTACCCTCCAGCTGAGTGGCAAGTGCAATTTATTTATATGTAAAAAGGCATCCGGAAAGAAGCCAAACCTTCAGAACTAGATTGGTAGGGAGAAGAAAGGATTTTTTTTTTTTTAATTATTTTTTTTCCTGCAGCTAATCTTTAGCCCAATTTCCTCCTTTCTTCAGGATGAACAATTTTTGCTGAATAATAACCAAAGGCTCAGAGGAGTTCTGGCTTGAGGTAACTGACAGATTTAACTGTGATAATGGCTACATCAAATAGCTTTAGGTTGATTGTGATCAGATAGTTTAATTTCTGTGGAAATTGCTCTTCTAAGTGACTTTTAACAGTTTTGAAAATGGTTTGCTTGCTCTGGACTTTCACAGGTTTCAAAGTGTAGAGACTTTTTCTGAGAAGGTGGCGTGTCCAGCCCCAGCAATGGTGTGTGCCTGAACATTCATTTCAAGCTCTGGCCACTCAATTTAGTAACTACTTGAATTTTCTGATACTTGCTCTGGAGTCATTACCTATGTAGGGGTATGGATTTTTTTAGGAGGGACCACTGGCTGTATGGGATGTATTTATTCTGTACAGTTAAACAGCGTTTCTGCAGCGAGCCTTCATAACAAAAGAGCTATTGTTTGTAAAACTAGATGAAGTATATTAAAGGAACCTCTCTTCCCATTAAGTATGAGTATAAAAACTGTTGCTGATCCTGTACCAGTGAAAACAGGTTTGAGGTGGTGATAAGCTTGCGTCTAGAAGTAGATCTTAGAGCTGTCCGTGCCTGAAAAGAATGTTGTAGAATGGAGGGAGCAAAGAGAAATGACTGAAACTAGCCTTTATATTTGTTGAGTATAAATATATGCAGTGGTGTGGCAAACAGCATAATACTATTGGGTTATTAAGAAGCTTTTTTAAAAAATTAATGGTGGCTTAACAATGATAAAGTACTCAAATGTGTGTGTTGTTTCTGTCAGCAAACAAATGAAAGAGCTGGAGGAGACAGGATCCCTGAAAGGAGCTTTGAGTGCGGAGCAGCAGTTGGCTCTCATTAGCATCTGTACAGACCTGAGGGCAGCAGTAGAGGGTGCTACTTTCATTCAGGTAAGCAAAGATTTGACAAGTCCTACCAAAGTTTAGAAAGATGATCAAGAGCTGTGCTGTGCAGTCGATGGGCAATGGAGAGTTTAACATCCTGACCGCGTAAAGACAGTTGTGCTTGTTAAAATTGAAGTTCTTTCTAGCCTGGTGTCTTGATATGAGAGATAATGCCTCTTTGCAGGATTTCCCTACTCAAGAGTCCTTACAAGTTTCTTTTGGGTTATGTTGGAAGAGGCTGGTGGCTGGCTAAGTCAGGAGAGAATTGCTGACCTCCATGTGTAACAAAGACTGTACATGTTAGAGAGACGGAATGTGGGGGTATGGGGGGCAGGAGATTCTTAGGGGAGAGATTATGTCATAGGGAACACCACACATTCTAGTGCTGGGACTAAAACATATTTCTTCTTCTCCAGGTACCTTGGGAAGGTAGGGAGTATGGCTGTGTCCAGGGGTGACTTCTGTTCTGACTGTGAGAGAGCACTGTGGCCAAAAGCAGCTATCCAACAGTATTAGAGTATTAAAAACAGGGTTGATATATAGGGCTGGAATCTGTGCTGCTAAGTAAAATGGGGATGGGGAACAAGCTGTATTAATGAACCTGATAGTCTGTGGCTGCTTAACTATTAGTATGCTCACTGGCATGGGCATAGTTCAGGGAACAGGTGAATCAGGGACCATTTCTGGCCTAAAGTATGAAAGAGTTTGCATTGGAGTTGGCATCTCCTACCCTACATGGCTTCCCAGTATTATTCCAGTGTTGTACCATAACTGTCCCTACGTGTGTGTGTGCTGTACCCAAGCATTTACAATTTTTACTGTTTCAGGCTGTAAATCCCACAGTCTGTTTAGCTGCAACACATCCCTAATGATAAACTGAATTGAAAGGGGACAGATTTCCAGGCCTTTTCTTCTTCCCAAGTTGGTGAGGTGGAAGGGGAGAGAATGGGAGGCAGAGCAAAGCCTGACACAGAAGTCAAGGTGTGAATGCACTGTAGATTTTTACAGTGGTATACTATTTTGTATTCACTTCCTTTTCTCCAGATCATGAAACTATATACTGTTACCCCAATATCTTACTCCTTCATCAGTAAAGAGCTCAGAGCTTGTCAGTTCATATTACTGTTTTTACGTATGTATTGCCTACCTCTACTGAGTTTAATCTGCAAATTTATTGCCTGGTCATTCAGTCCTGTAAAGTCCTTCCACAACTGTTTGCAGTTGTAATGATGACAACTGACTTAATTTTGTGAGCTAACTTTCAGGTCATTTATGAATGGGTATAACAAAGGGCACAGATATCTGTGAAACAGTGCTGGTCAGCATCTTCCACTGGGTAAGAACTGACCGTGCTTCCCACCATCTGCTTACTATCTTTTTACCAGTTACTGTCCATGAAAGGACTTTATATCTCACATGTGACTAGTTAACTTCCTTGAAAGCTTTTATTATTTTTTGTTGCAAGACTTCTGGGCATTCACACTGACTGCATGAGCTACATGACTCCTGTGCCTGTGCTTGCTGCTTCCTTTAGAGAATTCTGCTAGGTCTGTGAATCAGGACTTCCCTCTGAAAAAGTTGCTTTGATTCTTGCCTATTTATGTAATGCTTGTACAGTGCTACCCTTTTCTCTTAACTTACTTGATAGAGATATGAGGCTTACAGGCTTATTGTTGAAATCTTTCCTAAAGGTCCCTTAAAAGTTGCATCGTGCTTGCCACTCATCTGCTTTTTGGTACCAAAATAGTATGCATTGTTTTGTTTCAAGTGAGGAGTTGTATATCACTGTGGTGGGTATTCAAATCATATAAAGCATGTCCTGTACCTTGATTCTGGTCCCCTTCACCTCTGTTCTATGACTTGAGACAGACCCTGAGAATCCCCAAGACTAAGGCTTCACTTTTCTTTAAGGATTAGAAGGAGAAACAAAACAGTTGCAAAGAAATCACTGTTCTGTGTGTGTTTTCCAAGTGATCATCCTTCTGTCCTCTGATCATCTCTTGGTCCTATGCATTCTTCTTCATGCATTTTGAAGAAAGAAGGGAGGTTTTTTTTTTTTTATTATTCCGCTTGTAAATTGGGGAGTGGGGGGGGTGGGGTGTGTGCGCGGTGTGGGTGTCTGCTTTGTTTTGTCTTATTTTGACAAATTAACAATCCTACATGGCCATGTTCATTTGGGTACTGCCTCAACTTTGTGAAGGCTGCCACCTTGTTTCTGGTAGACTCTCCTAGTTCTGCCTGTTTTATTTTGCTCTTTCAAGTATTTCTTACTACTTGCTATGTCCATATGGTGTCTTTATTTTCTCTGTATGCTACCTGTAAGGATCTGATCCTTCTTACTGTCAACTTTGCATCTCTTTAGTATCCTCACTTTTATTTTAGTATCTTCTTCTGAAGCTAAGCATGGCTGTGATGGCGTTCTTGGCTCTTGGTGTTCCTAAAAAGATGTTGAATCTAAGTATGCTATTGTTCCTCTTAGGCTCTTCAGCAGTAAGATTTTTGAGCAAGGTCCTGCGTGCTACTTCAGGTAATTCAGGTAAAATCAGGGGCTGCATCATCCATCCCCTCCCACCATCAGCTGATCTATGAAACAGGCACTGGGCAAATGTTGCAGAATCAAAGTAATTTTGAGTTGGAAAGGACCTGTGGAAGTCATGTTGTCCAACCTGCTGCAGGACCGACTTATTATCAGCTTGCTCAGGACTTTTGCAGTTGTTTTGACTATCTCTAAGGCTAAACAATTCTGGTCTCTTTGGGTAACTTGTTACAACATTTGATTACCCTCATTGTTAAACTTCTTTCCTAATACCTAACTGGAATTTCCCTTCTTGAAACTTCAGTCTCTTGCCCCTTGTCCTACCACCATGGACCTCTGAGAAGAATCCGGCTCTCTGTGTGTACCTTTCAGGTAGTCGAAGACAGCAGTGTTGTGTTGATAGTCTCTGAATAGCAACAATCTACCTGGGGGTAACTCAAGCTTTCTGGTACTATCTTATGTTTCCATAACCCTTTTGATGTCTCTTAACATGTAATCATTAAGCATATAAATAAAAAAAAGTAGCTGCAGTATGCCTGTGGGTAACAAATCATATGTGTGAAACACTGTTGGTGGTATTCATATCAGCTCATCTGTTTCAAGCCGTAGCATCGAATTTTGGTTTGATACAAAGTGTTAACAAATACACAATGTAAGTGGGTAAATTATTTGAACTAGTCTTTAATTTGCTCTTAGAAAGGGGGTGGAATAGATATAAATGAATCTTAATTCTAGGCTCCAGCCTTATTTCAGCAATGAACAGACTCCTTTCTGGCTGAACTGTATTAAACTTCAGAAACATTGCCTAGTGCGGCTTTGAACGTGGAAGGACAAAATGAACGAATTGTAACTTATGAGTGCAAGTGTTCTGACTTTTGGTTACTTAAAAAATAAAACATCAGTTACATTAGCATTAGTTGAACACATAGGACTCTATTTTCTTGCTTAGTGATACAACCTACTGATTAACTTGTTAGAAGACTTCCATGAGAACTGCATTTCTTTACCCTAGATTTCAGTTGGTTAAATCTTAACTTTTGTTACTTTGTAGAGTAAGTCCACTTCAAGCTTTAAAAATTTCCTTAATGTTTGCACTCCTTGAATGAATTCTGCAGACAGTTACCTTCTATGTTGTTTTCATGGGACATAACTTAAAACAAATGGGATGAAGTAGTAAAAAATGGAACTTCTTAAATGATATTAGTGAAGATATAAAAGTGAAAAATATGCAAGAAAATCAGAAGGACTGAGTAAGAAAAAAAATTCATAACAGTAATGTCATGAACCTTTAAAACCAAGGTATGCCTTAATGCATATTATTTTATATATTCCCTCTCCTGAGCATTTTTATGAAGTAAGGTGTCTTGATTAGTGTACTTTGCATCAGCTTCAGAAGGAAATTGGTCTGGTTTTTGCTCTAAAACTGAATATTCACCCAGTTTCACTTCTCAGAGCTTTTCTATGCATCTTAGAGTAAGTGCATAACCTGTAGTGTTTATGTGAATGTGCACTGCAAGCTTCTTGCATCACTAAGCTTTAATGGTGAAATAACTTTTCCATTAGCTGAAAACTCCATGGAGACAAATTAATGGATACATTTGTACTAAAATGTCCTTGGCATGGGACTATCATGGGTGAGGTAAATGTTTCTTAATATTGTGCTCTTAACTTTCCTGCATAAATATATGATGACTTTTGTCCTTATGTGGCTATTGGGCACTGAACTTGTTAGTACTCTGTTCACTATTAAAAACAGGTTTGAGTGGATGTGTGTCTAGTTTCTAAGTAATAGAAGCTGAATAGAAATCAGTGCAGCACTTGTATGATCTCTTGCCACAATGCTAGTAAAATGAAAACATATCTTTTTAAATGCTTTGCTTTGGAACAATTTATTAACAAAGTGAAGTTTGCTATCTCTCAGAGGAGGATGAGATGACTAACTGCTGGTAAGATCTTACTCTTGATACTGGAGCTGCTGTGTATGCTGGTGAGCTATGGGGCCTGGCTGGGCTGGTTGAAGCTGGGCACGGAGGGTGGCAGAGAGGTGATCTCTGAAGCCGTCAGTTGTGCTGTGGCATGGGACAAAGCAGACTGGCAAGGGGATGAAATTAAGCTTGGAACTTACACCTTGTGGTCTGAGGTATTTATCCTTTTTAGTTTTAAAGGAACTCTGCCTAAAAGCCTTGGAACAGTATCTTTATGGGGTTTTTTTCCCCTCTCTTTTCAAAAGAGAGGGTGTGCCCCCCCATTACACCTGCAAACTCTTTTGAGCTGGTGATAACAACACTAAAGAATCTTCAGCCTGATCTCTTTTAGATCTTGCTGGCTCTTGTCTCTCCCAGTTAGACATATTTAGAAAAACAGTGTTACTGGCTTTAAAAAAGCTTTCAAAAAGTCTGGTGATTCCTGAGTATGGGAAACCAGCATTGACTTGGGAGCCTTGACAGTAGGTGTCTCATGTCTTCTGTCATAAAAATTTGTCTTTGATTGTCTGTTACCAGTTCCTGTCACTAGCTTTTGTTTTACTTTCCTGATGGCTTTCAAGAACCCCTTTACTTCTGAGGATGAGGGAGTATCTGCAGACAGCAATGGGTGAAGATGTCTTCAGCTGCCCTGAGCTTGCAGGATAGATGACCATCCTGGTTTGGAAGCTGTGTTAATGTTGTACATCTGTAAATACAAAGTTGCTGGAAGGCAGAGTGTGCAAGCATTGCAGTAAGTGGCTTGTTCTGCACTGGTTCACTGGTCAGCTCTGAGCACTGGACAGACAAACATGCGTCTATTTGCTCCCAGCTGGGTAAATATACCCTTAGGCCTGGTTTTACCCTACTTATCTTAAACACTGACCCGAGGCACCAGAAGCTATGTCTTGGCTTCTGAGGGAGCTGGTTTTAAGCATGTGACCTGACTTGTCATCTTTGTAGAGGTTTTGAGAAAACTTTTTTCCTAATTTTGGTGTTTGAAACAATCTGATGTCAAAGTATTTCACAGCAAGTCTTTATCAAGTCAGTGTTTGAGTTGAACTGGAATATGACGTTTTGGGTAAACAGCTTGCCAGTGTCACTGCTGAATGGACTTTTGTCCTTCCAAACTTTCTAACATTCAGTCCCCTTCTATTCTGTGCATGTAACAACTGGTGTTGTCTGCCATTATGGACTTGAATATGGTTTTGGTCCCTGTTACAGGAGGTAGTCGTCGCCATAACTGTCATCCAGCCCAGCAGTTAATCTTGCTCTTCAGGTTCTCTTTCAGTGCTTCCTGGTCCCCTTTCTAGGGCTTTATTGTATTTCCATTCCCTTTCCTAGATCACTTGCCCTATTTTTCAGGGTGGATGGGATCACAGTAGAAGAAAACATATCTGATCCTTTGAAAAAGAATGTGGGGAGGAGGATGTCATTCAACCTGTTTGAGATCTTATTGCCCTTCCCTAAGGGAATGAAAAGGATCTTCATGTCTTCTGTAGCAGCCTGATCAGCTTGTCTGTCTTTTGAAAGTTTTGTAGGGCATATGAACATCATGGAGAAAGATGGATCTCTTCATGGCATGATATTGACACTAGATGAAGCAAAACTTGCTTTCATTTGTTGTATGTGTTTGAAACAAAACCCAGACAAAAACCCCCACACAATCCCCCAAAACCCTTCCAAATCTGCAAGTTTGATTTTAGAAAATATAGTTCTGAAAACTAGTACTTTCTCAAATCCTGTTAGGTATTTTGTACTAAAGGTTGAACAGACACTTGTAATGCAGTCATTTGTTCTGAACAGTACAAAATGGCAGAAACTTTATATTTTTATTGCTCCAGTTCCTTAACAGGGTATGTTTCTGAACTGTAGGAAAGTACAAAATGCTTCCATCTAAATGCTGGATTTCACCTCACCAAAGTTATTTACTTGCACAGTATCATGTGGTAGACAGTCTTTCATGTCACTCGAGGTAGTGATTTAAGAAGCATCAGGTTTCACACTGGTATGAGCTCATAAATTCAAGACAACTAAGAAGTTATTACTTTAGATTTAAAGTGAGTTATAGCCCTAAATTCTTTTTTTTTAATTAGATTAGTCTGAAAGTACTGGTGTTTTAACTGATGCTTTTACAACTGCTCCGTAATAAGCTTACTTATCTACTGTCCTCTAGTTGATGGTTTTGACTTCTACTAAAGCTTTTCTGAATATAAACTTAACACTGTTCTAAAAGCCAGGCACTTGTAGATTTTCTGTAAGACACTTTAAGTTTTGAATGGAAACTTAAACAAGTTCAAACCCTAAGAATCAGAGTTAAACTTGTACAGGGGGGTTTTCCCCTGCCCGAGTCCTCTGCTTCTGAGCACAGCAGCATATGAGAAGATCCTACCTTTATCAGAAGATTCAGCTTTACTTTTGCTGCCCTACCAACTACAGAGTTATCCAAAATCAGACTGGAAGAGACTTCAGAGGTTACTTAAGCCAACCCCTGCCCCAAGGCAGGATCAGTCTTACCCAGATGACTGTCAAAAATGGGTTAACCTGTTCTTAAAATCCTCATGTGATATGATTCTTTCTTCTCCCCTGTGTTTATTTTACTTCAGTGCATACCTACCCTGTAGAAAGTCTGTAACTGAAACCCCAGGATGTGAAGCTCCCATGCCTTTCTATTTTATTTCTTTTTTTATAATTGTGTCGAATGGTGATAATGTGGCCCTGTCATTATTAACAAATTGCCAGTCTGCTTTTCAGTTAAAGGAGCTGCTGTCCTTATCCTGCTTTCTTACCCTTGGCTTACAGGATATTGGTTCTTGTTCAGGTTCAAAATAAAGTCTTGGTTGCCAAGGTCTTGTGGCTTGTTTTGGGCTAACTAGAGTTGGTTTACATCAAAGGAGTCTTTTGTTGCCAAACATTTTTTTTTGTTAACAGTCGGGTATTTGGACATGTGCTTGAAACCATCTTGGAGGAAGTTGTGTACCCAGGTATATGGAATGAATATCTGCAGGGGGAAGAGGGGCAAACAACCTGATGAGCTGCTGTTCCCTTGTGTGTATCCCATATGGTTTGGGTTCCTGCATCACCTCCAAGTGTTTCAGGGTCGAGTCTTGCTTAACCCCACCTTCCTGCTGTGGTACACAGCCAGGTTGTTCCCCCTGCTTTCCCCCTGACCCTAGCTCCTGGGGGCTCAAGTTCTAGTCATGCTCTAACATAATCATGTCTATTATCAGAGTCTATACTGTTGGTTGTTTTTGTCTTGTTTTTTTTTCTTTTAATCTTCCTCGTTTTAACGGATCAAAATGCTGACACCACACTGAAAGGTGTGCAATAGCCTGGGGACTCCTTCAGTAACAGCTGTGTGTACATGTCTTGTTCCTGTGCTGCATCCCAAACCTGTACAGTGGTGAGCAAGAGTGCGTGTCTCCTGCCAAGCTGCTGTCCCTGTCTTTACCCTCAGATGAGGGTAGTAACACTTTCTAAAAAGAGACTGGAGTAAATATGTTTTCCCACCATCATCTTTGCGGTTTGAAATAATGCATTTTTATTTGGCACTTTGTCTTAGTTAATATCCTGGTATACTGGTATATCCACATAGTATCCATCTTTAAAGTGTCTCAGAATAAGCATCTAAAACTATTTTGCCAATTTGGGGGGGAGCATGATGGAAAAGTCAAAAATACTTGCAGTCAAGTATTTGCATTTGAAGTATGTAATAATACTGAATTTTGTGAAATTACCAAACCTGTTTAACGCCTGAAAAACTTTAGATACTTGAGCTAATTCATAATGGTTAGCAATAATACCAGAAGCAAAATTGATATTCTGATGTAATAATTTGTTCTGATAGTAAAAATACCATTTTATTTCTCTGCTTGTTTCACTCTGCAGTCAAAATGTTGTATTTCTTAATTGCAGGTGGCATAGTTCCCCAGGTTCATGTGCATGACTCTTTTTTACTGAGTAGAATGCACATTAGTGCCTGACATGGAATACAAAAGAAATAAGCTTCAGTTTCCTTAATAGAAGGTGCATCTTCAGTCTTCCAGAAGAGAAATATAGACCTAAACTCTGCAGGAGAAGACTGACCTAGCATGTGAATACAAAAACCTAAATAGAAATAATAATAGTAAACACTGAAATACTAATTATAGTAGTGAGCATTTTAAACATTATTTTGCTTGAAATATAATTTGACTTTGATATGGATTTTGTAAAATGGTGGTAATGACAGAAACACAGCAGTCCCTGTGCATCTACAAGTGGAGCAAATAGATGGAATCTTGCTTTGATAACTTCAGTTAACCTCAACTTTGCCAGTAGTATTGGGGGGAACAGAATTGGTTGTAAAATTGCAGGGTTTAATTTGCAGAAAGATTATTTTAGCATACATACTTTTTCTTTCTGAAGTCGACCAGGCTTTTACAAGTATCTTTTCATTATTATTATTTAGGTGTGGTAAAATTATATGGAATAGTTGTATTTGACTGTGCAGTTGCTAGCTATAGTAATAGTGCTTTGAAATCTGTTTCATTTAATTAAAATTTCCAGGTCTCCTTTTCAGGTATTTTTAGTTTGTGTCTTTATATAGATAACCTGGATACTGTTTAAAATCCACAGGTCCCTGCTTTATGTAGGTTTATGTTAATCAGGCTTTGTTTTAGAAATATGACATTCTAAAGTGACTTGGTAGATTGAAAATAAAATGATTATGCCTGAAGTCTTTTCTGGGAATTTCTTTTTCTGGTGGATTATAGCTATAGAACATAATGAAAATATTTGTATAAATGGATTAGGCACCAAAATGTTCAGAAAAACTGCTTTACTGAGACTCAGAACTCTTTGTCTCTTAATTCTGTTAAGATCTTCATATTCCCACAAAAAGCAGGACATAATGTGGTTCCTGTCGCAGGAGTGCTGACAGTCTGGGTCCAGCTTGTGAGAGTTTGGTGCTCTGAAAGCTGCTGCTATGTCTTCATTCTATGAGGGGAGAGGATTGCTGTCACTTGACTCTGGGATCTGTTCTACAAAAGTGCCTGAAAATTGTCAGCTAAATCGCAGCACTGAAAAGTGGAGACCACTTAAAATGCTGTAAATTGTATGTGTGTAAATAGAGGAACAGAGCCAGGGTTTGTGGTGTGTTTGGAGATTGTCAGTTCACTGCGGAAGATGAAGAGCGTCCTTGTAGCAATGAAAGTGGTTACAGCTCCTAAACAGTTTACCTGTACTTGAAGCACTATTGAATTTACTGGGAAGAGGGAAGTCATGGAACTCTTGAAAATAATTTTCTACCTCAGTTGTAGTTAGGGCAAGGCTACAGGCCACTCTTGCTGTAGCAGTTGCAGCATGGCAGTGAAGTACAGCTTTCGGGGGGGTAGGTGGTACAAGAAGAAGGTAGGAGAGGAATAGCTGCCTAGCGTATTTATTACATGCTGTGAGCTAGCATGCACAGAGCTCTGCCTCAGTTTGAATGAGGAGCCAGTTGAGAGCTTATGGGTCATGATTAACAGGACCACCAATGTGGACGACATTGTGGTAGACGTCTGCTACAGACACCTGATCAGGAAGAAAAGGCCTTCTTCAGACAACTGGAAGAAGCCTCACATTTACAGGCCCTTGTCTTCATGGCAGGGCTTCAACTACATCTGTATTTGCTGGAGGGACAGCACAGGAGAGCACGAACAATTCAAGAGGATTCTGGAATGCATTCGTGTTAACTTACTGATGCAGGTGGTTGAGGAGCAGAAGAGGGGACATGCTGTGCTGGACCTCATACTTATAAACAAGGAAGAACTGGTTGGAGATGTGAAAGTTGGGGGAAAGCCTTGGCTACAGTGACCATGAGACGGTGGAGTTGAGGATCCTGAGAGGACAGGCAAGACAAAGTGGGATCGCAGCCCTGGACTTCAGGGGAGACAAATTTGGCCTGTTCAGGCCAAAATCTGCTTGGAAGAATCCCATGGCATGGCATACAGTCCTGGAATAAAGAGGGGTCTAGGAAAGCTGGTCTAGGAGAGCTAGATTGATCTAGCTTCACTTGCAGGAATTTACATTATCATAGATCTTCATATTAAGATTGGCAGGGTAAAAATGTTTTCTTGATTATGTTTTGAATATGCAGCAGCCAGCATCTAGTCAGGAGGTTGGACTCATCATTGTGCAGCTGTGGCTTTCAAACTTCTTTATTCAGCAACTCCTTATGCTGAATAAAGCATCAGACTCTGTACTTGCTATTGAGAAGGCTTGATGCTGTGCCTTGTGACAGCATCTCCAGATGCTCTTACAGAAAGTGGCTCGCTTCTTGCTGAATGAGTGCTAATCTTTGACCTTCTCCATGCCAATTTAAATCTTTGGCTTTCATCTTACACTGCCATGCTTTTAGAGGACAATACCACTTATTTTAGGACCATACCACTGTGTTGCAGTGCTTTACTTCAGGCCATGCTTTGTTTCTTTCACCTCCTGGTGCTAATAAATCCATGGCCTTGGCAGCAATTCCCATTGCTAGTGTAAGGAGAAGATACTTGGCAAGGTTGTGTTTTGGGGAAGTGTTTTCCTAGAAGGTGGTACAGGTGAGTTGCTACCTTGGCATATCTGAGAATGGATAGGAAGAACCTGGATAGATGCCAGCATTTAAATATAGTTAAATGAAGTGGTGCACTTAGACAAGTGTGGACGTGTGCGGGAGCACAGATGGTGGATAGCATGGTGGGAAAGCCCTGTAAAAAAACAGAAGGACACTGGATTTAAGCAGATAAAACTCCCTAGCTTTCCAAGTACTGACATTCAAAGGGTTGTGTCATATGAGTGCAACTTTTTAATGATGGGCAACTAGACCTCAGTCACCTTGTTTCAGTATCAGTGTTGTCTGCTAGGGAGAGAGTCTAGTACATGTTTATCTTTGTGTAGTTCTTTAAGAGTTCATAGGCTGGTCAAGTAGCTGCTATGTGTTCTCTGAACATATATTTGAATAGTGTAATGCCTATTACCTTTAAGCCTTTAATTCAATACAACTCTTCCAGGAGGTGGATTTTAAAAAATTAACTGTCATATTCTGATCAGACTGTTAAAAAAGATGTCTAATAAAGTTTAAATTGGAAGTCATATTAGTAGCAACCTTGTTCAGGTGCTCAGGTCTTGGAATAAAGGTGTACTGTTCACTGCAAAGGAGAAGTGTGATCTTCTCTACAAAAAGGGCACAGAAATATACAGTGTCACTTAAAATGCATAGTGGTGTATGCTAACCTTTTTGCACTGATTCTTTGAGAGAGACTATGGTAGCTTTAAAACCGTATCTTATCTGCTCACTGTTTGATCTTCTCTTTCTCAGGGTGAACAGAATAGCTTCAGACCTCTCCAGGCTCCATAACTGACAGCAAGTGAGGTTTCTGTTTAATGGATTGTTTAGAGCTTAATATTCCCCCTGTTCTTTAGGGAATTGATGTCTCTGAGAAAATAATTGCATGCTTGATTAGGACAGAAACTTTATTGCAGTGGTCCAACAATCTGAATACAATTGTGACACTATACAAGAAACTTCAAGCAAATGGCCCATTCAGAAACCTTACGTAACTGTGGCAGGTTTGAGTTTCCAGCAGATTTGAGTTTGCCTTTTTGATTATCATCTGATGTGAGAGGAGGCTTAGAGTTTCAAGTTCACAATAAACCTATTCAGAGCAACTCTTTTATTAGCTTGAACAGTATCTGCAGAGTTCTCTTCATCCTTGGCTTTACTAAAAGAAACTATTTAAACAACCAACAAGCAGGGATCCTGGAATTATAAGCAGAGTATCATTTTGTTTTGATAAGGCCGTCTGTTACTTTGGGCTCTATTTGGAGTTCTTAAATGACCCTGTTTATCTCTTCTGCATCATGGAACTTTTAGTACTGTTCCATGCAACTTGCTTATTTTTTAAGACTTCAAACTACTTTTAACCCATTTACTAGGTTAAAACTCTGGCCCTAGGCATTCCTGCCACAGAGTCTGTCTGAAGCTGCAGGTATCAAATGTAAATTTTGGATTATATTTAATGTATAGCCTTTTTCCCTACCCTCATGCAGTTCAGCAGAACAGGAAGGACAGAATGAATTACTGACAGGTGGGAGAAAGTTATGGTTGGAAAAGAGCAGGTATTTTCTCTGTGTTCTAAGAGAAAAGCTAAGGTTGTGCAAGTTTGGGATCCTGTTTGGATTTTTTTTTAAACCCTTCCAGAAAAACCCAGAAAACAAGCTGGCTTTGTTCACCTGTTTTCTTCTCATAGACTGAAGTCTTTCCTGTTGATTGTGGGATCCACTATAGCTATTCTCCTATTTCCTCATTGCTCCCAGACTGGTGGGCTTCTGCATGCTGTCCTTCAGGCAGCTCCTGGGGATAACTTTGAAATTCTAGTGACTGTAGATTGTGGCTCTTGGCTCACACATGTGAAATTTCACACAGTACTGCAGAGCTGAACATGCTCAATAGCTTTGGGAGAAGTTCTGATAGTGTGCATTCTACTTCAGAAATCTTTCTCGGAGTTGAAATTAATGAAGATATTTAAGCTTCTTAAGTGTGAGGGTCAGAGAGGTGTTTCAGTACAGGTTCCAGAACTGTACCTTGGAATCTCCTGCCATAGTTCTGGAGATTGGAAGTTTGTCTTCTTTTGAGATATACCTATTAATTTCTGTCTTGTCTGAGAGAGAATACTGACTTCTTTAATGTGAGATTCTCTTAAAAAACTGCACACCAGGTCTTATTCCTCCAAACTGTTATCTCTGCGTGTGAGTAAAAGCGTATATTTTAGACAAACCAAAATAATTTGTTTTGTGTTAAATCTCCTGTGGCGTGTGGTGGTCCGTCTTCTGCTATAGAGAAACTCTTGTTTCTTTGTATGTGGGAAGGTATTTTTGTATTATGGCTCACTGGTATATCTAGGCTGATTAAAATAGATGGTTTGTGCTGAGTTCCTGGGTGTCAAGGTGGGATCAGTGAAGTCTGAAATATATGGATAAATACTATTGAACTAGAAGACTTCTAATACTGGTTTCTGTTTTTATTCCAGGAATGTACTCCGGAGAACCTGGAACTGAAAAAGAAGATTTTCGGTCAGTTAGATCTTATTGTTGGTGACAATGTTATCTTGAGCAGCTCGACCTCTTGTCTCTTACCCAGCAAATTGTTCACTGGCCTTAAACATGTTAAGCAGTGTATTGTGTCACATCCTGTAAGTATGATGGCATGTTTTGTTATTGTGGTAGTAGTAGTACAGGTGTTTAACTAAACTGCATCCCAAACTCTTCCCTGCAGACAGAGAGATACAGGAAGATATTTGGAGTGCTTGTGTGCCATTGTTAGTGTTCAGGGGCCTGACTTACCAGAACAGCTTTAGTTTGGTCATTCTGTGAGCAGCAGCATCTACTAAGTTGAGAGGATGTATGCATGTTTCATACAGCTGGCTCAAGATACATTCTGTGTTAGCTGTTGTGCTCATATTGTTGTGTGTTACTCAAACAACTAGCTCTCAAAATGTAGGAATTGTGTGTTTTGAAGACAAACATATAAAATTCCCTACTTTCTTCTTGTGGCATCATTAGTCTCTTCTAGTATCCTTTTTCAGCTGCTGTTGGGTAACAGTAAGGATCCAAACAGTAAGCTGAATGTGCTTGTCGGGTAATGCTGATGAAAGATGGAAGCTTTTGACTCTGGTTTCTTCAGACTACTGGTGCAGAAGCAGTATACCTGAAGAGGAAAAGCAGGTGGATGAAATGGAACAAATTGTGCTTGGAGCTGAACCTGGATGCTTTGTGACCAGCTAGGACAGGGCAGTGATGCAGAAATGCCATGACTAGAGGTGGCAGCAGAACCTCAAGCCTCTGTACTCTGAGCTTGCAAGCCTCTGTAGACATCTGTGTGGGGCTGCCAGACAGCAGTTTATCACATCTGTCTTCAGCATGGAAGAGCATTTTGTCTTGATCACTGGGATTCTTACTGCTTCTGTTTACCACTACTCAGTAGCTAATGAATTTGTTAGCCTAACGTTAGTCTGGTGTTTGGCAGATCAGTTAAGAGGACTGTTATGAAATTTTGCAGTGTCTGGAGAAAGGTACTGCTCTGCTGTCTGCAAATTGATAACTACATGTTATCTCTCCAGGGCATCCCTCAGGGTGTAAAGTAAGTATCAGTTCCCTGGGCATGCTAAAGAGGTAGTGTGAACACAAAAATACAGTGCTACTTTAATGTCTCTAGAGCTACCTGTAGCCTAATATTGCAGTGTCAAAGCATTTGGTCAGCCCCTTTCTGACATGCCTCCACTGCCACCATTGTGCCTTGGGGTGACTGGGAAGCAAAAGGAACAAAAGGATCGGTTTCTTTCTGTATAATTAGTTTTCAACCCCTTTTAATTAAAAAAAAAAAAAGGTCAAACTTCAAAGTATGTCTCTGTGCCTAGGTTTAGTCTCTCTAGTCTAAAATTAAGTAGTTCCTTATTTCGTATTTCCAGGGTAGTAACTTTCTGTAGTGCAAGAGAAGAGATAATGTCTCTTCTGGACTTCTGTATTAAGTAACTATAGCTAGGATTTTTTTTTTTCGCCATGTCCTGGGCTTCTGCCTATTCTGACTGTTTGTCAGTCTTTTATTTTACATTATTCTTTCTTACTGTTTTCCCAAGTTGGTCTGTACCAGTTGACTTGTTTAGTCTGAGCTGCAGTCTTTATAGGAGCCACTTCTGAAACCAGATTTTATCAGATCTGGAAAGGTAGCTAGTCCCTGCGTAAACATTTTTCTAGGTTGCTGTTGTAAGGATATATGTATTTTCCAAAGCAAATACTCTAGAGTGTCTTAAAATGTCTAGTTGTTCTGAAATGGCTTTGCAATCCAACTGAGACTATTTTCTTAGTAATCTCAGCTTCACTGAAAGGGGAGTGTACTGGAGAAGCTGTGAGCCAGTGTACTCTTCCAGTGGCCTTTCTGCATCTGTTATATCAGTAAACACACTTGCTTTGTAGTAGTTGTTGGCTTTGGGTGTTATGGGTTTTTGGTTTTTAACAATGGCCTTACTAACATCTTGAACACAACAGTAGGACGTGGGGAATGGTGGCTGCAGGAAGCAAGCAGCTCTGGAAGACACTGAAAACAAGCGTGGAATTTGATATACCAGAAAAATTAAAAGCTAAAATTGTAAAGCCTCTGGCACAGGTGAGCGTGTTGAGGAGAAATGAAATGAAATGCCCAAAGGGCAGAAGGAGTTCATCCCTTTGCTTAACACAGTGTAGGTTCAGTAATTAGGAAAAATAAATGAAATCCCATAGCACAGCTGTATGATAGAAATGCATGCAATACTTGTAGGTACCGCTGTTCTCTGGAAGCAATTTCAGGCAGTGTATTGGTAGAAGTCTTCTGCAGAGCGGTTCATTTCTCTTGTGCTGTATATGCCTGCTAGGTCACACAACTAGAAATACGGAGCTGGAGGAGACTGTGTGCCACTGAGTGAAGTCCCTTGCTGTACAGGAAACCAGCTAGTCAAATCACCTTAGAAATGTATTAAACTGTCTGTTAGATATTTTTTTTTAACTCCACTACTCCTGCTGGAAGTTGTCTTCTAATTTTTGTTCCAATCTTATTAACAGTCCATTAAAATTAATTTGACGTTTGTTGGCAGCTTTTGTGTAGCTTATTTCTTTCCCTGTGTTTACTTTGTCATATCCTTTCTTAGCTTTCATTTTGTTAGGCTGAGTAAGGTAAGCTCTTCTGCTCCCTGAAGAAAGGCTTTGTGTTCCCCTTCCCCTTTTTAAAAACCTTCCTCCATCCCCAATTTCATCCATGTTTTACCACTTCTAGTTTTTGCCAACATCTGTTATCTCACTCCTAAAAAATTGTCTTCCTAAGTCTTCTCAGTGTGCTCGTGAACACACCCATATAGTCCCCATGCCAAGTTCATGAAATAGAATATTTAATAAGATGACTGTCAACACTAATCTTTGAATAAATTTATAATAGCCTCAGTCTCTGTCAACAATTAACTTGTCCTCTTCCTGATTGGAACCTGTGATATACTTAAGGGTTAGAAAAGCCTTTAGAGAACTTCTTGGTGCTTGCAGTGTTTTGGGTCTTGCTAAATTGCCTGGCACCACACCTGCGATGGTGTCCATCACGCCATTCTCAGTGCTAGTGGTGACTCTGCCCGAGAGACTGATGTGAGAAAGGTTATGTTGAAATGCAAGGCACTTTAAAGGGAACGAAGTGTGTTACATCAGTAGTTAGAGCAGATGTAAGTGTTTGTCAGACCCTACAGTAAAGGGCACCATGTAAGTACTGAAAAGAAAGAACATGCAGAGAGGAAAGACTGCTTGCATGTTGCGGTGACTAAATCCTGTACTTGCATTTACATGAGCACAGTTAAGAGCAGCTGAGTAAAGGGAGCATGGTGAAAGAATCAGTACTTAATTACAATCCTTTAAACATCAGTGTTATTTCTGGTAGTAGTTTGTTATGTTAGCTCCTTCTATTGCCTGGAAACCAGACTGAGAGCTGAGTTTAACAGCTTAAGAATATGCCTGAAGGACTGCTGCTTTTGGCAAGAGCATGCAGACAGTGTTGCTGCCTGTAACTCTATGACCTGAAGAACTTCCAGCTGTTTCTAGGAAGTTCTTCAGAATTTTTTGTTTATTACTTAAAAAATACATTACACAAAGGGCTTGACTTGATGATGAATTATATTTGGGAAGAATCAGGGAGAGGTAATTTTTTTAAATTTTTTTTTAAGGTAGGTACAGTGTTTGAAGGTAACCTGTTCTGCAACTTTTTCACAGTATGTTTTATGTGGTATCTGGTTACTGTGTTCAACATATATTTACAGGCTTGAGCCAGTAGCATCTTATCTGTTAAGTGTTCCATCTTACAGGTGGTGTTTAGCGATAATTTTCTTACAAAGTTCCTGAATATCTAAAAGGAAATGCCTTGCTTCATTTGGAAAGACAGGTGGTGACCATATGTCTTACAACAACAAACAGCCTGAATAATTCAGAAAACATCAGTTACTCAAGTCAGTATACAGTCTTCTAGTATTGTTTGAGTGCTATCATCTTTAGTGTAGCTCCATGAACTTTGCGGTTAAACAGAGATTTAACGCAACTTTTTTTTTTAATTTGAATTAACACCAGCTTTTATTGGATTGGTGAAGTCTTTCAGGGTCTGAAGATCAGGCTGACTGTGTTGACTGGAAAATATCCACGCTAGTAGCAAGGTATAAAGATGCTTTATATTAACTTGTACTGCTAATCTGTTGATAGTTGACATTCTTCTTTTGTGTTTCTTCTTGAGGTAAATCCACCTTACTTTGTGCCATTGGTTGAAATTGTTCCTCATCCAGAAACAGATCCTTCTACTACAGAGAGAACATATGCCCTGATGAAGAAGATTGGTCAATCTCCTGTCAAACTAAACAGAGAAATTGAGGGGTTTGTTCTGAATCGGCTCCAGTATGCAGTGATAAGTGAAGCCTGGAGACTTGTGGGTGTATGTATATATTTTGTTTTCCAGTTTTACACACACACACTGCCAGCTTCATAGATGTGACAAGTGAGATTGTATATTTAAATTTCCTATAAATTTGTGTCATCTTTGTTAAACTGTCCCTTATGAACATGAACAATATATTAACATGTAAATTAAAAACAGTAAGAAGTTATGTCAGTTATAAATAGCAAAGACTGACAAAAACAGTGATATGATCATAACAACTATCCTTTATCCTGCTTTCATTTCAGAATGTTGTCATTTTCAGGACAATCAAAAGAACGATCTTAAAAGCATGGAAATTGAAATACTATTTTTTCTTTTTTCTAGCTTATCTCATAATTTCCTGTTATTTTCTGAATGCTGCTGGCCTACTGTACGGTGGTTATCAAAATAGTATTTTAAATGGTTTTCTCTTTGGCCTTTCAGGAATTGCACTCATAGGCTCAACAGTTATTTGATACTTGTAGGTAAAGACAGATTTCTCCTCCTCCTGCCCATTCAGACTTCTAGATGAGAATCATTTGTTTGTGCCCCTTCAGCTGTTCCCAGTTACCTGTTCTGTGCTGCAAAGTCTGATCTTTCATCAGGAAGAGCTGAATTATGACTCTGTTGCTGTTCTGTTGAGAAGAAATTCAGTTGGGCTTGAGCAGGGCTTATTTTTTTGTCATGGAGAGTGTTTTGATTTTTCAGGCTGTTCCCCTATATTTGTGTGCGTGGTTGTTTTAAAGATCTTAAAACTAAGGTAATGCTAACATATCGTAAACAAAGCAACTCTTTTTCCAAAGCAGTATCTAAACATAGTTGCTGAACTGATTTTGCTTACCTGTAGTTAGCTTTCACTAGCAACACAATAGAACAGTATAAAGGAGGTGGTGAATAATAGTAAGTAGAACAATGTTGTTAGGAAGGAACTGATCTTCTACTGGAGATGTTTCTTTAAATTAAAGAAAAAGTTTGTTATTAAAAAAGTTAATACACAGTCTTAAGTATATGATAAGAAAAACTCCTTCAGAAAACTGTAGTCATTTTGAAAGACACAAGATAGAGAGGATAGTAACTTCTAAATTATTTTTGAAACAGTAATAACACTGGTGAAAAAAGATTTTTGAGAATAAAAATGTAAAAACAGCTACTAAAAATGTGAACAAGGAAGGTAAGTTCATGGCAGGGAAAAAGCTAGCTGAACTGCAATGTTAACTCTTAAGGAGGTTCCCACACTGTAACCTTTCCTTGAAAGGAAGGGATCTAACGTAGAAGTAGAACAAGTCATGCTAAGAACAAGATTTTTGGAGGAAGAAAGAGTAAATGAGTAATGGCAGACTGTGAAGGAGAAATGGAACCTACCAGAGAATCCCAGCACTCAAATATGAAGTTGAAATACTGATTTAAGCACCTTTTTACACACCAACTAGCATAATACTGCAGAAATGGAAGCTAGCACTTAAACCTTAGTTCTTCTAAAAGAGTTCAAAGAGTTGGGAAACTGGACCAATAAGTCTGATAATGTATAGGCATATTGATACAATACCCTTGGTCAGCACAGGTATCCAGGGAAGTAATGCCTCAAAAATCTAGTAGGATTCTTTCATGTCTCTGAGAGGCATAAACCGAATTGTGGAAGTTGCTGCCATAGAAACCTAGGATGCTAAAAATATGAATGGGTTCAGGGAACATGTAGACACATTCATGTCAGGAAAACCATGCAGAAGCAACCTCCAGCTGTCGAAGTCTCAAAGACTGGACTTCTGGGAGCTGAGGCAGTACATACCATTGGAAGTATCACTCTCTGTTTGGTCTTCAGTTATGGAAAGAGTGTAAGAACACTTTGTGGGCTGCTATTGGAAAAGAGGTATTGATTTGAGGTGAACCTCTAGTATGAACCTGTATGGATGCTTTTGTTGGGGCGGGGGGGTGGTATGTGAATAGTGACAAAATAGTGCTTGAAGCAGTGACAGGTAATGAAAGTTGCTTTTATTGTGCATCATCAAAGTTTCCAAGTTGTTCTGTTTTTGTATAATTTTATTGATTTTCAGGCGAATACACATTTAAACTGTAACAACTTTGGCTGTGTTTCCATTCCAAAAGCCTGGACAAATAGCAGCTGTCAAAGGTATCTAGTTTTATGACTTCAGGTTACACACCCCCTTTGATGGGAGGGGAATCATTGCAGATAGGTGGGAGCTGCAGGCCTGAGGCAGTTTCTCTGTTTCTACTGTTGTGCTGCCAACTTAGTAATTTTTATTGCAAGTCATGTTCTTTTGGTGTTTTCCACTTTCAAAGTGGGGAAAAATACTTCTTCCTTCTGATTTTTAAGTTGCTTTTCAGTCCTTATTGTTGAGGGTTAAAATATTGAAAATGTCAGGCTCCCCACCTCACAGTCTTTGAGAGGCTCCTGAGTAAAAATCAAGTTTTTCCTTATATTGATTCCTTCTGGTAACAAAAGTTTTCATTACCCGAAGAAGCACTGGAGGTGGAAGATAAACTACAGATATTAGCAGGAGGGACATGTTAATAAAACATCCTTGTCTAAAATGACCACGTTATTAATCCTTTTGTGATTAGATGTGTGAATTATGTGTATTGGATGAGGCAATCCAAGTCAGCTTGGATGCAAAACACAGGCGTTCTTATGAAATTACTTATGAACACTGTGGTATTTTGATGCTAATACTTGTATATTGCTTTTGACTATTGTAAAAGAACAATGAGACAGAACCATAAAACATATCAAGCTTACTTGTTTTATTAGTGGTTGCAAAAGTCTGAACAAGTATCTTTGGGTGCCTACAGTTACATGTTGAACTGATCAGTGCTCTTATTTCTGTTACAAGTTTTCTTTAACATGGTGAGCGCTTGAGGAAAATCTGTATTGTTGCTGGAGGACTGTTGTATTTGCACTGCAGTATATCAGTCCTTTGCCACATAACAAGGATATAAATATTACAGATATAAATGCTATGTATGAATGAGGAAGAAACATAGCAGTGGTCTCCAAGTGTTTCGAAGCCACTTGAAATGATCTTAAATCAGCGCCTTTATGTAAACAACTGTCTGGTTTTTTGAGGACTTTGCAGAGATGTGAGCTTGAAAGCTCCTCATCTGCATCCTCCCCTCAAGAATACTGACAGTAATGGCAGGGGAGTGATCTTACACATGCATGCGTGTACACATATACTTTTATCATAGTCCAAATTCAGATACCTTTGCATGGACCAAAACGGTCCTTTTTTTTTTTTTTGTCATTTTGTTTTGTTCTGTGTTTTTGGGGGTTTGGGGTTTTTGGGGTTTGGTTTTTTTGTTTTGGTGGTTTTTTTGGTCAGTTGAGCTTATTTCATTCAAGAAACCAGTGAAAGCTTCTCTGGTAGAAGTACTTATGTACTGTTAAAGGCATTGGTGGTAGGACAGACATGCAGGTATAGCTGTACTAACAACGTTTATCTGGAAAACTTTATCAGAAATGGACTGAGCAGCTTGCAGGATACATTTTAGTTCCCAAATGTAGCTTGGCAACTGATGACCTGCCAGTCCTTCTCTTTTCTTTAGCAGTGCTGTGTTGGGATGCATGTAAGGCATAGGACAGGGAATCATACGATGGGAGAAGGGCTCTGATACAGAGCATGAACATGGGGCTGTATAGAAAGCCATGTGGTAAATATAGCTGCTTGCTGGATGATGCATGGGGCTCACCAACTTCTGTCATGTGGGTCCAAGGGTAGGAGAGGCTATAACACCACCAGAAATCTGAAGTAAGGCCCTGCTGGCAGGTTGAGTTCAGGCTGATACTCCACGTGATGCTCAAATTGCATGTGGGTGTGGATGCTGAAGCAGAGAGAGAAGCATAATTGAGGGTAAAGGGATGAGAGTAGCAACAAGAAACTCAGATATTGGGATACAGTTTGTCTTTGCCAAAGGGGCTGGGGTCCCTGGGAGCATACACAGGGAGGTTGGGATTTTGAAGCCGGGAACAAAATAAGTGCTTTGAGTGCAGGGCTGGGCCAAATGTGGGAGTGGAAAGTACAGAGTTAAGGTGGTGAAAAATTAGGAGTCCTAAAGGTTGAGATCCCAATTTGTGGGCAAGTAGGAGAATGAAAATTTATTTGGAGACATACAGTTGGGTGCTGAGAACTTTGGCCATGTGGTTAAGAAAGAACACGGATTTAAGGATGCAGAAGTTTGACTTCACAACAACTTAGAAGCAAAGACCATAGATTCTTTTATGGGCCTAAAAGAAGGAATTCAAGCAAGTGCTCCCCTTTGAAGCAAGAGTGCTACAACGAGATGTTTCATTTTGGATCTGAGTTAGTCTTTTGTGTGACAAGATGTCTTTTTGAATGTAGTTTTGACTTGCAAGTGATGAGTACTTGAGCAATGCAGGTGTTTGTGGCAGGAACTTTTTGCATCAGTTATCTCCGTCTTCCCGTGCTCCATATTTATTCCATGAAAATGCAGATACTGGGAACACTCCAGTCTATCTCTTTAAGGTCATGTATCTGAGAACTTTCTGTAGGACCACATAGCATGTGTGTGATTGACATTCTTGTAGGTTTCTTGTTTTAATTCTTGGGTCTCTGGTAGAAGTGTTGCAAAGCTGATTATGATGAGAGTAAAAGATGTACTGTGAGATATTTGGGTTTAAGATCTCTTATTCCTCTCTTCTGAACCCTAAATTTTGATATTACAAGTTTGGAACCATTAAGATAATCTGTAGCCAGTAATAGGAAAAATACCTCAAACAGCTTTGTCTGTTGTTCCCTGTTACCATTTATTTACTGCCTCATGCCTCCATTGGCAGTGGTCACTGGTATATCTGATTTTGTTCACAACTCCTTGGAGCAGAGACTTACTGACTTGATTTGCCTGGGAAGCACTCTGTGCACTGCTGACACTATTACTTTTGTACTTTTACCAGTACCAATACATTCTATAGTAGCTTGGGATTATGCTAAAGAGTGTTAGTTAAATAGCTTCACTTTGTCTGGTTCTGAAGGTAAAGTTTTGGTTGACTTCATCCAGAAAATAACCAAACAGTTTCACCAATGCTTTAGATCAGAAGTCTCAAACCTTACTCTGAACATCTAGGACTGTCCTTTTACTGTGGATTACTGAGTGGAAGCTTATCTTGGTGAAATATTTTCCTAAGTGTCACCTGGAATTTGCAAGGGAGTCATGAAATACAGCAACACAGATAGTGAGGAGAACATGGCAGTTCTTCAGCCCTGATCTAATTTAGGAGTTCCAGCTGCTTTTAAGGACCTGCTAGAACTATTTTGCATGATGGATCGTATGATAAGTGTCTTTAGAGTTTGTTTTCCTCCGGATAAGCTTTTGATAGTGTATTAATGTATTTTTTTCTTTAAAAGCGGGTTTCCTTTTAGGTTATACTCACTGTAAAAGACAAGAAAAATGGGCAGCCCTGACATTTTTGTTAATCTTCTGGAAAATAAACAGTCATGGTTTGGCTGTGTGTCCATTTTAGTTCATTTTCACAGCAATCAGGTGCATTGGCTTCAGTCCCTAATTTATGTACCTCTCCCTTCTCAGGTGACTAAGCTTGGCAGTCCTTAAATGCTGGCAAGACTTTTAATTCTAAATTCCTTATTAATAATAATTATATTATAGTGTTATCCAGAGAACCTTTCCAAAAGATCAAAGATAAGGTAGAAGGTTAAACATCTAGTTACAGTGCCCCATAAAAGGGGGATATCATAAAAGTAAGTTTAAAGGGCCAGGGATAAAAATAGTGTCGATGGGAAGTGTTTCTTGCAAGGTGAGGTGAGTGAGGGTGCCATGGAAAAAGGAAGGTAAAAGCCAGCAAAGTAAGGTGGTGTGAAGTGTGTAGGACACCATGTTTCCCAAACATGATGAAATGGAAAGAGATAGAGCTTGTAGAAAGATGTAGGAGAAAAGTCATATGCTCAAAATGACAGGACTGGAGAAAGATCTCATCAGGGTGTGGATCGAAGTGACTTGATTAAAGTGATAGTGAAGAGAAGGGTGTAACATAGTGCTGCTGAGAGAGAATGCATATATTAGTGGCAATCAGGAAAAAAATTAAATACTGGGTTTGGGAGACAGAGAGGGTAAAGTGGCAAATTTGGAGACAAGAAAGTATGTGGTCTGGGAGGGAGTAGAGTCCAAAATAACTCTATAAACACTGGAGTGAGTAGGAGAACATGATGTATCAGAAGAAGTAAGATTGGGGGTTTTGGCCATGTCACACTTAAAATGATTACAAACCAAGTCAGTGACAGAAGTTGCGACATGGGTGTGACTCACAGATGTAAAGACTGTTGATTAAAACCAAGCAGGTTGGGTCAGGGCCTAAAGGTGGAGACTGCAGAACTGCCACAGGTTTTTGGAAAGGAGTAAAGGGTCCCTGCATAGTGAGAAGCACTAATAAAATACCAAAGAAACATTAGGACAGTACTGTGGCATCGCAGGAGATTAAAATCTCCAGGAAAATGAGATTGTGGTTTGTAAATGGTGTCATAAGAAGTGTGGAGGATCCTGAGCTAGTCTAGATCTTGAAGTTTGATTGGCCAGTTGGGGTCACTGAGGATTTTGGTGGAATTTATTTTAAATTAAGATCTCAATTCTGTAGCTGTGAAAGCTTCTGGTGAACTCTTAACACACTTCCTCTTCGCTCTGACAAGTGCTTGAGGGGAAGGCTTACAAGAAGGGTTACCCAGGATGGGATGAAAAATCCCCTTGGGAAGATTGTTTCACACCTAGACTTAATGAAACTGGGTTGGAACGCTTTCTTGTTTACTTCTTGGCATAAACACCGATCCTTGTGGAAGATACCTTGCTGACCTTGCACCCACCCTGCTGAATCATTCTACCAATTTATGATCTCCTTCACAAAGTGGGAGTAAGGTTATTCCCTAGGGGAGGATAGTCTAACTTGTTTCTCATTTATGTGTTTTTCATTTCTGAAGAGAAAAGTTAATATTTTTCTTTAAGAGGGTCTATGTGACAGGGAGAAACTGAGCTTACATGTACTCCATCAACTGGAGGGATCTGTAATGTTTTCCTTCTGGTAGCAGTAATTTTTGCTTTTTAGCAGCCATAACCATAAAATTACAGCTATAGTCAAAAGGCTGAGAGCAAAGCACTCATTTCATGACTCTGAGGGCACCTGGTCTTCAGATGTCAGTACCAAACCTGAGGAATATGGTATCAAAAGAAATAAATCAGTTTTTAATTTGAAAATTAATTTGCAATGATTCTGAAGTGTTGCAAGAGCCTGTTAACTCTTTAACATTATGTTTACAGTTTTTAACTGCTGCTGTGTTTCAAATGCTTGTTTGGAACTTGTGGTTAATCTTTTGTCCCCAAATCCATGTCAATGAGGGGTGTGGGGCGGGAAATCACTCGTCAAGCACAGCTTTACCAGCATAACTCATTGTTTGGATGAAGCACTCCCAACAGAAGAGCGCTTTTGTTGACTTTGCTGATGTTGTTCAGAGTAGTTGTGTTGCCATGTCAGGGGAAAAAACCTTCACAGAATGTATGGTGCCTGTGTTAGTTACAGTAATGCAGGTCTGTAATCTGATTGTGGTCTGAGGTTTGCATTAGTCCTGTCTTTTATGCAGACCTTTCTCTCTGCCTCTAGATGAGGTACTTTGCTATACCTATGGCTTACCCCTAAGTTGAAGAAAATAATGGTATCTTATCCTTGCTGTTTTAAGTCTAGATAAATTGTTAGAGCTGTGTGTTCCAGGTCTGGTGGGTAGATCTTAATAATGACATTATCATTCCCATTTCAAGACAGAGTTCAAAAGCCATCTGCAACAGGGATTCAGCCAGGCTTGTTTTTGATAGGAGCAATACCTACTAACAGATTGAGACTTGAGGTTGAGTCTTATAAAAGGCTCTATTTAAGCCTGAGATAATGAAACTTAATGTCTGTGGCAAGCTGTAGAAGTTATGCTGGTTCTTGGCTTATCATTTTCTTTTTAAGTAACAGTAGGTGATGTAGTTGATGAGCACAGGGAAGACACTGTGGGTGGGATTCAACTCGCTTAAGATGGGATTTCTACAATGTAGACATTGACACCCAAGCTCCTTAAGCATCTTTCAGTCGGTGAGGAGAATTAGGCCCTTTTAGGATGCAACTCCTCTGTTCTAGATACCTGCTTTAGGATGCTGATTTCTTTTTTCTCCCTGGTGATTATAGAGTCTAAATGTCTAGCTCAGATGTTGATGTCTACAACAGGTCAGGAGAGCTGTCCTGCGTGCCTGTCAGTCTAGCTGATCACTGTGTGATACAAAGGAGCATTCAGAGAGGGTCCTGTGAGAGGGGGAGTTAACAGGAAAAGACTTGTCTTTGGCCAAGCAGATGAGTATAGTTACTTGTATTCTGCACCTTCTTAACTAGAAGAAAATGTTTTTATCTCTCTGGGAATAAAGACGACAAGTTCCTGAAACCAAGCTTTATCTGATGGAAGTGGTTAGAACAGGTCTTAGTTCATTCATATCTTTCTGGTAGGTGGAAAACAACCTCATATAATAAATACTATTCTTCTCAAGTAAATCTGTTAAGGTAATGAACGGTAACTCATGTTTTTTACCAGCCTTCGTGTGCTTGCCCTAACCTGATGGGGGCGTTGGCTTTCTTGTAAATGACGCCGTGGGGGTGGGGACAGTAGTGCTCAACTTTTAACAGGAGAAATGCTTCATTTTTCATGCTCTGTATCCTGCCAGCTCAGAGATGTGAGGCTGGTGATGAACTCGAGAACCTGGGCAGGTTGAGACTGGGTAGGCTGAATGTTCAGTGAGTTTTGTGGGAGGGAGTGGCAGCTGCGTTGCCTGTGTGTTTGGTCCCAGCCTTGTTTGCAGGTGGCCTCAGGAGTAGTGCCCACTGCTGCGCCCCTGTTCTGCCAATTGTGACTGACCAAAAATACAGAACTAAGAAAATGTGAAGGGAGGTGTAAGGTTTAGCCAAAACTCCTGTATTTAAAAGGGCTGGTATAGTACTTGGATTTGGTATAAACTCTTTTGGTCATGAGCTATTAAAAGCGTCGCATTTGCTCTGTGTTCTCTGATTCTTAGTTTCTGAGGAAAAAGTATGTTGGTTAACATAAACAGCTCAATTTAGTTTTACTACATGAATTATTGTAAATAATAAGTATCAGGCAAATTAGGGTATACAAATAGTACATATTGTATGAAAAAGTGTGTTAATCTATGCATTTAAAAATAAGGTACTGTCAAAGTGTATCAATGTGTATTTGAAGTATAGCAATCTTAGAGATGTGAATGAGTGTTTATAGTGAACCATAGGAAGGCTTGCATAACAGATGGACATTTCTGGCAAACAGTTGTGTTTCTGTTTGCAAGCTGACTGCTGTTTCTAGCCTTATTTTTTTATTAATTCTTTAACTTTTTGATTATGTACAAGAAGCAGGCAATTTTGCATTAAAACCAAACATTCACAAATCTTCCTTCCTGTTCTACTTCTGCTACTTAGGAAGGACTAATATCTCCTACTGATCTAGACCTTGTAATGTCTGATGGATTGGGAATGCGATATGCATTTATTGGACCTCTGGAAACCATGCATCTTAATGCAGAAGGTAGGTAGTTTAAAATGATACAAATGTGAAGGGAAGGCTTACATTGCACAAGACTCTGGAAATGTTATATAACAAACCAGGTCAGGATTGCTGCAGCTATGACTTGTCTGTCTCTTTACTGTAATAATAAGAAAAGGAAAATTTATCTAAAACTTGAGGTCAGATAGAAGGAAATGGTTACTGACTATCCTGTTGTAAGTGTCAAATGAAAGATGACAAATCATTGAAACGCTAGCTGTGTACTTCATTTTCTCCAAGATTTGTCCCAGTGCTTTGCAAACATTGCTGTACCCATCTGATAATCCAGTGTCAACAGAAACTCACTTTCCACAGATGAGCACCCCTTTTTTTTCTTTTTTTTTCTTCCGTCAGAATCTGTAGCAAAGGCTCAGTGTAAGTATTGCTAGAGCTGGCTTGCTTTAAGCTGGCTTAGATCCTGAGTGAAGTAAAATTGCTTCTGTCTGCAAAATACTGTGTGTACAAAATTGACTTGACAAAGTAGTCAAGTAACAGTTTAACATCTGTCTTGCATAATCAAGACAGATTTTTAGGTGTTTTTAGAATAGTATACATGAATCCCAGCTAAATAAAAAGTCAATTGCATGAAATGAAATAAAAATTATGGATCAGGGTTACGAAGGTTTGAGTAATGAATTTAACAAAACATGAAAACTTCAAGAAGTGAAGATCAACTAAATATATTTTTAGGTCTTTATATTGTGGGCTGTGTCTTTATTCTGGTTTTGTACAGTCCCTGACTTGCTAGGCCCCTACTCCGTTACAGGATTTTTTTAGGCACTGCTCCAGTACCTAATAATACAATAATAAAATAAAAATGAGAAACCAAGATCATAAAATATCAGTGCACAATTAGTTATTTTATGTCTACTTGTTGGTTAGTTACTTGGCAGAAACTTCTGTCTCAAGGCTGACTAAGCAATTTTTACATAAATGTGGAATTGTGGATCTTCTACCAGACGCTTTCAGCTTGTCAGTTTGCTTGTATATCAGTAAATTAAATGTCACAAAGTGTTTGGTTTTGTGCATTGTTAGGTAAACAACATCCATCCTCAAAATAGAGGCACCTTTCTAAAAGTTTCGCTTTTCTGATCTATTAATATCTGGCAGTTTCCAGTCCTCTCTCTAGTGATTTTGGACTTAGTCAATATAAACCATATGCATTCTTCACATAGAACAGAGCAGATGCACGTAGTACTAGCACAGCAATCTACCTAGAGTCTTGCAGGCCAGGGTTGTCCAGTCCTGCCCCCATCACTCCACTAAGCTGCCATGCCATCCTCTGCAGGAACTGTCCATGCACAAGGTCTTCTGTCAGAGTAACTTGCTGAACTGCCTCTATTAAAACATAAAACCAAACCAAAATGCTTGTTAATACCAAAAAAATTTTAATCCATTTTAGAGCTCAAATCATACTTGTGAACTTTTTTTTTAATCCATGTTTTAGACTCCTTAATTCTAAAGCAATGTTTGAGATGAATGGAATCGTTTAAATCATCTGGATTGGTTTTGATGCTCTTCCTGGAGTGTGCTCTGGCATTCGATGTTCCATCACAATCCAGCTTAGCTTCCTTCCTTCCATCAGGAAGTAGCCATTGTTACAAAAACACTTCTGAAATTTCCCATCTCGAAGCAGTTTTAGGTAACATGCAATTGGTAGGTTGCTTATACATGGGAGAGATCATCCAGCTTCTGGATTTAATGCTACCTTCTGTTAGGAATTTTAGCATTCCAGATCAGAGGAAGAAAAATTATGAAATATAATCCAAGAGACTGATAAACTGGAAGAGTAGTCTTGTGGCGGGCTTGCAAAACAAAACCAAAATATACCTGTAGAATTGTCTTAACATTATATAATCTTCTAAATTAAAAATAACCCTGAAATAACATAATTAGTACGCTTGTGGACTGGGCCACTTATGCAAAAGCACCTTGTCGGCTTGTTCAGTAACTTGGATCATGAGAAGTGTTGCTTCACTCCCAGTCTTGCAGATGCATTGTTTCTGAGTCTAGAGCTGTTCTTCTTCATGTGCTGGCAGGCTGACTCAGGCTGCTGCTCTCATCAGAGACAGTTTAAATTAAAATTGCTGATGTCAGCACACATGATGACTTACGGTCATAGTTCTGTGCTAGTGCCAGCTTCTTTGGTTGCCCAGTATTGCTTCACATAATACGGAATAGTATGTATTTCTTCTTGATTGCCCAGGAAAAAAACGCCTCTTATGCATTGTACTGATAGTGTCTGGTTTTTATTGACAGAGGGAAATGGATATAGAGATAAGAAGGCCCCTCTGTCCTGTTTGTTAGCCAACTTCACCAACTTCACAGCAGCTTTCTTTACAGCCGTAAGATAGTAATTACCCATAATCTTAAACTGCCTGCTAATCAGTGAGGAAGGATGTTGGGGACGTAGGAAGCATGTGAGAGAAAACTGTTAATGATGGGATATTCTGGAAGATTAAGTCTTCTTTTTTTTTTCTTTTTTTTTTTTTTGGTAAGGGTGATGTGATATTTTTGTTTGGTTTTGAATAAAGAATATTATTCCAACGATTTTTTTCTGAGATCAGTGTTACTTCTTTCCCTGTGGGATGTGTACATCAAGATCCTCCCGTGAATTTCCTCTGTGCTAATGCCAGGTTTCCCCTGCGTTACTTATGTCCTTTCCTCCATATTCATAAATGGTCCTATCAAGACCTGTTATCCAGGCCACTTTAGATAACCCATTAATCTATGCATGAATATTAGGAATGTTGAATGTAAGTGCAGTGAGCCAACAGCCTTGAACATGGAATAAAATGACAGCATCAAGTCACTAAAAGGAGCAGAAGCAGCAACAGCAGATTGAGAACTGAATTGGAACAGACAGTAAGGAAACACCTTTTGGGGGTAAAAAGCACATTCAAATTGCATAATATTATAATGTTGATTGTTGGTTTCAGTAAATTAACGTTGGTTTCAGTAAGATCTGTCTTTTACAAGGAACATCAATAGACTTCCCTAGAGTAATTTTACCTGTTTACTTATCATGGGATTAAGTCAGTAGACACAATGTCCCTCCTCTATATGTACCTAGCTGTCTGTGAATATACTGAAGATGATCCAGCCTCAGTAAGATTCTGTCTCCTGAATCTCTTGTTTCTTGAACTGTCACCTCCTTTTAAGCCCTTGCAAAAAATCATCTGTAAAACCAGAGGCTAGACTATCACATACTGTGTGTTAAGTTTGCAGCAGCAGTTCTTCATATATATTTTACAATTGGCTGTCTTAGATCAGTTACTTTTACTAGTGGGTTATTTAGTGCACTATAATTGGAATTTAATCTTGATCTAAACTGCTAATATTAGCAGAAGAGCTGGATAGGGGGAGGTTGAAGGATCTTTGTTCCTATTTTCTCTCCTGCGTTAATAAAAACACCATTCCAGGATCATGTTCTGCCTATTACTCACTGTGGTATTTGTACAGGTGTCTACAGGAGTTGTGTGGAAATTGGGGCTGATGTGTGGTCCTTGTAATGTAAGTGCAAATATCTGGTAAGCTAGGAATGAGTCTTCATGGTCAAAATTGTGTTTCTCTTACTGGAAGTGGGAATGCTTGCTCGTCTTAAAAGCACCTGCCAAATGAATTGGTTTTGGATGATAGGAGCAGAATGACTGTGCTGTGTGAAAAGCACAAAATATGAAAAGGGAAGAGAGGGGCAGTCACAAGCCATGGTTCAAAGGAAGGTAATTTTTCTTGTCTGGCTAGGCAAAACATAGCCAAACTGTTTTTTAACAGTTACTGTAGACAGGCATGCTGGTTCAAAAGCAGAGATTGTTTTCATTGCTATGGCTGCTGTTTTAATGCTGCCATACAGGGAGCAAACTAAGCTTTAACCTACTTCAGGAGCTTTTGTACCACAAGCAGAAGGTGTGAGAATCTCTATGATAAGGTAGGAAAATCTAAGAAAAGGAAGATTGTCTCTGTTTCTGTCCAACCCATGTGTTATGTTTTAGGATAATAAAATATCCTAATTCAGGAATACTTGTAAGAGGGTACTACTGAGATGAAATATCACAGTGGTACATAACCATACAAAAACCTCTTATTTTGTGAACCCACCAGTTATTTCATACATGTTTAAACACATTCAGTTCACTTCCCAGTAGGCTGAAGAAAGCAGTTTATAGTCCTTCTAGAACTGCTGTTTGCCTCTATGCAGCTGCAGGGCTTTTCTGTGTGAAAAAGCTGGTGTGCAGTAAGCAAAAGTGTGAATTTTTCAGCATATTGGCTGCTGTGCACCAGTTTCCTTCTATGGACTCTTAGGTGTAAAGTGGTTCCCTCTACCTTCTGAAAGGAGCATGTGACTTTGGACAGGAATTCTTAATGCTTTATTGCTCAAGTCATTATAGATGTGTCCTAAAGAACACATCTTGGTGCATCCTTCTCCCTTGTGCTAACAAAAGAATGCGTGCGCTCACCAAGTGTCTCAGGCTGAGGAATTCATCCCAGGTTTGAAACTGATCTAAAAAGAGAAGTGGTTCATATTAACTCAGTTTAATTCCTTGATCCAGGTCGCAGCAATCCTGCACAAATACGTGTGTGTGTTGCTGAGATGGTAACACAGGGACAGTGAGAATAAAACTTTTTTTGGTGCTACCGCTGTCTTAGCATAGTTGAAAGTATTCATGCAACTACAGTCTAAGTGAATTCATATGGGAATTAATGCAGAGTAGCAAGTGTCCTGTGAATTCACACCCTAACTAAGAGCATGCATCTTTGTTCAGACACACCCTTGATGAAGATAGGATTACATTTAGAAAGTTTTCCTTGGAGCTGTAATGTCTGGAAACGTAATCCTTCTATCAGCAAAACAAAGAGGTTGGGACCTTTTTTTTTTCTCTGAACATAACCTAACCATGACAGATTCCACCATGACGTTCCTGAAATACGCCCCTTCTTTTCTGTTCTCATCCATACTCATCTTCAGTCTTACCAAGTGCAGCCTCTTCTTAGACTTTACCTGCTAAAATCAACTCCACCTCAGTCTTTTCAGATTGTTGATGCTATTGCATCAGTGGCTTGACCATCTCGCCTACTCTTTTTGAGTCATTACAGTATCTTATTATGCTGCTCATCAGGTTCAAAGTCATCAAGTTAATACTCAGTATCGTGAGGCACCCTCTGTCTTTGGCATTTTCCCTGTCCTTGCCAGTAACACTTGCTCCTGTCTCTTGTTTTCTGTCACAAATATCTGAGTGTCTTCCTTGTTTTGCCCCGTGTGTAATGTCCTTGCCAGACTGGTTTACCAAGTTTGCTTGCATGCATCCTTCAGCCCTCATGCCTGTTGTCTGTCTTACGAAGAGGAAGCAATGAGACTTAGCATACAAAAAGCTAAGATACTTGAAGATGCTTACATATATAATGCATGAACGTACTTCATTTTATACTGTCGTGTTTTCCCTTCTTTTTTTCTTACTACTCCCATCACCTTTATGTTTATCAGCCTCACTTGTGAAGGAGGTACTCTTAGGGCAGTGAAGCATTTTACACATGCATTTTAAGCTAAATATCTGTCCGGAGTTCCTTTTCCTTCATCAATGCTCTGTTTATCTTAATGATGCAACAAGAGGCATTTCACCCATGCCCATGTTTGCACCACAGCAGTGCAAGTCCTTCAGGTAAGGACCTGCAAACCTGAAGTGTAGTTATGTGAACAAATTCTTGTGGGACAGTTCATTAGCTATTTTGGAAACTGCCTGGACTCTCATTGAAGCAGCTTATTCTTCCTTTGGTGGTGGTATAAGGAGCCTTGCATTTCCTAGATACATATGGGCAGCTGAAGAGCCTTGAATCAGTGCCCTCATCTAGCCTGTGGTAACACGCTCCTGTAACTATATTGTACAAGTCAGAAATGCTGAGTGGGTTTGGGACTTCCAAGGAAGACAGAGTATTCCCCTTTTCATCTCTATAATCCCATATCCACTGCTCCCTTAGAACATTTTGTTACTCGTTCCTCTTCTTCAGTGCTCTGCATTGTAAACACATGGTGGAAGGAAGATTCAAAGAACTCCTGCCTTCCCTGGAGGTATTTCTGTTCTGTGTTGATGGTTCTCAAGTGCCTGCTGCAACATCTGCCCTCTCCCACAGCCCCTTCTCTCCAACGTTGATGAGGTGAGCGTACAAGGAAGATGGAGATTTAGAAAAGGAGCAAACTACACAGACAAGAGGAAGCTATCGTCATTCCTGTGCTGCGAGTTGATTCCCCTCTTTCTCTGTCCCAGATACATCTTGCGTCATGCTTTTTCTCCAGCTGGAGGTAGTGGGGCACAGTGTGGGCACAGCAACTGGATGCAGGGAGAGATGTTGATTGTTTTTAACAGCCTCATTTGCCATCTTCTTCCTGCTTCTCCAGCTCCCAGGTGCTGCCCTCTGTGTCTCACACTGTTTATGGATGCTAATTCTTTCAGTTCAAGCTGCTCCAGGGGCAGTATCAATAAGGATTAAAGTTAAAGGGATTCTGTCATACTTGTTTTCCATCTTTTGTCCCTATGCTCCAGTCAAGTGCTCTTCTCATCCACCATTGCAGTAATAGCCCTGACCTTTGAACCAAAGGACTCTTAAGTCTAAAGGCCTGGAGTCAAATATTTGCCAATTTTGAGTTTGCAGTTGAAAAGCAAAGTGCTTTTTCCAGCAGTATTCCCCATTGTTCAAGTGTCGTGAAACTGGCAGAATAGGGTTGATCTTGATTACTGAAACAGAGTTAAACATTGCACTAGTCTCCACTGAAGTTTCACACTGGGAGTATATCCTGGTTTTGGCTGAGATAGATTTAATTTTCTTCTTAGTAGCTGGTATAGTGTGTTTTGGATTTAGTGTGAGAATAATGTTGATAACACACTGATGGTTTAGTTGTTGCTAAGTAGCACTTATCCTAAGCTGAAGATTTTTCAGTTTCCCATGCTCTGCCAGCAAACAAGTGTACAAGAAGCTGGGAGGGAGCATGGGCAGGACCGCTGACCTGAACTAGCCAAAAGGATATTCCATACCATAGAATGTCATGCTCAGTATGAAAACTGGGGGGAGTTGGCCAGGAGGGGAGGATCGCTGCTCAGGCATCGGTCAGTGGGTGGTGAGGAATTGGACTGTGCATCACTCATCTTTTCTTGGATTTTGTTATTTTATTTTATTATATTCCTTTTCATTAGAATTATTATTTTATTGTTATTATTGCTAGTATTACATTTTATTTTACTTCCTTTATTAAATTGTTCTTATCTAACCCGTGAGTTTTACCTTTTTTCCTGATTCTCCTTCCCATTCCACTGGGAGGCGGGGGACTGATCGAGCGGCTGCATGGTGCCTAGTTGCTGGCTGGAGTTAAACCACGACAGAGTGCTATCTTGAGTTAGCTATTTTGAAATTATTATTTTTTTAATCTTTGAGTGAGACCATGTGTATATTCTAACTTTTGGTGTATTTCCCTAACTTGAGACTCATAAGGTTTTGCAGTGTCCGCCCCCTGCTTGGCATGCAGTATACATACCTCCTTGTTGACGTTTCAGCCACAATGTTGAGATCGACTATACTAATGCTGCTGCTCTTCTCTAGACCCATAACTTTTTTTTTTTTTTACCTTTTCCTATTATGCTGACTTTGCATAAGGCTTCTTTTCATTCATACTTTGCATGCAGTGAGTGAATTGTATTACCCAGCCTGCATCTGGCACGTCTCTGTTCCATTGGTGAGCTCCACCCACCCAGAAATTGTTCTGATTCATTCAGTCTGTAGGTGAGCTGCCAGTAGGAGCTCAATTTCCAGGTCTAGCTGGCTGAGTGAGCTTTGAAGGCCATCTCCAGCTCAGTTCACATTCACCAGGTAAATGGATCAGCCACATCCAAGCATTCAGCTTTCCCAGGATACTAATGTTATGTCTTTAGATTGAGGCTGATGAAAAAGATTTGTGGCACAGAGTCTTCGCTTCTACGTTCTCCTGACTATACCAAAATCAAAACTACTCAGATCTATGGTATTATTACATAAGCTTAGCAGGTGGTTGAGAGGTTCCCCTTGACTTTTGGAAAAGTACCAAACCCAAACTACTTGGCATTGCTCTAGGTGTCATAGACCTGTGTCAGGATAAGCACCAGAATAACTGGTCATGTGACACTGCTCTGTTTACCATTCCTTCTGTCACCAATTGCTCATGTGGATTTGCTAGATTTGCGGTATTTGACTGAATTGCCATTTTTGGTTTTGTGATTGTCCAGCTGGCAACAGCTGCTGCCAGCAGCTGTGAGTTAGCAAGGTGTACTGAAGTCCACATAGTTCCGCACTCTTCAGCCTCAGTCATTTCTACTTCTACGTCTGGGAACTTTCTATGATGCGGGGGCAAACTTTTTGCTCAGATTCCTCACGATTAGAAGACAAAGCTCACGTGAGCAAGGTGAAATGTAAATATAATCGTCTTGTGGTTGATGCATGATTCTCATGCAGAATTGTCTTGGGTTCCCAAGACTGCTCATGTGGATAGCGTATCCCCTGTAGGTTGATCTCGGTTGGCTTCAGGTGCCAAAGTCTGTGGGCCCAGCTGTTAAGATGTAACAGGCAAGCACTTATGCTAATGACAGGGTATGGTCAGTAAACCCTGGTAACCAGTGGTCCTTTCCAGAGTGTTTATGGAGGCGGATGGTATCTGCTTATTCTCTCAGTGAAGAGAGAGAATCATATCACGGCCTGTTCCACATCCCACAGTAACGCTTCTCTTCCTGAATGAGTCTCACTTCCTGCCAGTGGTGTTTTGGAGCCCAGTAAGTATACCTGTATGACCAGCTGATCTCCTTTTTTGTATTGGAGAAGGCCAGAACATGCCAGATTGTGTTCTAGGAATGCATATGCTCCATGAGTAGATAACACAAGGAAACAGGCTGACTAAATGCTGATTGGCACGCTCTTGGCACCAAATACAGGTTCAAGCTACTTAACAAGGCTGCTGATTTTCTCAGAGCCTCCTTCCTTCTGATACTGGAGAATGTTTCTAGTCAGTTTTGTAAGAGAGTTGAATACTCTCAAATCTCTCCACATTGCTCTAATGCAATGGACGTGTTCTCCTGTTCTGTCCTTTCAGTTGTTTATCTGATGGTCATATGACTTCAGAGTGCTAATTTCTTAAAGGAAATTTAACACTTCCTTGAGCATTTGTGCTCTGAAAGTTCTTCTGTCTTTGATCCAGAAACAAGAGTGTTCTCCGTACTCTAACTGACCTCAGAGGCCTTTAGGAAAACCTGTGCTTCGGTGATGTCAGCTGTGTTGAGCAGTGTAAGTGGTGTAGCTTATGATTTGTAGCTGCCAGTAGTCAGAGGTTTCCATTTACTCCTCCACCTTTCAACCTCAACCATTTAGGGTTAGACAGGTGTGACTTCTACAGTATTGATATCACACAGTATTGCAATCCAGGGAACTGTCTACAAGCTGTTCAGGAAAGAGACTGCTTAATGGCTCTTGAGCTGAGTTGGCATTCTTTTGTGTGCTAGTCAGGCCACCCCACTTACATTTCTGGCATTTTGTGGTTGGATAAGACTGTGAGCAGTTCAGGTTCATGCTTCTTGGTCTGTATGATCTTCTGAGTCTTCATGAAAGAGTTGGTGACCGTAACTGCTTGCCTTTGTCTTCTGCATCTTTCTCCTCTTTGCTTTGATAATTAGCTAATAGAGAGTTAAGGATGCAAATTCTTCAGTCTCTATAGTTCTCAGAAAAGGGAGATTGTCACAAGCTTTTAGTGGATATCCAGAACTTCTCAGATCTAGGGTGTTCATCAGGATAATCACATTCTTAATCATGACGGCTTGCTTACTGCCAGACAAGCATTGCTCATTTACTGTTGTGGTGGCAGCTCATGACTTCTTGAATGACGTACAGTGGGAAAGGCTGCGGTATCCTTTCCTGATTTTGTGGTAGTTAATAGCACTAAAAAGTCTCCTAGATGTATATGTCTGGCTAAATGACCAATTTCGCCTTTTTGTGCATCTGTCATTCCAGTTTCTCTCTAGTGCCTCAGCAGTAATTTTTTTTGAAATTCCTACTGGAGCTGATGGAAGCTGGACCTTTCCGTAATTCAGCCAAGGTCTACTTGACTACCATTTTACCCATTATTACCAGTTAGCTGGTTCTCAGGTTCTCTGACCACATATTTTTCTAAGATATTCACAGCAGGGTCAGCTCTGAGGTCAGACCAAGCTGCTCAGGGTTTCATCCAATCTTGAAAACCTCCGGAGATGGAGACTGCACAGCCTCTGTGGGCATCCTGTGCCAGTGCTTGAGTATCCAGTCTGAACCTCTTGTTTCAAATTGTGCCTATTGTCTCCTGTCCTGCTGCCATGCAACAACCATAAAGAACCTGGCTCTGTCTACTCAGTGATTTCCCTTTAGGCACTGGGGAGCTGCTGTTAGGTCCTCCCCAAAGATCCTTCTGCTCCAGGCTGAACAAGCCCAGCTCCCCCAGCCTCTTCTTACAGGGCAAGTGCTCCAACCCCCACCATTTTGGTGGCCTGTGCTGAAGTTGCTCCAGTTTCTCCATGTCTTCCTTGTATTGGGGAATCCCAAACTGAATGCGGTATTCTGGATGCAGCCTAATGAGTGCCAAGTAAAGGGGGTTAATCGCTTCCTTCAATCTGGTGGCTGTTCTGTTAACACAGCCCAGGATGTTGTTGGCCCTCTTTCCTGCTAGGCGACACTGTTGGTTCACGTTCAGCTTGCTGCCTACCACGACCAGGAGTTTTTGGGGTTCACAAGCTTGTGTCATTGGAAGGAGCTCTTCCTTCTGAGGCGAAGGATCTTGCATTTGTCCTTGTTAAACTTTTTAAGGTTTGGCTCATTCCTCCAGCCTGTCTAAAGGCAGCTCTGCCCTCCAATGTATTAGCTGGTCCATCCCCCTCCACCTCCCATCCCTGCCCAATTTGATATCATTTGCAAACTTTATGAACAAGTGCTGTTAAGCAGTACAGATCTCGGGATAGTTTCTTGCAGTACTCCACTTTTACTGGCGTCCAGGTGGAGTACAACCCATTAACCACTACCTCTGAGCCTGAGTATCCAACCCATTGTTTTCCATCTAGTTGTCCAAGCATGCAGACCTTAATGTCCTAACTTTGATACAAGAATATGATGGGAGACAGTGTCAAGTGCCCTTCTAAAGTTGAGGTAAATGATACCCACTACTTTCCTACTTTCCACAAATCCAGTGATTTTATCACAGAAGGCAACAAGGTCAATCAGACATGATTTACACCATAGTATACCCACTGGTGACTACATGTTGACTGTCACAATCAATTTCTTCTTATTCCTGTGCCCAGGAATTTGTTTCAAGAGGACTTGCTCCTTGATTATCTCAGGGACAGAAGTGAGATTGATTGGCCTGTAGTACCCTGAATTGTTCTTTCGACGTTTTCTGACAATGGGTGCAGTATTTGCCTTCGGTCACCTGGGGATCTCAAATGATGACATTGATGCATTGACTGGCATGATTTTTAAACTACAACAGAAAGCAGTCTTGCAAGGGCATGGGCCATTTCTCTCATATCCTTGGATATAGTCTGTCTTGTCCCATGGTCTCAGGTGGGGCTGAGTTCTTGCAGATAGTCACTGACTGGATCATCATCTACTGCTGATAACTCTTCTCCTCTTTGGACCCTCCCTCTAAGCACAGAGGCATAGGAAACCTTGTCAATGAAGACTGAAGCAAAGAAAGCAATTAGGAACTCCACTTAACTGCTTTTCCTGTCACTAAATCACCCACTCATTCAGCAACAGGGCCACAGTTCCCTTGTTCAGCCTTCTATTACTAATGCAACAGTAGAATTCCTTCTTGTTGCCCTTGACATCCTTGCAAGTCTCAACTGGAGCTGAGCTTTGGCTTTCCTGACACCATGCCTACATGCCTAGGCAGTGTTTTTAAATTTCTCCTTTACAGCCTGTCCCTGCTTCCATCTCCTGTATGTTGCCTTTTTGCGATGGAGCTCATCCAAGCCAATCTCTTGATATGTTTACTTGTCTTCGTGAATATCAGGATGGACTGTTCTTGCCCTTGGAGGATGCTGTCCTTTACTGGCCTCTCCATTGATGCTGGTCCAGAGGCTCTCACCCAGCCAGTCACCCATCCCATAGAACAGCTCCATACATCTGAGCTGCTCCTTTACAGAGATAGCACACCCCCTCCTTTCCTGGTCTTTCCTGCTGGTCTTTACTGAAGTGTGTATCTGTCCACTGCAGTTGTGAGAGCCATCCCACCACACCTCAGTTGCTCCAACAATATTGTAGTTGTGTGACCACACATGGAGCTCTTACTTCCCCTGCTTGTTTCCCAGGCTGCGCACATTTATGCACATACACTACAGGTGGGCTCCTTCTGCCTTTTTTTATACTTTGAGGTTTCTCTTGTACCTGTTACTCCGCACTCTTTTCTTGCCACCCCTGTACTCCCTTCCTCACTTGTCTACAGGCTGTAACCTCACTTTTCCAGTGTTCTGAATATAAAGCTTTTCTCACCAGCTTGGCCAGGTTTTTGGCGAAGATGCTTTTTCTCTACTTTGCAGGTGGACCCAGTCTACCCCTAGCAGTGCTCAACTGTCACAGAGGGTCACGTGGTCATAAAAGCCAAATCCCTGTCATTAACCCCAGTTGCAATACAAGGTGTTGATCTGCAAGATCCATCTGTTCCTCCTTAAGCCTTTCTCCTTGACTGGAGGCCACCTGGGTCTCCTTGTCTTTGACCCTTTCTCTCTGAGCCATGTTGCCATGTTGCTCTTGATACACTCCAGGCCAATAAATAAAAATAATAACAGGACTGCTTCAACTGATATGACACATACCAACCAGGAGGAGAGGAGAGGTGAGAGCACTCTCCTTGTGGACACTGGTCAGGGAAGCTTTCTGGTCTCAAGTAACAAAGCACAACTACATCCATGGTTGTATAGTATACCCCTCACATAACATTGCCGGCTGGTATGTAACATTAATTGGTTTTGCAATGAAGGCATGTCCTAAATGATTTTTCCGTGGACCTTCATGGAAATGTAGTGGATAGAATCCATTTTTCCTTGATGGCAATTAGGTGTCTTAAGCATAAGAGCACACCTTTTTTTTGGACTCCGATTTGAGACAGTGCTTGAGCACAGGCAGCCCTACTGAACTTAAGTACAAACTTCTGTTGAAATGTAATTTTTCGCTTTTATTTTTAGGTATTTCAAATTATTGTGAAAGATACCGTGAAGGTATGAGACTTGTTCTGAACACCTTTGGACCCGTTCCAGAATTTTCAGGTGAAATTGAGCAGAAAATCCATCAGGTAAATATGGTATTGATAAATGCAGTGACATTCGGAACAGAGAATGTTAGCTTTTATTTTAACGTTTGTACCATTTCAGTTTACTGTTAGAGGTATCTGTAGTGTGTATTTCTTGTGTGAATGTGTACTTTAAATGAAAAGATCAGTACAGAATGCATGTAAGTCCCTTTCCAAAGCACTCTGACATACATCAAGGGAAAGTGATCTAGCAGCTGAGTAACATTATTACTAGACAGAGGAGCCAACTGCTAGCAACTATGGGTTATTGACATTAAGTCCTCCATACTGTTTCTTGCCACTTCTGTTCTGTGTTGTCTACCATAACATGCACAGCTCCAAGTTTCCTTTCCTATATGATTTTTCACCCCGTGTCTTCCTTCTATTCCATCTTCCTGCATAAACCCTGTAGCTTTTTTCTTCTGGGTGTTCTTTTTCTTATTTTTGTATGCTTTACACACCAGAGCTTCAGTCTGTAATGTGTGCAAATAAGCACGTGAGCAGTCCGGTAAGGTTACTTGCATGCTTAAAGATAAGATGTGTTTAAGTGCTATGCTGGATTGGGACTTAGTTTGTCTATTAACATTTCTAAGCCCACAAATTTGTTTATACTCACTATATAGGCTATTTTGTATGACCATAGGAATTTACTGAAGTATTGTAATTTCCTAACTCTGCCTTTTCATGGTTGCCTTTTTTAATACTTCAGTAAAGAACACATGTATGTGTTGAATCGTTCCTGCTCAGCTGTCAGAGATTAATTCCAAATATGGAGGCAGTCCATCTGGAAGATAGCATCTTTGTTCCTGTTTATGTTAATGCAATTTCAACATCAGCTATGTTAGAAAGGAAAGAGATTATTTTATGCTTAAACAACATAGACTGCTTATAATAACAATCAGTAATAATTGTGGAGTTATTCACTATTAGAAGCTTTTCACTGATACAAGACAGTTTGGGTTTCTTTCTAGAAAGCTGGATTCCCATCTGTTTCTGTGTCCCTTTGTTATCTTCAGTCTTCAATGCCAAAGATGGGCTTGCAAGAATCCTCTCTTAGGAGTAAAACATTAACCTTTTCTTATCTTACTCTTCTCTCCCTCCCCCTGATTTTTTTCTGGGGCGACTGCAGCTTGCCAGTCATTGGTAGCAGGTCCAGGTTTTACCCAGTTTCTCAACACTTGCCTTTTAAACCTAAGACCTCAGGTGCTATTTTGGCAAAGATGACCTTGTGATCTCTACCTGCACTCTCAAAACAGCTTTTTTTCTTTGACAGAAAATCTGTTACAATGTACTGTCTGCCCACAGCTTACTACCTCTTGTTGTCCTTTCAGTGATACATTTAACTTGCAGTTCTAAGACAATTTTGTGCACTCAGAAATACTTTTTTTTTCCCCCCATTTTGTTTTAAATATCATTTTTGCATGCTGACTTGTTCAAACTTCTACCTTTGTGTCCTCAAATAGTACTGTACTTTCTCTCCCCCGTATTCCAATAAACAACAAAAAACATAACTCTGGGTTTGTTATGTGTTTTCCCCTGTCATTTTGATTATAATTGGCATTCTTAAGACAAAATGTTTTTAATAAACATGGTATCCCTCATTACTTTTATTAGGAGCCAGAAGAGAGATCACAGCTTTAAACACACACATACATGAATTTGGTTTAGAGAACATTTTCAGCCACATAAATGGCCAGCTTGCCTCCTTCCTAATTAATAAAAGGTTATTATTGAAGAGACTAGACAGTGGCTGTGTGGGGCAAACTGAGAGAAGAGGCTGATGCTTTGTTTTTTCTGTAGGCACCTTTCATTGCCACAATCAGGCCAACCTTCTCCAAGTGGGAGTACTTTTCTTCTCGTACAGGTTAGCTCACTTCCAGTCACCCATGTAAAGAATTAGCGGTCTATTGCTTATAATAGACTAAATTACAGTTTGTGTGGGTGATTACCTGGTATGACGCAGGGAAAGCAGGAAAACAGTGCTGGTGAGAAACTTTTTGCTCAGAACGTGAGATTTAATCATCTTAAATTTTCTGTTCCAGGCCATGTCTGAAAAAATTCCAGTTGTTCCGAAAGTCCTGGATGCCAGGAGAAAATGGAGGGATGAATATCTCGCTGGTCTTGCCAAACTGAAAAAAACAAATGAAATCTGACTGAGGTGCATCTTGTCTAACAGGAGAGACCAAGTGAAGAGCAGTTCATAAAAAGTGGGAATTTTTGGTCATGCAGAAGAGGAGACTGAATGTGCAGCCAATGATATGCACAAATCTAGAGACCAATGAAACATTTGGTCTAATTTTGTTGTGATGTAATTCATGAATAACTGGAAACAGTTATTAAAAAGTTCAGTCAAAATTTATCAAATTACTATATATATGCATTAGATGTGTAAGCATTAAGTAGCTTTAGCAATATTAATATTGTGCAATGCTGGAACACAATCATGTTTTAAATAATGCATTTTTCGGCTTGCTTAGGAATTCAGTGCTTGAACAATATTTGCTTATGCAGGGATCTGAAATAGGCAAACATCAGCTGTTTGTCACTGGAGAAAATAAGCCCTTACCCACCAATCACTGTGACAGTGAGGTTAATTTTTAAGGCACTGACTGTAGATAGGAGAAGGTTGTATTGAGCAAAGAGTAAATTCACTGGTCAGTGAGTTGAGACCTCAACAGCAGTAAGGGTCACTTCGACTTATATCTGTAACTGTTCCGTAATGTAGGGGAAAGAATTACTCCTCCTTTCCCTCCCTTTGGCACTTCTGTACCTTTATGATGATCTAAACCTGAGTAAATAAAGCAGAATTCCCCCCTTATCCCCTACCCCTGGCTCTGTAAGACTTACCAGAGACCTACTTGGTCTTTTAAGACCATGCACTTGATACCCCATGGCTTTGCCCCCAGCTTAAGTCAGATGTTTGATGCTGGCCATTGGCATTGCTGCATAAATATGTGCCCCATTTTAAGACTTGTCTATAAGAAATAAAGAGATTTTGATTTAATAGCTAGTTTGGGAGACAGTATGGTGTAGTGGATCGGTCTGGACTTTCTCCCAGGCTACTCCACAACCGTCTGAGTGATCTTGAGAAGCCAGTTCACCTCTCTGTTGCCATGTCTGTTTTGTACATTATCTGAAGCAAGGACTACTTCTTTAGGACTTGGCCGTAGTGAATGTAGCAGCTGTAGCTGAAGGGACCCCAGGTATCTGCTAGTTTGCTCCCCTAGACAGGGAAAGATGCAGTGGCTTAGATGTAGCATCTATGCTTTACTGCTGCCCTTCCTACAGGAGACACGACATCTCCTCCCCATACAAGGATGCAGTATACACCTGGAAGTAGTAATATCCTCAGCTGCTTGCAGTGGCGTGTTTCAGTCCACAGCAGACAGTGTTATTATGAGTATATGTACCCTGTAATATACTTGGACTTTGATCTTAGCTGGAACCTTGGGGAATTATTGTTACGCAGATAGAATAACTGGAAACAGTGCGTTGCACCCACCCTGCTTGAGTTAAGCATTTCTGAGTTTGTGCTAACTGGTCATGTAATTTCAGTCACAGCACAGATGCAGAAGTCTTAAGCTGTCATTTTGCTAATGCTCTTGTTTTTCACAGAGGGTACAGCACACAAACAGGTTGCTTCAACTTAATTAGTTACCATTTTGAGCTAAACAGCAGAAATGTTTGCGTGAACATACCAATACCACTTATTTCTGCTTAGGTCATGGTGAAAGAGACCTAAGATAAATTGTATTGCTTGACACAAGTGGTGGGCCAAGAACACATCTCTGGATGTGAAAGATGGGATGGGAGGCACAATGCAGAGGTTGTCCGATGCTTCTTTATGATCAGTGTAGAAAAAGGAAAATTTGTAAGCTCAATTTATTTTATCCCAGTATAGACCTAAAATTGTCAGTTTCTTCTACTGCTTTTTATGGCTACAGTGACTGGGTCACCTGCATTTAGACATCAGAAGTTGGGGAGGTCAGTCCTCACTCCTGATGCCTTATTAAGCAATAGTAAATTAATTGTGGGGCTGATTTCCTCGTTTTATGTATGTTTTTGTATTTCTGACAAGGCCATAGAAGATTCCAATTACTTTCAGGATTAGACCTGTTTTGCTATGAGCATATGACATTGTCATAACTAATTAGCTCACATTGCTTCTGTTTATTCTGAGATATTTTGAAACTCGATCATGTTACCAAATATTTGCCTCCACCTTTATTATGTGCTTATGAATAAAATATTTTAATGAGGAAGGTACTAATTTCCATGCTCCAGTGTGATACTCTAGTGGTAGCACTACATAGTATGTGTTTAGAAACCGGTGCCCTGGTAGAATAATTTGTGGAAGTCAGTGGAAGTAAATAGACAAGAAATAATGTGCACTCTCCTATAGTTCATGTGTTGGCGACCAGTTGCTGCAGACGTGGGGCCCCGCCATGAGGGAGTGACTTTCTGTGGGGGGAAGAGTACTCTGGAGCATGCCAGGGCACTTCTGTGCAGTGAGCAGCTCCTCCGCAGGGTCTGGCATACAGCAAAGCTCGCCTTGGAGCATCGGTTCCCACCCAGGTTCACAGCTACAAGTTGGGGGGGAGATGCTTGACAAAAAATGTATTTTAGCTGACATTTGCTTAGGATTTGAAGCACACAAAAATTATTAGTTGGTAAATGCAACAACTACTGGAAAGCATTAGGTAAAGGTAGCTAAAGGAATGAGATAGGCTATCCTCATCCCAGGGACCTGTACCCTGCTCACAATGAATCCCCTTTACTCACCAGTCATTAGACTGTCTGCATCCTGAGCCCAGCTTGGGGCTCCCAGTACAAGAAAGACGTTGGACAAATGGTAGGGGAGGCCCCCGAGATGGTGAGGCTGGAGCTGAGATGGTGAGTCCTGTGAGGAGAGGCTGGGGGAGTGGGGCTTGTCCAGCCTGGAGCAGAGATGGCTTCAGGGGGACCTGACAGCAGCCCCCCATGCCGGTGGGGAGGCCACTGAGGAGACAGGGCCAGGCTTTCTAAATTGGGGCTGGGTGCGAAGACGGAGACAACGGACCTAAGTTGAAACGCAAGAGTTTCAGCCTGCATGTAAGGAGACACCTTTTCCCCCACGAGAACAGCCAGGCAGAGGCACAGGCCATCCCCAGGGGTGGTGCAGTGTCCGTCCTTGGAGGTTTTCAAGTCTTGACCGGACGAAGCCCTGAGCGGCCTGGGCTGACCTCAGAGCTGAGCCTGCTGTGAGCAGGAGGTTCCCCCGAGACCTCCTGTGCTCCCTCCTGGCCTGCATTAGCTTGATGCCAAGTTTTGTTTGATTTTGGCCTGGTTTGTATTGGAAATTTTGCTCTGGCTTAAGTCAATTAACACCAAAGAATGTATATAGATCAGTTCAAAATTGTCACATACGTTGAGAGCAATTTTTACTCTAAATCGTAAATGAAATTTAGGATGGTGTGACTGGATGTAAATAAATCTGCGTTCAGGTTTTTCCATGCATTTTCCTGGGCAGATTAACATAATACTATTAAATCGTCACAACTTTTCACATATAAAGAATTTCTTACAGAAAAGTCTGACCCACCAAAAATCCCCTGTTGTTGGTCCGCAGGGGCCGCCCCTCCTGGTGACGGGTAAATGCTGCATTCACCTGATTCAGCATCTCCGCTGCTCGGGGCTGCTGGCAGGAGCAGGGTGTGCCAGGAGGGGAGGGTTCCCCTGTCTCTCTCCCTTGTCACTTTTTTCCTTTACTTCTCCCTCGGCTTCTCATGACAGGCCATCACTAACTTCTTCCAGGGCATTTAGCTGACAATCTGGACAAAACTGCTAATAGGTGTGCTAATTGGACAGTGAAGAATCCCCTCTGGGGAGCAACTTGTCAGAGCTGAACTGCTTGTAAAATACAAATCCCAGTTCCGTTTAATTAATTGGTTTAATTATTTTCTTCAAATTTGTCTTAATCCTTTTATCCCATTGCTTTTTTTCCTCAAATGCAATAAACTTCTTGTGACGGATTGCACCTGGTATTTTATGAAAACTCTCTTGGAATTAACACCAGCAGTCCTACAGAGTTGCAGAACTACTGCAGATATGGTCAAATATTTTTGTTTGATTGTCAGCAGAAGCTTGAACATTCAAGCAACTATTTTATGGTAAACTGAGATATTTTGGAAGAATTTATCTTGTGGTTTCTTTTTTACACAATTGCATATTTTAAAATCCTGTATTTTTAATCAAGTTAAACCTATAGAATTTTGTAAATCCCTATCATTGTTGCACTATGTTTTTCTCTGTTTTACAGATTTGATATTTATTGTTTTCCTTTACTATTACTTACTGCTGCTTATGGGAAGCTGAGTCCAATGTGTTCATACCAAAGCCTTTGATTTAATGCTATTGGAAATCAAACCACCTATTATGTGTGAGATAACGAAGAAAGGGCAGATGCAGGGAAATACTCACCTGCTTCACTGAGGGAAGTATCTCTATTTCCTAAATCTCTGAGTGTAATAGAAGTAGTTTTCAGCTTGCAAAGCAGCCGTGTGAATTTACTTTCCCTATTCTGTAGTTGTTTTGTTCAGTCATGATAGTAGTTTGAAAGTTAAAATGTATTTTCTGATTGCCATATTATCTTATTGGAATGGTATTAAGAAATTGCATTATCCTATCTATACCATCTTTTAGGCAAAAAATGGACTGTGCTTCATTAGGGAAGCAGGATAGTGCTTGTGGTGCATGTTATAAAAACAGAAAAAATCATTGTGAGACAAAATGATGTCATTGTCAGTCTCAGTTTCTCAAAAGAAAGATGAGATATGCTGCCAGTGCCTATACAGTTACATGTCAGGATTGCATTGCCATGGTATGGAGTTACGGAAAGACCTTTGAGAACATGCCGCTGTGGTACCCTTGCAGAGGCAGAGATACGGAGGGCAGGAGCCCTCCATGAGAAGAGGAGCCCGGCAGATGTGAACCTAGCAATTAGTGTACCTGTCAGTAGGAAAAACAAATGGTCTTTTGCTTTCAGCAGCCTACCAGGCCCAAAGGGAACGTTTCATGAATTAATTTGGATCTAGTTAGACTGTAAATGAAAACGTTTGCTCTAGCTGCTGGCTCATCTGCTCCCAGTCCCTGAAGCTCCAGTCGTGTCGGCAAGGTCGCCCTCCACTCGCCTGTGCCTTCCATTTTTCATGTGTGTGCGCGCGCACGTGCACGTGTACGTGTGCCTGCTTTAGCAAATCAGTCAAAGTAAGTGGAAAGACAAAAACTGACCCCAGGGGAAAACTCACATTTGATTTGGTAAGGCTTTGTGGCAAGCCAACAGCCAAGGATTTCTTTCTGTTCTTTGCTGTGATTTCAGAAAGAGAAAGGAATTCCTCCCTTCAGCGTGTTATTCAGACTTAAGTGGCGATGCAGCTTAGAGCACACCACTTAGAGTTACCCATTGACTGGTACTTCTTATGGTTAATTTTTCAGGTAGAACTTTCTTCTCCCCTCTGAGTTTTTTATTGTACAACTTTAATTTGGAAGAGTCATTTGAGCATCAAATACAAGCTAATATTCATACATGAATAATGATAAATACTGGTTTTTATAATAAGGAATAGCAGAGAGACAGGAGCTTAAATCTGGTGTATTCATTTGCATGTGTACATTTAATCATACAAAAGCAATATTCAAATGGCAAGATTTAGCTGCATAGCTTAGTACTTACGAAGGCTGGGAGCACAGCAGTAGCAAGGGTTGATTCCTCATCGCTGTGCCTGTACAAAGCTATCCGTTGGGACGAGTGAGTACCCACGTCCTCCACTGCTGCGTGTGATGCCGTAAGGCACAGAGCCATGGCTACACAGACCTCTCGCTTCTTTTATAAATAGGAGGTCAGAAAAGAAACTAGCAATTTAAATAGCAAATGCTGTTGTATCAAGTTTCATAAGAATTGGGGAAAAAAGATGCTAGAGTGCCCTTTTGAGGCAAAACAGGGCAACCTTGAATGTTTGACCCCCAGAATTTGCTCTGAAGGTCCAGTTTGCACACACTGATACGTGGTTGTGAAATGCTCCGAGGATGGTTTCAGCTGGCTCCGACTGCAAGCCAGCTGCAAGTGAAGCCATGAACAAATGCAGCTCGACTAGCAGTTTTTTGTATTACAGCTCATCAAAAATTGGTCCAATGTCCTCCCGGCTGTGAGGAAAACCCTGCATGACTCTGATGGGAGTGGAGCGAATTTCAAGGAGAGCAGCTGGGAAGGGCACTGTTTCCACAAAATTCAGTGGACTTTTGAAATACATCAAACTGCTTTGTTTTCTAGTTTGCTAGAAAACAGCATGACTTATTTTCTTAACATATAATCAAAGAAATGCTCCATGGGATTGCATATCCCTCAGCGTTTTCTCTTCTCTCTCTGATGACTTTTTTGGCTTCAGCAAGAATGGATTGCCCTTCACCAAACACTGAAATGGAAGGACACTTGGAATAAAATGGCACTCGGTGTGCGTGAGATTTCTTCTTGAACCTGAGCGTAGAACGGAGATTTTAACGTGTGGCTTTGTAGACTTCTTCCAGCTACTTGGATTTCAGACCTGTATTCACAAGAAGCGGAGTTGCATAAGATGCGGAATCATCCAGAAACTTGTTTCCTTTATCTATGAGTAAAATGTTGTCTAACACAGAAAGGTCAAGAGCCCGTGCTTGCATGTGGATATAGGAGAGCTTTGTGCAGAAGCTGAAGTTACTTTTTAAAAAGGTTTTGAAAATAGAGCTGTAAATTTGCCCTAAATTGCATGTTTGATCTGTTCAGCTTAAGCCTAGATGATGACTACTGTTACGGTGTTAAAGTACTGCCCAAGGTCCATAAGGGTCCAACACCTTTGTATTGGCACAACAAACAGAGATGTTCTCCAACAAAAAACATTAAAAAGCCTCTGTAATTTAAAACATTGTGAAAACCTTCCTTTGCATTCGTAATGTATTTAAATTTTAACATCGGGTCTTGCACTAATTTTTCCAATATCGTAACCAGTACATACTTCCCACATGAAGCCACGGTTGCTTGTTCTTGGTGGGCTTTAACAGATAATACTCCTAAGGAATACAATGGAGGCATTTTTTTGCAGCCCAGGGGGAAAGTGATGAGGCTAGAAAATCCTTGCTGTCACTCTGATATTACTGAAGAAATGAGGTTGTCATTTAGCCAGGAGTTCCCGGGAATGCCTTAATATAACTGGTTCTTCTGAAAGAGAAACCTTTTTTTTGGTGAGTTTTTTTTCCTTTGTCTTGCCCAATAGTCATTTATACATAAATTAAAACTGGCACTACCAGTGGAAATGGTTTGCCCTTGCCTTGTGCTTCACTCCGGCAGCTGCCTCAGCGAACATCTTGGCAATGTCCATGTAGCACAGACGAGTTCACGACGTGTGCGTTGCTCCTGCACGCTGCAGCAGCAGCACTTGCGTAGCAAAGATACTGGTCAGCTTTACTCCCAGCTGTGTTGCTGTGGAGCTTGTATTTTCTCTTTAAGATCTACTTAAAAACTTCATGGGGTGCAATCTGTCTACTGAGTTCACAGTAGTAATATAGAAAGTATTTCTGTGCAGTTAAAAACAAATTATTGGAATTACCGCCATAACACAAAGGTGGCAGAGCAAGAAGTGCGGAGCTTTCCACATTCCAGAGCACCTTACGACCACAAAAACAGATTTTCTGATATTATTCAGCAGTGTCATTTCAAACCCATGCAGTAATGGAAAGATGTAACTGTGCCATTTCAAACATACGGGGTAGTGGGAATAGCGAGTTGCGTAACCAGGCAATTTAACGGAATGGGCAGTGCCTGTGCCCTATCTGTATCATCCAGAAGCTTATGGAATAGCATGAAGTCGCATTGTGTAATTCTGTAAACCAGAAACGTTTCTTGCATTTGCTTTTGGTTTTCCTTTTTTAGGAAGAAAAGTTAACTACAAACATCATCTCCCCCCTGTCAAAGTCTGTATCAGTGCATAGTAAAGGGTGATTACAGAAGTCTGATCGATTTTTGAAGTCTGAATATAGCTTCAGTTGCTGAAAGAGATGACATCATACTTCTCTAGTCTGTCATTTACAAAAAAGCTATTAAAAATAAAGATATGACAGCAGAGAAAAATATAAAATATAAATTTTCTAACAAGATGCAGGTATTATTTATATTACTACACATAAAAACATATTTCATGAAGTAATAACCTGAGCTTATGTTTTAATCTGATCTTAGTATCTGAATAGTTTATTAAAAGGAAAATTATTAGATAGGGATTAATGCAATCGTGCTTAACCATCAGTAAAAGTGTGGTACGTGTTTGTTCGTATTGCCCTGGTACACTGCGTGAACAGTGCTTACCGTGGCTGCATATAGCTTTTGGTTTCAAGTCTCTTCTTATAAAAATTACACTCCAGATTCCTCTGCAGAGCGCTACCTCGGGAGAGTGCTGCCCTACCAGAAAACGTGCCGTGACAACTGTCCGGACAGTGGACGCTGGCTGTAGCCTCAGGTAATTACTGCCACGTCCACCCTGTCAGCAGGCCTGTCCCCAGGCGTAGGCAGAGCAAAAGGAAGTGTAATTTCCAGCTGCCACCTCTCCTGTAACCTGCCGAGGAGTTTCTTGAATGTCAACAAAAGGCCTTTCCTCCGACGCCCAGCTCCTGGCCATGCTGGTGCAGGTCAGTAAATGGGCAATGTGGGTAGCCTTGCCCACAATCCTGGGTTTTGCCCCATTTCTTAGGCCAGATCGGTCTGTGTCAGCATCCTGCCTGGCTTGCTGCCCTGTTTGTGTAGCAAAGGAGTTTTGGTTGTAATGTTTGAATAGGCCAGTCTGCCCAGCTCATAGGAAGCCCAGCCACAGCCTAGTGCATAGCTAGAAACAGATGTTAACAGCTCACCCTCCATCACCTGTCTTCCAGGCTAACGAGCTTGGACTATTCACCTGTAAAATCCATTTTTTCCTTCCAAGATAATTTACCTGCAAAAGCTAAGTGAGGTCCGTCTGCCCTAGCGCTCTGCTGGTCCAGGCTCTCTGTTCCGTGATCCCTGCTGCTGCTTTTCTGATTTTCCCTAATGCAGGTCACCTCCAACTGCCACCCAACTGGTGGCGTTACTTCAGCGTGAGGAAAGCTTGAGAACTTGCTATGAGGCAAAATTTCATCTTATCAGCAGCATATGGCTCTTCTGCGACGTGTATAGTTGTAGAACCTTCTCCAGGTGGTCATATCAAAGGCTCAGAAACATACATTAAAAGGCAGAGGTGGTCACTGCTGCATGTTAGAGCCTGCAAGAAAGGCTTGAATATGACCACGGCCATGATTTATGAGTAATATGGCACAAAAAACCAGAGCTAATTTGAAAGCTGCCTAATTAAGGCAGTGTTGAGATACTTCTAGAACTATGCATGATCACCTTGTTTATAGTAGGAAAGCACAAAAACCAGAACTGAATAAAGCTCAGCTGCCATGGGAAGACTGGTTTGTTTAGCATTAAGTCTAGAGCTGTCTCTTACTTCTGGTAACATTCGGTGAGCTTATTTTCAATGGTGGCGGTGGAATCTGGTTATTTCTCGTAACTCCTCCTTTTTGGGTGCATTTTCTCAAGAAATTTCTCTAAGGGAAGGAGGACCTTGTATTTTCCAGCCCTTTGTCAACATATGATCCTTCGCGTGATTTCCAAGGTCATGTAGCCATATGGTTATATATTGCACTTTGTTATATTTCTTCCTTTTTCTTTTTTTTGAAACCTTCTTTTGAATTGTCCATTCGCCGTTTACCTTCCAGCTCTGTTTCCACATTAGTCTCTTCTGATGACTCTTTATTATTGATGTTTCTCAGCTGCCTAGAGGATCATCTTTAGTTTCAAAGCAACACATGGGGATTAATTGCTACCCAGATGTTGTACCAACCTCCCACTCCAGCCTCTACAGGCAAACTAAGTTTGTGGCAACTACTGATTTTTTTCCTCTCAATAGATGGGATCCAAATGCCAGCCTCTGGCCGTCTGGACCCTGCTTGATCATGGTTGATGTCTCCAGGGCCTGTTTTGGTCATTCCCCAGCAGCACATTGCAGTTCCCCAGGCACAGCCCAGCTGCCCATTGGCAGCAGCTCCTCTGACTCACTCACGTTCCTCCCGGGAGAGTGCCATGTGCTGCTGGCGGAGGGGAGCCAGACGCAGACTTCCCCTAATCCTCTCTGTTGACAGTGATGTTTGGCTTCTCCGATTTAATCTCATGATATGTTCCAAGATGAAGCTGCTCCCTGTTTTATGGCTGACTCAGTATTTGTCTGTCGACTCGGTGCCTGCTGAGATCATTGGTGATCAACTGCTCTGTGAGCCTTAAAGTTATTGGCAGAAAGCCTTTTTATACCACAGGTTTTCTATACTCAGACCTAGAAGGCACAGGGCGGTAGAAGCAGGACCCCGGTGGCAAGCACGGTCCCTGTAATGGGGGGACGTTATGTCCCCTTTTTAGGCTCCCAGGGCAGCTCTTCCACCTACCCCCCCAGCTCCTGTTAGTTGTCCTTTCGAGTCCTTACATTGTCCCTGAGCAGCAGAGACCCCGCCACAGGCTGCACGTGTGGTAGACATACTGGGCTGCTGCGCGCTGCCCTTGCTTTTGTCACTCTAACTGGTGCAGCTTCTCTGAGCCCCTGCTCCCTCCAGGTCTCACTTCATATGCTTTGTTTATATTCTCCAGCCATGAGAGATATTTTTGCTAGTTTCCAGGCCTGTTTGGCAAATACTGTCCTTCCAAACGTGGTTTTCTCAGGGAGTCCTTACTCTTTTTGTTATTTGAACTATTATTTTCACAAGTTTTTGTGGTATGTCCTACAATTTCCCCTGAAGACAACTACTTCTAGCAAATCTGCAACACCTGTTCCTCTTTTTTTATTCCTTTCTGGGGAAGTTATGAAATGCTTAATACATGCTTCTACTTTTGTTGAGTTTTTTCTCTGTCTATATGGAACCAGCTACAGTCACACAAACTCTATCCTTGGTTAAAATCCCCAGCTCACATACCTGGGAAAACCACAGTAGCTGGGTGGAGAAAGTATAGTCTCCACAAGTAAATTGCAAGCTGACTTAATGAAGGCAGATTTATTAAGGAGAATTATATGACAGTACGTTTTCACCTTTGGCAATAATCTAACTGGCAGCACAGCAGATGGCGCGGGGCTGAATGACGCCCCGCGGGCAGCCCGGGATGGAGGGAGGCTGCACTGGGTCATCCTCAGGTCCCTGTCAGCGTCTCCCTTCACTGCCCAGGAAGATGGGCAACGGTCCTGGCCCACTCTCATTGTTTCTTTCCACCGTTTGTTCATACACAGTGTCCCTTCTCCTAGCAGCCCTTTTTTTGCATTTGTGGCCTTAAACAATTCCTTCCCTACTCCCCCATCTTTTTTTTTTTTTTAATCCATGCCTCTTTGGGGGTCCCTTACAGGCTCCCGAATTTTTCCGCTGCCCACTCACTGCTCAACTGCATCTTTGCATTCCTGGTTTTTTCCCCCAGTTCAGCTCTCGGTGGAGGCCAGCGGCCGCCTGGGTCATCCGCCCTCCCAGGGGAAGTGGGTTGGGGAGGGCAGAGTGAACTGTGCAAGGGCTGCACGGGAGCCTGATCTGAGGGTGACACCTCGGCAGAGCTGGTTTACTCAAGCCACGGTCTCAGCCCTGAGCGTGGCAAGCTAGAAAAGCCTGGCTGGGGACTGAACCCCTGTCACCCTAAGACAGTGATAAGCCAAGCAGATTTATCCCCTGCTGCTCGTACTTCCACGTCTCCTCCTTCTAATGCCCATGATTTTGGCTGACCGTTAACTGTCCACTTGGTCATGAGCTTTGTTCCTTTTTGTGGGCATGGAGACCATCTTCACATACTTATCTACACTCTTGGGCTCACTGCTTGTGAAATAGTTTAAAAAATATTTTTCAAGCTTTTACAAGATTGCATGAAGTTTATCCTATGTGAAAATATAAACATCAAAAGAGTTTGGTCCACAGCTTAGATTTTTTAAAAAAGGTCTTCCTAAGTGTAAGTTAAGCAACTGAACAAGCTATTTAGAGCAGTTGCAAAGGTCTTTGAGTTCTTTTAGGGAAGGTTAGATACGCATCTGTTGGAGATGATGCAGATATAGTTACTACAAATCAGAAATCCTCCATCCCTATAAGCATGCAAATTAAAAACAATTAAAACATACAACATTGCCTAATGCTTAATATAAGCATACACCCAATGCTCATGCAGCCAACAATTAGTTTATCTAACGAAGAGACCAAGAGGAAAACCAAGAAAAAGGTGGGGTGACGCTTGATCACAGTAAGTAAAAGCTAACTCTGAAGAGGTGGTTTCCAAGGAGATATTTTGGTAGCATTTCAGGTGATTGTATGAAAAAAAATCTCACTGTAAACCACAGGATAAATATTCAAGGAAGCAATCCAAGATAGCATGGTGGTGGGCTTCACAGAAAGGTGCAAGCAAACATGGTAAAGCTATGCAAGCAATACAATAAAGTCATTCCCAGAAAGGTATGAATAAGCCAGGGCTGCTGAGACATCACCATTGCACAAAGTAATGAAGAAATCACCAAGAGTGGATACTCATACCTTTTAGAAAGAGGAAGTCATGAAGGAAATGGGAAATAAAGTCAAGACGAAGGAATGTAGGCCAATAACATTAGTCATAAGGGAACAACCACTGTGAAGGTGCAGGGAGTGTGGAAGGAGCACTCGGACAAAGGACCAAACTGTACAGTCCATCCCCAACATAAGCACTGGCACGTTGAAATAACCCAGAAGCCTGGCAGGAGGGATCGGTGTCAACACTGGGGCTGTGACAGATGAGGGAACAGAAGAGGGAAGCAGCTCCAGAGCAGGACGTGGTTGCACAACTAGTGGGAAAAGGCCACTGAAACTTCAGAAAAGATCTCCAGAAACAGGCAGAGTGCAAAGAGGTACCGATGGGCAGGTTTTACTGCACTTTCCTGGTTTTGTGGAGAGTCACCTCAGTGCTTCCTTAGGGATACGATGGGAGTCAGTATTGAAAGAAGCCTTGGTGAAAGCGGCTGTCAGGGAATTCACATCAGTTTAAAGGCAGCAGTGAGCAAGGGTGAGCCAGTCAACCCCAAGAGCCAGGGAGGGAGCTGGGGATGCCATGGGCTGGTCACAATCTTTCCTTGCAGGAGGCATCTGCTTCAGGATACACCACCTTCCAGGGAAAGCAATAAATCATACAGACACTCAGATGACAACAATGTCATAAAAAAATTTATGTGATTGCAGTTTTCCAAGAATTGGCAAACCTTTAGGCCACTCTTTGAGGTCAAGCACTAACGGCAGCCAAGGAGTTGTGGAGTTCCTGTGCTTGTCACCTTTTTCGTGAGCAAAGATTTGACATTTTGGGGCTGGGGGAGTGTCCTGCTTTCAGCCAGGATAGTCAATTTTCTTCCTAGTAGCTGGTATAGTGTCATGGTTTGGATTTAGCATGAGAACAATGTTGATAACACACTGATGTTTTTAGCTATTGCTAAGTAGCACTTATCCTAAGCTGAAGATTTTTCAGTTTCCCATGCTCTGCCAGCGCACAGGTGTACAAGAAGCTGGGAGGGAGCATGGGCAGGACCGCTGACCTGAACTAGCCAAAAGGATATTTCATACCGTAGAACGTCATGCTCAGTATGAAAACTGGGGGGAGTTGGCCGGGAGGGGCGGATCGCTGCTCGGGCATCGGTCAGCGGGTGGTGAGCAATTGGACTGTGCATCACTTGTCTTTCTTGGGTTATACTTCACTTCCTTTTCATTACTATTATAATTATTTATTATATTTTATTTTTTATTTCAATTATTAAACTGTTCTTATCTCAACCTACAAGTTCTACTTGTTTTGAGTTCTCCTCCTCATCCCACCAGTGGTGGGGAAGAGTGAGTGAGCGGCTGCGTGGTGCTAGTTGCCTGCTGGGCTTAGAGCACGACAAAGCGGTATTCCTGTGGAAGATCTCAATGCTGTTCCTTGGTCACTACAGGTAACACTGTATAAACAGCAGTCATATTTAAATTAGTGACTTTTGGACTAAACACTCTCCATTGCCCTGTGAACAACATTTTTGCCCCCTTGGATTTACAGCCTCTCATCTCCAAGGTCTCCATCTAAGGCAAAGGGCAGAATGTTGCCATGCAGCAGGAGTTAATAAAGAACAGGTAGATGCCATGTTGGCAGGAGCTGGACTCTGCACCGCTAACTCCTCCATGGATGATGGCAAATGGGGATGTGGCTCAGCCGCCTGTGTTGAACAGACACTGGTACATGGAACCATTCTTTGAACATTTCTTTGGTGTCGAGATGCAAATGTGTCCCATCCTGTGTGCGATGGTTCCGTGGGTGCTATTCCACAGAGTGAGGCTGGCTGCAGCAGGCAGAAGGCTGGGTAAATTAGGGTAAATTGAAAAAGGCCCACAGATTTAAAGAGCTGGTTGTAAGACAAGTAAAGAGAGTATGCTGTGAGATACAGGTCTATAATGGGCTACAGCTGAAAAGGTTATAGAGGTGATATGTAAAGACTGTCCTGAATTAATCACTTCCTTTGTGTAAGTATTTATGTTTTGCAAATCATTATCACTTAGCAACCTACGCTGTCCTTTTTATTTTTTACAGACTTAAACTGTTTCCTGGGGGTATTATATCTGTCCAGCTCAGCAAAATTAAAACAGTATCTCATTTAACATTGTCTGTAATTAGATGGAAATAGTTGGCTCCAGAAGTGTTCTGAATTGCACTTAGAGAATTAACATGGTTTAGATCATAGAAAGTGGGCATACTTGGTGTTCAACACTTTCTTATAGAGCAGTAATCTGTGTTTAGCTTTATGGATCTTATCAAATGCTTGTTCAAGCCAAGTTATGACTCTTGCCAAGAATACTTAATGCCGCGTTTCAGGCAGTGAAATGTACACCAGGAAGGGACCCGGTGGGATTGCTGGGTCCCCACTCTGCACTGAGGCACCCTCCGCCTGCCGGGGAGCCCTGCCAGACCCCCACCCGCAGGCACCCTTGGCGCAGGGCAACATCACGGGGAGTTTTGTCTAAAGACTCCTGAAAAATCTCTCTGGAAAGGGATTCTCCAGCCTCTCCCCACACTCCACGCCTTGTACATCTTGGAAATGTTCCCTAGTAGCCAGTCAAAACACTCTTTGTTTCAGAAGGAAAACTGATTTCTTCATGTCTTCGTCTCTGCAGATAATATAAAATGATCATCTCCTCAAGAAGGTTTTATGTGTTAAAGGATTGTTTCCATCGTTGTTCCTAATATTCTTTTCTTGGGTTAAATGAGCCCAGTTCCCCAGTTTTTCTTTTTGAATCCTTTGGTCTGTATTTCTCCTAACTCTTGTGCTACTTGAATGCTCCTCACTTTGTCCAGGTCTGCAAGGACCACATCCAGACCAGAACCCAGCACTCCAGTTAACTCATTCAAAGGTCTTAGCATATATTAAATCACACCAAATAGATGCTCACTTCTGTGTTTTCTTCCCCCAGTCCTTCTCAGGCCAATTTGCTGCCATGCCAGGGTGGCCAACACTGGCCTCGGTGGTGATCCCAGCCAAACTCCGGTGCTCACCGACCTCCCACCCGGGCTGCCTGCGCCTATTGCCCTTGCTCTTGCATGCTGTTATTTTCAGCCCTGTCTAGATGAGCAGAGAGCAAATGGCTGGAGGGCAGGGAGTGAATGATAAGTGGCTTTGTCCTCCTTCTCCTCCCTGAAATCTGCTGCCCGGCACTTGTGGCCAGCACGGAGGGAAGCCTGGACTGGGCTGTGAGTCCCCCTTTGCTCCTGCTCCTGCCCCGAGCCAGGAGCTGTGCATTCCCCGTCAGCTGCAAGGTACGGACAAGGCCTCGGCTCCACGCTTGCTGGGAAAAAAATCTTCCCTCACCACGCATATCCACTGCTGTTGCACAAACATGGCCCCATTCGGAGCAATGCTCCCTTCCTATTTTTCTGGCAGATGAGCCCTGCACTCCTGCCTGTCGCCGCTGTCAGCAGGTGCGGGCTGCCGCCCTCCTGCACGGCCCAAGCAATGGCCTCATGGGGAAGAATTGCAGCATTAAAAATGGGTCAAAAAGTCTGAAGAAAAACAGCAATTGTCTCATGATGTTGTAATACCCGATGGAGAGCTGAGATAGTACAGGTCTGTGGTGTGGGCATTTACAAATATGCAGAAAGCTACTGTTCCTGTCCTGATTAATAGCAAGGAAAGCTTAAACACACTATGTCATTTTACTGACAGCTGCATTAATGCCAGAGGTTCAGAGCCAAAGGTAGAGGTGAACTGAGGAATTAAGCATTAGATAGCTTTTAAATGTTAAAAACAACACGTCTATGGCCATAGCATTCCCCTGGGAGTTCCCTTTAATGCCTGAACCTCTCGAACCCGCCAGCTATCCACTGAGAGATGCTCTCCACTGGTGCCTGTCCACACTCCAGCCGTGTCAGGGGCAGGACGGACCCTGCCTGGGCTGCACTGGGGGAGATGTGCGATCAGAAAGTGGGCGCACACACCCTGGCACCGCTTGGGTACTGCCAGCTCAGGGGCATCAAACAACCAGGAGCCTGGTGTAGAAATCATGTGAGTTTTTATTGTCAAGAACACTTTTTATTGGTTGTTTGTTGTGGGTTTTTTTAATCAGTTCTTTTTATTAGAGCACCTGGCTACTTTAAGATGACTTTTTGTTTCTTCTATCCACAATCTGCAGGATTATAAATGTACTGCGGGAGCTGGTTTTGATTTGACACCTTCTGATTGCTTGTGGTGTTTGCAGAGATTTTCACATGCTCCAGGTGACCCAAGCAGCCCTGGCTTTTCAAAGAGGGAATCCGTCATCAGCAAACACTTGTAAAATCCTGCAAACCCATGAACAGCAATGCATGGCCTTGCCTTGGGCTTTGCTTGTCATTTGGAAATAATTTTGAGGCGGTTCTGTATGAAGGTGCTGTGCAAGAAGTGCCAGTTCTCATGCTGCAGCGGTATTTTCCAGTTCTTTCTTTCCTACGCAAAACCTAAGCCCTCCCCACATGTGAAGGGGAAGAAAGACTCCCACTCAGCATGTCTGAAGGAGGGGAGGCTTTTCTCACCCTGCCCTCTGCTCCAGCAAGAAGTGGTCCTTCTTTCCCATGCACCGGTGCTGCAGGGACCCGCCGAGGTGGCGTGTAGCGAAGCCGCCCTGGCACTAACTAGGCCAGTCCGGGGCCATTAGTCATCTGCTCTTCCCCTGCCTCATTGCCTGCACCTTGAACAGACATCTTCGACTGCGTTTACGTAAACCCCCGCAAAGGGCTGGCTGGTGCCGGGGGGCAGCCACTGCACCCGCTGCCCGCCACCCCAGCACCCATCGGGGACCTTGTGCTTGGATTGCCCTTGAAGCCTGCCAAGAAAAGGCAGAGGTGCCCATGAGTTAGATGCAGGAGGACCTGCTGCAGCAGTGCCAGCCTTGAGCTGAAAAGCTCACCTGGAGCAAAAAGACCCCATCCCGGCTGGCAGGGCTGACCCTCTCCTCTCGCCCTCCCGGCGGGGGCCGCACCTTTGGGATAGAGGGTTGGCGGCAGTTTTTGTGTCAGAAGAGGTTGGTGGGGTGCTCAGCCTCCTCCTGGCCCCCCAACCCACAGGCTCTGCCCCATCTCAAGCCAGCAGTCCTGGCGGTGTTTTAACAACCATGAGGGATTCGGTTTGGTCTAATTCCCAGCACAGCCAACGAGCAAGTTCTTATCTTGACTTAACCTACAGGTAGAACGACTCTGGTTGTACTGCCAGCATATTTCAGGGGTTTATGTCCACACCCCTGTGGCATACGCGCTCCAGTATCCCTCAGGTAGTCTTTCATCATCGGTTATGCTTCAAGCCTCTGCAATCAGATATGGTTATCTGAGCAACAGGGAGAAATATTTACCAAGATGAAATTTAGAGGGGAAAATGGGGAAGGAAGAAAGCAAGAAGGGAGGAGAAAAGAACTGAAAATGGAAACTCAACGCTATTTGAAATATGCACTGATGTTCGTTAGAAAATCAATTGGTTTCTCTTTAGCACATTGGCAGTTCTGTAAGTGAAAATTTATCTCACACAGTAAATTCTTTGCCTTCTGGTTTGCATGGTAATTTGATTTTTTAAGATATTTGTTTCTTTCCTTTCCCACATGTTTAGCTCCTGCTAATGCTGAGGGAGGTTGTTGGTGAGGACCTCAAGAGATCTTGGATTGTGATGAGCCTGGGATGCTGGAAGTCCAGTTCTGGATAACATTTCTACATTTTTACTGTTCTTCAGTAAACATCCACTAATTCTTTCCCAGAGTTTCCTCTTACGGGTTGTTGTCTTGGCCATGATGCACAGGGGACGGCTGAGATCTGGGTACAGGTTGCTAAGTGGAGGTGTTACCACCCACTGAGATACCCCTGTGCGCAGGTGACCAACCCCAAATACCATTCACTTGCAGAAGAAGCCCATTAGGCTGAAGAACACCCCTTCCTCAGGACCCTTTAGTCCTTGTGTGAGAAAACAAGATCTTGGCTACTCCTGTGGCCATGACTTTGGGCAGGCCAGCTCAGTGACCTTGTGTTCTTCTACCAAGAAGTCTCCTGCAACCACAGATCTCAGGGTAGGACAGAGAGTGACAGAATTCATAATCACATTTTTCTTGTAGTTAGGGAACAAAGAAAAAGAAAGAGTGACAAAGCCTGAATGGTCTTGTGGAGGAGATGACCTTAGGACACATATTTGCAGGTCACAGACCTGTCTCTTTGTCCTGTGCTGACAGCTGCTTGACATTAGCGTACTCAGGGTGCCTTCTCCATGCTCTGGCATTCCTCACCTCTAAAATGGAAATTTATGCTTCCCTGATGGCAGATTCGGCTGGTTAATCACCTCGCTGTGGGCTTCTCTGAGCTCTGGAAATGGGAAGTTGCACAAAAACTTGGTGCTGTTGCTGCTGGTACTGTCCACAGCCCTGCAGGATTCAAATGGGATTTCTGCTCCCTGCAAAAGTTGCTCATCTGGCTCTACTGGACACACCCTGACTTGTCACTGTCATCTCAGCACTTAATGAAGGGGTTAATGGACATCTTCTCCTCCTCCTTGCTCAGTGCAGTGGTAATGGCAGCCTGGACCCTTCAGGGAGGGAGAGCATGAATAGATCTCATCAGGAATCTCCTTTACAACACTAAAATGCATTCCTGAAATCATACTGTTGCCTTGTGAATATCTGATGTGGCACAGGTTACAGAGACATCTTTGTAGACGTGGAAAGTGTTAAAAAGTACCTACTTCTTGTGTTGCAAAGGCCATGCTTGGGAAAGTATGTTAGGCAGCATGAATTTTGCCCTTAAGCGATAAGTAATACGTGAATTACTTCTTAAAATTAGTATCCCATGCTTGTTAGGATTTGTTTTTTCATTAAGTTCCCTTGCTACCTCCTCAGCCTGCATATGTCTGACGTGTGTTATTATTCTTTCAATTGCTGCACACTTTCTACCAGGCCCACAGGGATCAGGGTCCCCTCTACCTTTTTTTTTACCCTAGGAGATAGCGATCTGCGGGACAAGAGCTGTCAGAGAGAACTGTGAGTGCTCCTGAGCAGTCTGAATGCAAGCAGCTACATGCGCAGCTGCACCACCAGCCCCCAGCCAGCCAATGCCAAGGTGAAAGCATTACCCTGACTTTGCAGAGGGGGAAGAGGTTGAATCAAGGTGAGACTTAAGTAGCGTATGTAAAGTTTTCCTTCTTAAGACTTCTGCCTCATGCCAGGGGGTCCCCCAAGGAAACGCCCCAGGGAACACTTGTTCTCTAGGGTCAGGCTGGGAAACTGAGCAGGGAAGGCAAGCGGATGTGTGATTTCCCAAAAATGTTTGGAAGACCTTCTACATATTCACGACAGCATTGACAGGTGGGAGGCGATATGTGTCATGACAAAGCCGTGGAGGCATGCAAAACATAAGCTGGTCTGATTCCCTCTCCTCCATAAGCTTTACTCTATGCTGACGAGATGGACTCGGAGGCACAGTGCTTAGCACAGAGAGGGCCTGAGAGCCCTCAGAGATGGAGGAAACTATGACGGTTCAGAGTCTGGGCTTTACTTTTATTGTATCCACTTCAGAGAGGCCGTTTCAGGACAAGTATTTCTAAAAATTAGAAGAAAAGCAAAATAGAATAGGCTCCTTGAGGGAGTGGAAGGGTAGGTCTTGGACACCATTTGACAGAGCAAGATTCCAAGTAGCGAACCAGCAAGATGAGAAAATACTTCCTACCCCTTCTCAGCTTGTGGCACAGTTCAGAGGTTGCACAGGCTTTGGAGACACCAGGTTCAGTCCCGTCACTGACCCAGCAGTTGCCTGTGTGAGTCATGGCTCTGTGTCCAGGAGAAGGCAGGGTCTCTCCTGGAGGTGAGACCCTCAAGCGGTCACAGCAGCCTGGGTCTCGGGCAGCTGGATATGGCTGGTCCTGGGAGGCTATGGGCCATGCTGGGAAACATCACAGAAGCACCTGGACAAAGTGAAACTCTCTGGACATCTGTGCCTCACAGCTCTCCTTCCTGCTTGCATTTGGGATGCGGATTTTATGCGTGGGACTCCTCTCTCATAAAGGCAGGGAAAGAGCAGTTACTTACCTCTGCCTTGTTTTCTGCTTTTGTTAGTTTACTATATAATTTTGTTTTACAGATAGGCAGTGAGTTTTCTTATTGGTGCAGTTATTTTATGGTTGAAGAAAGGGCAGTTTTGTGTATGAAGTACCAGGTAAAGAAGGAGTCCCTGATATTCAAGGCCCTGGTGATCGAAAATGTACTGGAATAGAGAGAACTCCTCTGCTCACATAAAATACAGGAGGCTTTAACAAAAATTCTTGGGTTTCCCTTTTAAAAATTCAGAATTTACTAGAGTCTCTTGAACCAAGAAGAACGCATCCGTGGGAAGGGAGTGCCAGTAATAACAGGCCCGCACTCACATCCAGTGGTAAAAGAGAAACAAGCAGCAGTTTCCCCTGAGGGACGGGGGATTCTAGAAGTTAAACAGAAATGTTTATGGTTGTGAGTAGCTAAAAGGCTTCCTAGGTGCCCTGGCTTCCCTCTCATATCCCGAGCACCTTGGTGTAATGCACCAGCCCTGTGGCACAGGGAAACAGCCCATGGCTTGCTTTCTGCAGCTCCATCTTCTGCAGGGAGACTGAGGAAACACCAGAACAGGGAGGTGGGTAAGTGTGGACAGGTCCAAAATTCCTGGTGAGGATTATTTACATGTTCCTTCTGTGCAGGAGGCCGCTGGTTTCTCAAGAGCCTTCACGTGCCCTAGTTGAAAACAGCTACTGTTATGGGATTTGCTTTGTTAAATTTAAGGCAAGTCACACAAAAATGAACCTCAGATTTCAATGTGAGTCATCCTTTACACACTGATCAACCCTCCCGTTCTCATTTCTGCATTTGAATTATTTTGTTAAACTTGCATTTAAGACCTTTCTGTAATACGACTTTTGGCTTGACACCAAATATAAATAATTATCATGCTCTAATAACACCTATATTCTATGAATGCTCCTCCTGCAAATGTGCCATGTAATCTAGACACGCATCGATCCTAAATTAAAAGACAGCATCAAAATCTGAGTCACTTCTTCTACACGTTATTAAGTGTCCATTTTGGTTAAGCTGGCAATGGTTGCCAATCCCATTTCATACCCACCCTTCTCTATTTTCTAGTCTTTCTATCCTCCCGGCAGAGGACTTCACAGATGACCAGAGCACAGTCTAACATGTCTTTGTGTCTGCCTTTCACTTGGCTTTCATATGGATTTTGTCTCATGTCTTATGTCAGGGATGCTCTGGTGGCCCCATTCAGTTGATGGTCTCCCCTGCCGCCCACCTCTCCAGTCCCTGCCAAGATGAGTGGATGAAAATCTTGTACAGAAAAGCTGAAATGAATAGTCCAAAACAAATCTCCTGGCTCTTTTTGCTGGGTGGGAAAAAATCTACAACCAAAGCAAATCGGGTTTCATGGCTAAGAGGAAAACCTTTCCTCCCCTGCAGCCATGGAAGATCCTGAACATGGTGGAAAGAGAACAGTTTTGCTGCATGAGGGGAGGGAAGGAAGAGCACGAGGCAGTTTCCAAAGGGTGACCTCAGTTCTTTGCTCTACATGGCAAGGCAGGAAGACCCAGTGCTGGAAGGACACCTGGGAGGCTGGAGGTTTGCAAGCATAGGAGCTCATGGCCAAGACCCCCTTATCTCCAACCATACAAACTGCTGAGTGCCAGAATTGCAGAGATGTTAGCCAGTGCATACTACAGACAGGATGACTGGCAAGACAAAGTAAGCAGGAGCCCTTTCATTGCTGGGCTGAAGGCTGGGATAACTGGGAAGAGTCCTTCCTTGGGAGGCAAACCGGTTTGCTGGATGACGAAGAAAGAGGTTCTCCTGTAACCTAAACATGTCTAGCACAGACTCAATGGGGACCTTTAAGCGTCATGAGACAACAAGGCTTCCCACAATCTGAGTCAGCTCTGTAATCCCCACACTGCAGATTACCACACAGACATGTGCCCAAAGCAGCAGAAAAAATTGGAGATTGAGTCCCTCAGAAGCCACGGGTTCTCCACAGGCCTTCCTGTTGCTCCAGAAAATGACATCATCATGCCAAACCAGGAAAAACAGAGGGTGTCACTGTCCTACATTGCCCAACCTCTGCCCACTCAGCCAACATCTGCTTGGCCATGCTGGTGGAGAAAAGAGGAGAGGAGAGGCCTGGCTGGGCACTGGAACAGGGGGAGCATGTTGGCATGTTAGCCCATGGTTAGTTGGAAGCAGCTGTGGCCTGGGGAGGGGTTTGATGGGGTGGTCTGTCCCCAGGTATAATCCTGACTGCAGCGTCTGATGGGAGACACTGGCTAAGCAGAGACCATCCTGTTCTGCTGAGCAGGCATTAGGTGAGAGGTACTCACTGGCCACTGACATCCGTAGTGTTGGCTGAATGAAAACGCTTAGATAATACTAATGGGCTCAGCGGACAGGCCAGAAAAATGCTAATAGTTACCGGCATATCTCAGCACCCTCTCTCTGACAGTAGCCCACGTGCTTCAGGGGATGGACGACACCCCATGGGATTTCTGTAATGACCTCCTACGGGGCAAGGGATCAATTTCTTACCTCTTCAGGGAGGATCTCATACAGGCCATGAAGTATCAGTTATACCTGACCAAGTTAAAGAGAGGCTATGATTTTAACTGGCACTATTCTGACAATACTGGCTTGACTACCCTGGCCCATCCACCTGGGCGTTCTGGCACAGGAAGAGAGATTGTCTCAGAGGCTTTGATTGATGGGGACTGGGGATCATCACAGAGGGATGAAAGCAGGGAAGATCCTTTCCTCCTTTCTCTCCCTGCAGGCCCTGGCAGCCCAAATTGGTCATTCTCTCCTGAGAGGGAAAGGGGAGGTCTGTCAAGACCTTAGTTAGTCGCTCCATCTGCATTCCTGAAGTCTTTCTAAAGCTAGGCAAGTGTTGAGGCTGGAAACAACAGTGCTTGAGCTGGAAAATGCTGCTGGTTTTCTGCTCAGCCCATACCTATGTTGCAGAGTCCAGTTTACTCAGCTTGCATAAGTTTTCTTAAAGCATTTCACTTCTGAGATGCTTCTCTGAGCATGTGCTGGGAATGGCTCCTGTTCAAATGCAGTAGCTGATGTAGCAACTCAGTTGTTGAAAATCATTAATGCAAAGTCACAATTCATTTGGAGTAACTCATGGAAACCCATTATAATTTTGCCACTGCTTGTTGAGCTGCTTAGGTAATCAAGATGCTTGTGAGAACAGGCAAAAACCCTTCCTCCTGGCCTAAGACGTGTAAAGAGCAGTGACATGTCCCAGGCGAAGAGCAGCAGGATGTGGGGGAGGAGAGAAAGAGGACTTGGGAGGGTAAGAGCTGGAGCTTCAGTCACATGGACCTCATCACGGTTAAACCCAACGCTTTCAAGAACGGCTTTTAGCTGCTCTCTCATTTCATTGGTAAGGTGCGAGGGAGGTAAAGGAGGAATGTAATGTGAATTTTTATTTTTTGTTAATAGCTAGTAAGGCAAAGGCCCATGTTTCGGAAGCCCAGTGCTCGTTAAGATAGAGACAACATAAAAGGCCTAGCCCAGCTGTCTGGGGAGAGCTGGGAAGCTCCAGGGGAGCCTGCTCCTCTTTCACCTGGGAGTCTGGGAACGGGCAACACATTAATGGGGGATGTTTCCTTTAAGTCATGAGGAAAAATGTGAATTACTACTGAGGTTTCCATGCTGCACCAGTAGGGAGCCATTTTTCTACTCTGACCAAAGATGTTAAGGAATATTTGGCATATGAGGACAGCAGTGACTTTGTGCCTTTCTATCACATGGGCTTGAGACCAATGCCATTTACTGATTTAGGGCTTCATTCTGCAAACATGTAAGCAGGTGAATACCCGCTTATCCAAATGGTCCCTTTGAATGATTTTGTGGATGTATGAAAACATCCATGTCAGAGCCTCATAGCCCCAGGAGCATCAGGGAAAATGTCCACCTGGAGCTCTGAAGATTGACATTAGTTGTGACACTTCCAATAGGAAGCTAAATAACAAAATTTCTTAAATATGATCATTTACAAAGTGAAAATGTCAATATAGTAGATGATATTTGAAGCTATTTTCTTATGACTAATTATACATCTGGAAGTGAGTATGCAGCTGCAGTTACCAACTGACGGGGCAAAGTCAAAGGCCCATAAATACACTCTAACCATAATCATACTTTTTGCCAATAGAAAGCATGGCCTTTCACGGCTGAAACATATAGAAAAGTATAAAACACATACAAAAGCAGTGACACTATGTAATTACACAGTTTTTACACAAAGCCATGGAAGAAGAGAGCAAAGCATTTGAAGGAGATAAGTCATTTGGGAACTCTGTGGCTATTTCATTGTGGCTTTTTCCTTGCATTTCATAAGCTCCTGCACCCATTGTGTCTCTAAGGCTAAATTCTGCAGGCCCTTATCAGCTCATATTTAAGGGTTAATTTATAGAGCCTCTGTCCTGCAGAATACAGTTCACTGTTCTTTGCACAGCTGCATAAAACATTGTAAATATTTCATAGCAAATAATGTTGGAGTAGAAAAAAAAAGGCAAATCTTCAGAGGAAGACCAGGTCTTTGTGGTATGCCTGGATGCTGTGACAGTGAAGGAGCTGAATTAGAGGGTTACACATATTTACTCTGCTTGACTAAGCCAGTAATGAAAGTGGACAGTTTGTGTATTTATATAGCTCTGTATTCATATACTCTTTCCCAAATTCATGTCTCTTACTGGCTGTCAAATAGGAGCAGATGCAAATGGTTAAACTCCTTTGCCCAAACTCTGCTGTTACCTATATCCAGCAGCATTCAACTCAGCTTTTCCAGATGTAAACTGCATGTGGCTTCTTGGCTTTTGCTATCGGGTTGTGTGTGTGTGTAAGAAATGTGAGATCAAGCTAATTTAATTTTCTATGACCTACACAGAACCCCCTGACCTAACCGCTGAAAACTTGCCTTTATGATAGATGCCCTCAGCAAGGCTCCTCTTGCTCCTTGGAAGCTGGCCTGCTTTCAGAAGAGTCTAACAGTAGTTTCCAAATTAGGGGGTATTCAGCCACCCCTGCCCAGAGTCAGAGAATTATCAGTATGATTTAACTGGAAAATTTTCAACTCTTGAACATACTGTGGTGACATTTGCAGATGGTATTGCTAGCATGCATGGGAGGAATGGGGCTTTTTGTTAATATGTATACCTAAGGTAATGGGTGTAGGATTTGGCCTTTTCAGATGGCTGTACTAATGTTACCTAAGGGTTGGCACGTTAGTAGGTGCCCTGTGTTTATAAAAATCATCTGGCATAGACATTACTAAGGAAAGTCAAGAGGATGCTTGTGGAATGTGGTGGAAAGGGAAGTTGGTGAAAACTGTTGTTGCTGCCTCTGCTTAGCATGAGGGGAGCTCCCACAGCTCTTGATACACGGGGTGAAGCCACACACTCACCCAGTGACCCTGACTCCCATCAGGGCAATCCAGAGAAACATCTCACCCTTCACCACAGCTCTGTAATTTGAAATGGAGAGGAAGGAAAACTGCAGGATGAAGAGACAGGAAGAGGGAAAAGTCTTCAGATTTCTGTATGTGGGGAAAAAAGACCTCAGCTACCTCCCAGTGCGTAACCAGTACTGCCTTTCCTGACTGCATCATGGTGAGTATCTCACAATGCACTGTGCAGGGAAGCAGCACCCCATGCCCTGGTCCCTGCTCCAGGTTGTGCCTGCACACTGTAGGAGGTGGCACAACCACTCCAGGTGACAGGGTGAACTCTCTGAGCAACACACCACCCACGTGAAAGGGAAGAACCATGTCACCATGCAGCAGGCAACAACTCTTAGCTGCACACAAGTGCACCAAAATGGTGACATCTTTTTTGTTTGTTTGTTTTTTTCTCATTTTGAGATAAAACCATTTACATAAATGATCTTGTAAAACTTTTGGGTTTTTTATCTGTCCTTGTCTTTATTAGAGCATATTGACACCACGATAATTACATCAATGCAGTGATACCAATGAAAACCTCTGATAACCCTGCAGTGGAGTGATTTGCACAGATTTAGCTCCATTTGCAATTTCTGAAGGAAGTGCAGAGTGCTTGCTATCAGTGTTTTCCCAAACTGCAGAAGTCTCTGAAGCTCAGGGTGGGGCTGAAAAAGGGAACAGCCTTAGACTGTCATTAACATTTTAGAAAAGGACAAAATACTTAACACCAAATAAAGGTAAAAGGCCATAAATACTTTCTTTATGTTAACCATCTATGCAGCTGTTGTTCTTGCCACAGGGGTGCTTTGCAAATACAAATCGAAGGGCAGATTGTACACTGAAGGGCAGTGCCCATTTCTCTCTTTCTTAATGCATGCTCCACCTATGAAAAGCCTCGAGCACCCATGTTTTGCATATATCAGCTCAGTGAATGGAACCACTATCAGAAAGATGCATTACCAAATGCAGAAGATGGAGTCTGACACTCGCTAATTCTAGAGCTAATTTTAATGTTATTTTAATTATCATCATGGAGAATGGAATGAAGAGTCTATGTCCCAGTCCTGTTCCCATAACATTTTATGAGATGTTTGGCACCAGTTTTCATGAGAACAGGGCTGGGTATCATACCTTCATATACTAGTAATGTGAGAGGGATTGCCAGTATCTGTATCATCTGTAAAGTCAGATGGCCTTTGTAAACAAAGCAAATGAGCTGAAGCCAACAATAGGAGGACCTGCAAAGATTAATTCAAAGGGAGTCACTTATATAGGGGAGAGAATGGATGTGAGAACAGCAGGAATATGACTGTGTTGCATTAACTAAGGTATAGAGAAGCTGTGTATCCTGCTCTGCCTGCTGTGCCGGGTCTCCGTTAGAGAATTGCACTCAGGTTCAGGAGACTGTAATAAAAGAAACAAACTGAAGTAAATTTGTAGCTGAAGGAAACACGGGTTTTGGTGAAGAGAAAACTTGTGTGGCTGATTTTAAAAACCCAAAGACCCAGCTCTCCCAAAGCATCTTCTAAGGTTCTTAGGTATTTGAAATCAATGGAGTCTGGTATCTGAAAACCAGAGAGGGCTGACCAAAAATGTCCTAGAAACACAATGGCTTTTACATGCATGAAAAGCAATGCAGAGACAGGTTAATTCACTGCAAGTGAAATTGAAGAGCATCAGCCAGGCAGTACAGGATGAGTAAGGGTCCCTTAAAGGCTGGAGGGGAAGAGAATGATGTCTTTGTAGACAGTGAGATCCTCTCTTCAAGAAAACATTGACACATTAGTAAAAAGAGAGAACCAGAGAAAGAAGGGGCAATACACCCTGAATCTGTTCCCAGGAATACAGAAGCCAGGGTCAGTTGGCCACTGAGTGATGGCAATTACTCTGGACAGACAAGCAATCCTTTCTGGACTTTCTTCCAAGGCACTTAACAACACAAGAAAAAGAAAAAATGGGTAAATACAGAAAGAATTACATGGTCAACAGGGCCAGGTCAATGGCAAGCCAGGAGGTATATATGCTCCCACAAGATGTTGTGCATACCAGACTGACAGCACAGGTAGAGCTGACTTCACCTGCATGTACCAAACTGAAGTGGCCAAGGGGGAAGCCTGGGCTCCTGCTTATCATTAACATAAATGCAGACTTACAACTTGACACACCTACTTTGAAAAACAGTAATTCTCTGCTTGCAGGGGTGCGTGTCTACTCCTAGCATTGACGTCAGATGGATACTGGAACAGAACAGCAGTGAAAAAGAGGGAAAGATATACCTATACCTCATTTCTCTGCTGAATGGAGACAAAGGGACATGCAGAGGGATAAGCCAAGGAAAGCTGGGGAGACTGGGAAATGAAGTGTGAGCCAGAGAGTGGAAGGCCAGCAAGAGACCTGAACCATCATCAGAACATCTTAGATGAAAATAAAAGGCTAGAGTGTAAGCTAAGGAGCAATCAGAGAATCTGTACAGTGGACATAAGAATCTCAAAGGAATTGAACGGATCTGGGGCGGGGAAGGAAGAAATAAGAGCCAAAAGCCCAGATGATGCTAGGTAACGTGCAACTAGGGGAGAGGCTTCTGGATGATACCATAAAAGAAGAGGGAACTGGGTACAGGCAAGTAGCGGAAACGAAGGAAAAAGGAGAGCACCAGACAAGTGCTGCTGCCTGCGTAGGATTGCTAGGCAGAACTGGATAAAAAAATCCCACTGCAGGAAGGGCAATCTGGGATACATGAAGCAAGTGAAATGCAAAGCCTTTAGGGGAGTTCAGGAGCAGCTTCAGAGGAATCGCAGCAGGGTGGGTTACTGTGGGATGCAGTGGTCAGAGCTCTGGGAGGAAAACTGGAGGCAGGCCCAGGGCTGAAGCCAGGAAAAAGCAGAGGAGAAGGAAGAAGAGAATTAGAGGACGAGTGAGAGAAGCTTCTTGGGTTGGGGAAGAGCTAACAGGAACAGAATGGAAAGGCAGGAGGGGAACAGAGAATGTGGCTAAAGAAAGTCAGAGAGCAGGTCCCAGGAGAAGAGCAGGTTGGTATAGGGGAAGGAGCAGAGGCAGACAGCATGGATTAGGAGCCATAAGCCATGCTGGCTGTGGGCAGCAGGAGCTTGCTTATTCGGCAAGTCAGGCGGCAATTAATTAAATCAAGTCAGGCAGCAATCAGTCAGTTAAATCGGGTAACAATGACTTAATTAAGTTGAACTGGGGAACAATGAACTTATTACATCAAACCAGGGAACGATGAACTAATTAAATCAGCTGGAAGCCTCCATGGGTCCATTCAGAGCCCAGGCTAGGTGCCACAGGAGCAGGGCACTTTTCTCGCAGCTGCCCACTCCAGGAGAAACATCACAACAGCAAGTGTGCATTGCTGCTGACAGCCTTTCCTGTCCCCCTTTGCCCAGAGCAAAGAAGGACATGGCAGACTACAGCTGGTCTGATGAAATATTTGTAATAAACCAAACGGGTGGGGAGATGGAAACTGTCAGCTTCCAAATTATAAATAGTGTTGCAGAAATTACTGGGCTGCCTAAGGATGGAGAAAGCTCTGCCTTTCAAATCAAGCTGATGCTGGATATCCGGAGCTGTCAGCTTAAGAAATCAACTGAGAGGCTTTCATGGGTGCCTGATGATTATTTAGTCTACCGTACCTAGCATGCAGGAGAGGTACACTTCCCAGTGGCATCCTGGAAGAACATGACTATGTACTAAAATGGCTCCCTATGTCTAGTTTGAGGTAAAAAATGTATATTATATGGATTGGCATGAGTCAGTACTGACAGTACTAGAAATCACCTAGGAATCACTTTTCACCTCCTTTTGTTGGTCCCCCATATAATTTGGGTTTTGGGTGGTTTTTTTGGTTCTAGCTCCACAAGCAGGGAAAATCCCTGAGCTTGCTGAGTTACCTTAGCAGGAAAGCACCTGCTATATTTCTCTTGGGGTATTTCATGAATGTCAGTTAACAGAAAATAAAAAAGAGAAGGTCTCATTGATGAGGACAACCTGAGGTAAAAAAGATAAGGGAGACAGCCATCTGCCCCATTATTCAAGGAAAGTGCAATGCTAATTGTTCTGCAAGAGCACCTGTAAGGCCCTTGCAGGTGGGAAAAAGTACTGCTTGTCATAGCAGCACAAATGCTTGAGGAGCGGTAATGGTTAATAAACAGCGATATTACATGGGCAACCTTTATGATACTACACATTGTCATTAAAGTAATTATACTGAAAAGGAAATGACTCTTTGGGTGTCATTTCTGGCTAGATGAGATCCTGGGATTTGCCAAGACTGTGTAAATCAGGGCCAACGCAGTCCCTGTAGGAATGCTGGCCAGTAAATTAAACCGAACATAAAAGCTGAAGAAGAGCGGCTTCCTGAGCAGCATACAACAAGGATGGGGCTTGATCTGAGACTTAGTATATGGTATCAGTACCACATGTATGCCTGTTATCCCCTAATAAATGTGCCACAGGAGAGTGTGCACTTTGAGACACAACTGCACAACAGTTTCACACTGAGGGAGTGGACTTAATTTTCTTCCGCCCCCGCCCCCCAAACTGCTAAATAGTCAGAAGGCAAAAAGAGTCTAATTAGAGATGTGAAGGTTTCGAAAGGAACCAGAAATTTTCAGGAAGAAAAACCTTCCGCTTCCAGTCTTCACCACAATGTTTGAGCAGTGGTCTGCCACGGGAAAATGGAAAAGAAACTTCCTGGTGGGTTTTTTTCTCCTTTTTTATATCTTCTAAATAATAAGAAGACTGAGAAGTTGGATTTGTTTCATACAAGTATTCAGTCTAATGAAATACATGGAAATGAGGTTAAAATTTCCATCAAAAGTTCTAATCATCTCAGATTCTGGTTTGATGAGAGTGGACAGGAGGAAAACTTGACCTACGCCAGTATTTTAAAAAGGGTGCTGGTGATTTAAATGCTCGTACAGTATAGTCAGCCTTGCCTGTGATTATGACCTTATAGATGGTGACATGCACTACCAAAGAGACTGGCTTTATCCTAAAGTTAGGCTTTATACCAAAAGCTACTCTTGGTCCTCAATATTTTGTTGTGACAACTGCCTCTATTTATTTTCCAAAAAATGTATTTACAAAGATGTTTCTTTTGTATCTGCATTATCATGCGAGGCATCTAGTGACAGAATTTCTGAACCCTGTAACTTTAATTTTCCTCTTTGTTTACGTGTCAAGAATAGATTGTTTCTATGTTTAACCATCCCTTTCTTCTCCCTTTTACTTAAAAATTATGTCAACAAATGAAGTACACTCATGCACATTATCATGCATAGCTGCAGCTATTGCAGGAGGAAGGGTTGTCATCATTCAAAAGTAATCAGTTTACATGTATTTGTTTCACAGGTTTATCAAACAGTACTTCTTATATGCTGGCTAAATAATACACAAAACACTTCTCATTTGTAAAGGAATAAGTACAATTTATCTCTGATTACTGAGCAGTCAGTTACTAAATATATTTCATTTTTCCCCCATAATTAAAGAGAACCCCCTGTGATTAAAACTAGGAAACCCGTTTTCTATTCCTTAAATTTCCAGCATTGACACGTGTCTCATTCTTTCTATCTAGTGTCCCTTGCATCATCGCTTATAATCAAAGAGCATGCTGATGTTACCAGGTCAGAGAAGTAGCATTCAACAGATGAGAGATGAAAAAATTACCCAGCAGAGGAGAACCTGGCCCCTTGCTCCCCACCATCCATTCACCCAGTGCTCCCCACCATGGTTCCAGCTAAAGAATGGCTAGCTCACTATTGTATCATTTTTGAAACACAGAACATTGCTAAAGACTTCTTCTTTGCTGCCAGAACCGAGTGTTTCTGCCTTGGGACAAACACCAGGTGTTGGCCTCCAACGGCAGCACCCTCCTGAAGGCAGTGCAGTGAAGACCTGATGCAAGGCAGCTTGGAGAGGTCCACACGGTACCCCTGCCTATGGCTCATCTCCTCTAGGTAATTTCACAGTGAGACCAACAGGGTCTTGTCTCCACCAGCTTTTCATAACACTTTTCTTACTGAAAAAACCCCACCTCTTTTTGGCAGCAAACACAGCCTTGATAAACAGCACAAAACTCAAAATCCTCTGCTGCAGCTAACTATACTCAATGTTTAAAGTATTTTGACCTTGGACTGACAGAGATGGGACACGTTTTACTTTTTCAAGGTTACTGAATCAAGCTGGAAGGTGACTGGAGAGAGAACAACACACGAGTTGCAGATGTCTCCTCTAAAACTTTTCTTACATTAGGAGATGGGCTTCCCCTTTTGCAAAGTGCAGATGCGTGGCCAGGTCTGGAGCTACCTCTCTTCCTTGTACATGCCGTACAGATGAACCTTGAATGTCATCTGAACACACAACTCCCACAGAAGTCAGGGAATGCAGGAAGACTCAGGCCTCAGGTATTTATTTCTTGTCTAGCTCAGCATAGCATCATATACCTTGGGCCTGGTCCTACAGTTGCTGCAGTGAACTGACTCCACCTGCAGCAAGTGCTGGGTTCCCCATGGATGGGGTATAACTACTGGATGGTCCAAGATAAGAGCTGACCCTGCTTTGACCAGCAGGTTGGACTAGAGTCTTCCTGAGATCCCTTCCAACATGAATTTTCCTATGGTCCTAAGCTAAACGTCCCATGCATCTAAGTGCAAGGGTAAGAGGGGACGGTGGAGGAAAGACGAGTGCCACGGTGACAGAGGCTAATGTTTAAACCACAGCTGATGGCAATTCCTCGTCTTTCAAGTATAAGATTGAGTGGCTTGTGCTAGAAATTCCTACTTCTTCTTCCTGCGCATGAGATCAATTAAGGCATTGACTTTTGCAAAAGATTTTCCCTGGGATTTTTTTTATTCTAGGAAGTGGAGATAAAGGGCAGAAGAATTTAGCTGGAAATCATTTATCATTCCAGCCCTTATACTCTAAATGAGTGCAAACACACACATGCATTTTTCACCTGCAGCCTGAGCAAATGTACTGTTGTTGCAGTTGTGCTGCACATTTTCTTTGGAAATTTAGTGAAGAGGATTAGAAACCATTTATTTAGTTTGATGTGCATGTGTGCAAGATGGAGAATGCAGTTTGGGGCACGGATTTTTGAACCCAAAGTGAATTGTTTCCTCAGCAACTGTATTCCTTGGAAACAGAAAACTTTCCAAAATAGGTCTTTGCACTGACAAATATCCGCAGCTCTGTGAAAGCCTGCGAGTTTGGAGGGCACTGCTGCAGCATTTCAATCGCACTGGAAAATAAACCTCGAAAAGCCAGAAACTACTGGCTCTTCCTTCTGTGTTTGGCCAGCAATTCCTTAATGATTTCCAGGAGAAAAGGCCTGGGTTTTTTTTTCCTGTCCCAAGGCCCTTTTGAATACCTGGATTTGACAAGATGGAAATACGACCCTCTTATCTTAAAGAGATATGCATTTCCTTCGAAAAAAACATACATCTGCTGTTATCGTGATATCCCTTCCTCTCATGCTCTCCCCGCCTCAACCTCAAACCG
>JAVKLA010000026.1:8573958-8647234 GCA_034782735.1 Sagittarius serpentarius
GCCTGGGTGCAACACAAGCTCTCCCACCCGCTCTTCTTAATTCAGCCATCCCGCCCTTTATTTCGACCGATTTCCCCTCACGTTCAAAGCCCTCATCTCCACACAACCCCCTCCCCGGGGCACGGCAGCGGAGATGGGCGCCCGGCTCCGCCCCGGACTCCCCCGCCGCCTTCCACTGGCGGCCTGAGGAGACAGGCGCGAGCGGAGGCGGGCGAAGGGCGGGTTAAAAGCGGCGGCAGGTGAACGGGGAGGGACCTTAAAGCTTGCGGGGCGGCGAGGCTGCGTACCGGCTTCTTCTCAGGAAACGCCGGATCCGCGTTGAGCCCCGCCGCCCTGCCTGCGGTGCCTAGTCCCGGGAGCTCCCGGGGGGGCTGATCTCTAACCTGCCACCGTGGGCATTGCTGAGGCAGGTGAGGTGTGCGGCGGGAGGGGGTGAGCGGGCAGCGGGACCGCGCTGGGCCGGCGGCGGGGGTGGCTGTTGCTGCCTGGCCGCTGTGAGGCGGGGGCTCGGTGGTGGTGGTGGAGGAAGGGGCGGGGGCCGCGGTGGGGCTGGCCGGGCCCTTTTGTCCCCCTGTGCTGCTGCCGCCGCCGCCGCCCCCACACTTGTTGCGCCCCAGCGTGGGGTCGGAGCCCTCTGCAGCGGAGCCGGGAGCTCTGGAGGCGCTGCCGGCCGCGGGGAGGGAGCGAGGGCCGCCCTCGGAGGCGGGCCGGGGCCGGCGGAGGGGCGCCGTGTGCGCTGCCCCCTGTGCCTGGCAGGATGTATCCCCGCTCGGCCTGGGAGCTCTCAGTTTCGCTTCCCAAGCTTAAGCATGAGGGGGAGTGCTTGAACCCTGCGACCGGTTTTAATTGGGAATTTTCTTGTTGCTGTTAATTATGTATTTAACTCCTAACAACCTGTCTCTTTTTTTAAACTCGTATTCTCCCAACAGCTCTTCTAAGCACGTTATGTGAAATACCCGACCAGCTAAAACACCAAGCAAAATAAAGGCTTCCGCAATTACAGGTAATTTGCGACACGCCTACAGATGTTGAGAGCTGCATGAAGGTAAACAGCTTGTATCAGTAAAACTGACAGGTCCTGTAGGTGCTGATCACACACTGGAAACATTCCTCAGAATTACAGGGGAATAGGAAATGAGAGGTATGAGTCAGAAATAAATGTATTTCTGGGTATCGGGACTGGATAAGATGACACAAGGAATGAGTACTGAAGCCCTTCAATAAAATGTGAGGGATGTGTTGGAGTAAGGGTAGGAGTGCTTGCTTAGCTGATGGCAGTAGCTGGTAGCTGACCATGTTCCTGTGGTGTGCTGGGCACAGCTGTTTTTCCTGACACTGGGCTTTCCTAGATTGGGTGTTACTTTTCCAGTCCCTTGTATTGAAGAATCTCTCTCTTTTTTTTTTTCTTTCCCAATAGAAGAATTAATCTCTTTGTCTTGTGCTCTATTAGTTTTCCCTATGTAGCCTGGAAATACTCTTAAGAGAACAGGCAAGGGGTTGAAAGAAGGAAGTGGCCTTTAGTCTTAAGAATGTTCTTTTAAACCCAGTTTTTGTAACTTTGATCACTAATGAGATTTCACTGGCTGTGGCTTGTATGAAATGATATGAGGGTTTAGGATTACCACAATGTATGTGAGTTGAGAGAAGAATAAAATGTATTTTCATCCTTGATTTTGTTAAAGAAGTTATGTGTGGTTTCTAGTATCTCTTGCTGTCCATTGTTAAGCCTGGAAACCCTGCTTGCCAGATATTTACCTTGAAGAGCCCCAGAGGAAAGGCAGCAGGCAGAAGGATGTGCACGTGATTGTGTTAGGTTTAGCTTAGCGGACAAGGTAATGGTGGGCGAAGCCTCAGCCTGAAAGGAGGCACCTCCATGTGTCAACTAGGCATTGCATTGTAATTTTCCAGGTGGGATTTCCAAGACGTTTGCAGAGCCATGAGGTTGCAGCTCTACTGCACGTGTCAGGGTTTCTAGGAGACTTCAGTCCCCAGTACTGTCAGTCTCATAATTGGCAGAAGGGCTACGTATCACAGAGCTTAAAAATGGAATAATAAAAAGCCATGAACTAAAATATTTCTCTGGAGGAATTAATTCTGTCCTGGCAGGGCTAGTCCTCTTTCTGAGGCGTGGGCCTCTGACTGTGTTGCTGTTTTGCATCCCTTGAAGTGTAACCCAAGTAGATTACTTAGGCAACCTCATGTAATTTGTACAAAAAGTAATTGTACAGTGGAAAAGGTATAGCAGACTTGTCTCAGTAGCTGGAAAAATAGCAGTGCTTTGAGATATAAGTGCAAGTTGTTAATAGTGTTCATTGCATAAGCTCAGTTGGTAACTGTGAGTAAAGAGGATGCTTTACAAGTTATTCATGTGAACAGTTCCAGTGAAATCAGTGGTCCCAGAAGCTGCACCAAACAGGAGCCTGGGTGGAATCTTTGTTATTTCTTTTGACTTTTTTCCTTGTTCTGTTCCTCACTGCTTTTAATTGTTATTTAATGATGACTGATGAGTTATCGGAAAGGAGGAGAACTGTGACTCTTGCCTGGCGAAACACCAGTTTATGCAAGGAAAAACTTGAAGTGATGATGTATGAGGAGAGATAACGTGCTGTCAAAACAGAAAGAATGTGGAAAAAGAGAAACACATCTCTTATTAGTTAAAAGAAAGTTGAAAACTAATTCTATTACTTATAGAAATGTTTCTTCCTGTAATAGATTATTTTTTTAAAAGGAAAAAGTTAATTTGTCTTTACTTTTGATGAAAGAAATGATAACAAAATACACACTTGAGGTAAAAGCTGCACTGCAGTATAAAGTCTTAGCGTTTATAAATTTAGTTAGCCTTTCCAAAAGGGTGCAAGTTCTGTCTGTGTGTGAAAGAGACAGTGACTTGCCAATTTCAGAAGCGTTGCATTGAAGTGGGAGTGGGCAGACTTGCATAGGGGATGTAGACATTTGCCTCAGTCTCGGGGGGGAAGGAAATAGGAATAAAGTAACAAGTTAGAAAAAGGAAATACCACAACATAAAAATGTCATAACTAAAAAGTTGCTTTTGTCATGACTGGGAGCAGGGCACAGCGTGTGTAAAGCTTTCTTTAAAAATATGGGAAATAGGACACTTGCATTGGTGAAGGCATAGTCCTCAGGAATTTGGCTTTCTTTCAACGTGAGAAATTTAAAGCACATTTTAAAGGGAAGGTTTGTGGGAAGAAAATGGCTGATGGGCCAAATTCTAATAGGACTTGTGCTGTCTTCTTATGCCTTTAAGTGTGACTGGCACTTCTGATTTCCTGTTTTCCACAAGTGGAGTGAATTTTGTGCAGAGATGTTCTGAAGGATGGTAATCCTCCATTTACTGTTGTAGGCTAGTAGAATAGCTATGAGTATTTACAAATATGCTTGGAAAATGACTTAAAAGTTGTGTAGGGTCACGAATATGGGACAGTCATAAGGGGGTCATCGTGGGTAGAACAGAACCCTTAATGCTGTTTATATTTAACTAGCATACATTTTTAACATTTAACTGCATACGTATTGGGTCCTAATCTGTTGTGTTAAAGGCCATATCTGTGTTTTGCACTGGGTTTTATTACAGCAAAGAATGCCTCCTGTTTTCATAAACTTGAGTAGAAGAAAAGTACAATGCTTGCAGTGTTCAGACCTGTGACTGTCAGAGGTTTCCTGTTCCTGATTAGTCTTTGCCTGTTCTTGTGTCAAATCAGATATACTGTAATCCCACTGCCACGGCTCTTCTGTTCTCTGATTTCCACTCTGATCTGGAGATAGGTGTTCAGAACAAAATTTAAGAGTTACTAGAGAGGATTGCACAGGCTTTTGTGATTGTTAGACTGGTCTTTTGATCTTTATTCAACTTTTTAGGAAAGAAGTAGACTTGTTGATATTTCAGAGTGTTCCAGCTGCATGCTCCTTGAAGTTTTTAATATACAACTATAACATTAAAATAGCTGGCAGCTGCCTATAATAGTGAAATTAAAGCATTTTTGTTGCCAAAGTCTGAGTTCAAAGCTGCATTGTCTTACTGTTTGAACACTGTATTAAAGCTATAGCAATGTAGGGAGCTGTATTCCTTTTCAGGTAACAGGAATATCCTGGATGATTGAGTTCAAGCTCTGATAACACTGATAACAAAGTGTGAGTCTGTGCAGCCTATAATTGTAGTAGAGCATTTCAGAACAGTACTGTGAGATTTTGTTACCCCCAGTTTAATCTCTGGGAAACTGAGGTATGGGGCATGCTGACAAATTAGGTAGGAGGTCTGAGAGAGTTGGCAAGTAATTGCTATAGCCTGTGTGCCAGCCTTTCTCAGTGAAATGGAAGGATGCTGTCTTTGGAAGATGTTAATCTGTATTTATTAGAAGCTTCCTTGGTTCAGTCCTGGCAATACTGCTTTTTTTGTGAAACGGCACCAAAACTAACTTAGCAATAGGAATAACAAAATCTACACACTAGCAATTCAGTGTTTGCTGTTTTGCTTAGCAATAAACTAGACCCCAGGCTGGCAGGGTGAAGGTATGCTGATACAAAACTGCTGAAGTCCAGACTTGTGTGCTCTTCAAACCTGGGTATGAAACAGCATATATAGCTCTAAGACACCTTGGTAGGGGTTATCAGCCCCTATATGAGCTAGTGCTCCCAGCCTAACTGGTTTTAGGTCAAGACCTGAAGGGAAAGTTGTGTCAGCAGTGCCTTTGAATGCACACTGGACCACAACATACAGTGGTACTTCTTGTCTGAAGTTGGGTCATAAAATAATTTTGGTAATGATCTTGGGTCTGATGCAGTTTAGATGTTTTAAAGCTTTTCTGTCGCAAAAATACTGCATTAGAACTGCCAGTCTCGGGCATCTGAGTTATCTTTGTTCCCAGCTTGGGGGGTGAGGAGGGACACTGGTTTTTTTTGCTTAAAGATTGTCTTGATTAATGCATTCCCACATGGGGTAAAGTGACTTGTGTCTTGGCAGACTGCTGATCTTCTATCAGTATCTGGAGGTACCACTGAAAGTGGTGGAGTGTCACACCAAACTGGTAACTTTTGGTACACCCGACACTTAAGATTCTGATAGGAGTGGAGATGTCATGAACACCCTCTACATTTCTGTGTAGTTCCAGTAGAATAAGTAAATTGATAGCCAGTTTGTAGCTGTGGGAAGAAGGGTATAATCTTACTCTGAATTTATGTGTAAGTTAGCATACTGTGGACCTCTTCTTGAATGGGACTCTGAGATGTTCCTATAGCATAAGCAAATATTGTAATACTTGTGAATGATTACTTTTTTTGCTTGATAGTATCCTATAGCAGCAAGCACTGTGCTGTGTATGTGAAAGGATTGTATCTTCTGTTGTTTTTACCTTCGCTGTATTCTAGTTGTGGTTTGCTGAAGCTGTGAATTTAACCATTGACTAATGATTTTGCAGTATAACAGTCTTTAACAGAGTGGAAAAAGTGTCTGATAACGAGCTGTACTCATAAACACAGGAGCTCAATGATAATTGTCCTTAGTGTTGTGAACTGCAGGGATTTTTACTGGGTGTATGCACTGTGCTGTGATTGTGGTTTAATGTAGGCTTAAAGGAGTTAGCTTTAAAGTAGAAGGCAGTCAAGCCATGGCAGCACAGAGGTCAAAACACTGCCCAGGAGCTGGAGAACTACAGAAATAGTTAAGCTGTAGTTCTGCTGCTGCTGCTGTCTAGCCCACTAGTGGAAAAACAAACCCCCCAAAAAACAAATTCAAAACAAAACACCTGCTTAATGTGCTTCTCTACATGTTGTGTGGTCATATAGAACAGTTTCCCTCATAATTAACTTTTCAGTGGAGCATAGTCTTTTTATGATAGTTTTTTAACTCCTACTGTAACAGCCGTATACTATCATGATCCTCTGATTGTTGAAATGGAACAGAAGGTTCAGCTGGTAGCAGAAGAGAGATCTGTGCTGAGGCTTGGAAGGGCTTATTTTCATGCCCAGTTGCAGTTTTTTTTAAAACTTAAAGATAATACACGCCCATGTTAGAACGGGGTTTAAATGCTCAGTTTCTCAACCTCACTGACTTCAGTTGTCTTCTGTTCTTCCCAGCTGCTTCTTTTATAACCGGTCCCTATCCTCATTCCTACTTTACTTTTTTTCCCCAAAATTCACCCAAGCTTTCATATCTTATTCTTGTACTGTGCTGTACTTCCGAGACCAGCAAAACAGGTAAGTCCTTGACTGTCTACATACTGTTATTTCTGTAAGCATTTAGCTGGATTTGCTCACACAGAAATAGCATCTGGACTGGCTCTATGAAAATAAGAGTTACCAACCATTAAAAGGAAGTAGCTTTTCTGCTTTTTTCTCCTTTGGTCAGCAAGACAGCTAATATTTTATTTGCTAGTTAAAAGGTCTTAAAAGCAAGTATCTGGAAGACAGATAACCTATGATCACGAGTCAACATCCTAGCTTTTGAGTAAGTTAGGAGTAAATGAGCCATCACATCAGTACTGATAGCCCAAACTTAATGTTTAGCTGGAGTGATCTGTACTGATGGCTTAATAGTGTGAAGGGCCATACTTGGTTAACTTAAATTCTGCTTGGGTCATTGTGTCTCTTTATTGGACAGAGGTGGACACTTCAGCAGTCTCTGAACTGCCTTCATCAGATCTTCTGAATTGCATTGATGAGAGATGGTTAAAGACAGCTAGTAGGAAACACTAGGGTCAGTGTATTTGGATGGAATTCAGGCTGCCTGAATATGGCCCTACGATCTCAACTGTGGCACTGTTCAGGGAGAAGATAGTGAGACTTAACAGGTATCTGGTCAGTGCCTGTATCGCTCTCTGGAGTGTCCCAGAAGTCATATGACACTCTACCAGCATAAAAACAAGCCTGAGAGGCCACGAGGGTATAGCAAGAAGGGGCAAAGGTTGGTTACTAGCTCGGCAAGCAGCAGGAAGAATAGGGAATGGTGGCAGGAGGAGCTAAAGAGATAGAGGATTTGGAAAGGTAGGTGGGAACAGTGAAGGTGGAGGGGCTTGCGCAGATTTGAAAGACAAAGGCTTTTTTGGGAAGGAGGGGAAATGTCACTAGGGCAAAAGGCTGCCTCTCCAAAGTGTGGTGGCTTTTTCTGCATCTATCCTGGTACAGACATGCATTTGCTAGAATTGAAGCACCATGTTTTGGCTTAGCAAGCACAACATACTCTAAAAGGAGATGGAGCAAGTCAGATGAGGAGTATAGTTTCATGATGTATTCTGCAATACACAGTAAAGCTTTGCCAACCCCTTTTCCCCACGGACTGCTCATTTTTACCCACGCTTTGCAATTTGCAGCCTGTTTTTGAAATGAAGTGCTTTTCAGATGCTTTGTGGGTCTGCGCTGGAAAGCAGATTAGTGAAATGGATCAGGTTTTTAAAAAAAAAAAAAAAAAACCAAAAAACCCAAAAAAAACCAAAAAAAACCCCAAAAACATACTAGTACTGGGAATAACTTTTGAACAAGCTGCCTGGTTTATAATGCACCCTCACAAAGTTGCAGGAGATGGAGAACTGCAGTGTGACCTCAGGAGCAAACAGTGGTGAGGAAGCATCTTGAGCTAGCCTTGTCTCTGAAGACAAGGTAGCCTTTAACTACACCCTGAGGTGCTCATTTTTAAATCCCCTTCTGCACAGGGAAACAGGAAGGAGCAGTTGCATGTGGAAACAAATCCTTGTGAAGTTGCGGTAGCAGAAAGGCAGCAGTATTGGTGTACAGTGAGAGGTGAAGCACAAGAAAAGGGGCTTATGAGGAGGGGATATATGTTCCACTTCTCAGCCTTTACACTGTAAGGAGATGGCTGACAGGCAGGGAGAAGGAACAATGACTGAGAGAAGAAATGCAAGGAGTCTGGTGGAATTAAAGGATGGGTGAATGATGTGTGTAATACCACACTTCCATCGTGCCAGTCTTTATATCTACAGTCTTATAAATCTACAGGATTTATATTCAGATGTGTGTAAGTATTTCTAGTCATAATACTTAGTTGTAGTGTCATTTTATAAGTACTGTAATTGCAATGTGTATTTAATAGTAACAGAGAACACTAATAAAATTGTAACTGTTTCTCTGTTTAACATACAATGATCTCCAAAGCAAATCCTGAAAGAAAGGCTGATTGATGAAAAGTCAGATGGCAGAAAAGGGCTGGAAACAAATATTTGGAAAATCTGGTGTCCTGGTTTTGGCTGGGATAGTTAGTTATCTTCCGAGTAGCTGGTACAGTGCTGTGTTTTGGGGTTAGTAGGAGAAGAATGTTGATAACACCCTGGTGTTTTCAGTTGTTTCTAATTTGTGTTTAGACTAAGTCAAGGACTTTTCAGCTTCTCGTGCCCAGCCCGCAAGAAGGCTTGGAGGGGCACAAGAAAGTTGGGAGGGGACATAGCCAGGACAGCTGACCCAAACTGGCCGAAGGGGTATTCCATACCATGGGACATCGTGCTCAGTATATAAACTGAGGGAGCTGGCCGGTGGAGGAGTGCTGCCCAGGCATCAGTTGGCAAGTGGTGAGCAACTGCATTGTGCATCACTTGTTTTGTGTATTCCAGTCCTTTTATTATTATTGTCACTTTATTGCTGTTATTAGTGTCATTGTTAGTTTTTTTTCCTTTCTGTTCTATTAAACTGTTCTTACCTCAACCCACAAGCTTTACCTTTTTTCTGATTCTCCCACACCCAGTGGGGTGGGGGGAAAGTGAGCAAGTGGCTGTGTGGTGCTTAGTTGCTGGCTGGGGTTAAACCATGACATCTGGCTAGTATGTTTTATAAGTATCTCTGGTATTAAGGGTCTTTCCTGTGCCCTCGTAGGGCTGTTAATCTACAGAGACTTTCGCTGTATCTGTATGCTAATGAAAAATAAACTTTTTCTTGATAACCTAGCAGTTTAGGAAGGTAGCTCTCCTTCCAGGACTGTTTTCAGACAGATACAGAGGTAATAGCCCGCATAGATTTTGCATCTTGAAGGAGGCTCAGGAAAGGTTCTCTCCAATCTGAAGAAAATCTTGGGTCCCCCCCCTTGGCTTTCTCCTTCTGAAGTATAACCCTACACAGTCAACCAGCGTGATCTGAGGTAAATGTAGTTTATAGAGCCAGTGAAGGGAGATTATAGTTACATTCCAATAGCTCAAGAAAAAAAATAACCTTGCATTCATATAACAATTAAATGTCTTAATTTTCCCTTGAGCTGTTGTGTACTTTGATGCTCTGTATTATTGTATGTGATATAATTCTGCTGTAAAGCAGAAAGATTTTTGACATTACTCAGAATGGGAGTGTGATGTGGAAGACAACTGCAAAGAAATGTCTTCATTTTCTTCCTCAAGCAATGTGACCCAGCTCAGAGTTAGGAAGATCTGAAAAAAATGTTACATGATGGGTATGATGGCCTTTGCACCAGTGGCTGTTCTTCTCTAGAAACCTTGAAAATGTGATTTTGCTTATTGGTGCCCTGTGCTGTAAATGCCAAAGAAAGATTGTTTCTGAGGTGCAAATGAATTAACAAGGATGAGAAATGAAAACCGTCATGAGAAATTTCAGAGCAAAGAGATCTGTGAGCACTTTTAGAGCGTCCTGGCTGATAGGCACAAGAAATGCTCATTTCTTGAATTCAGAGTAGCTTGCAAACTAACTTTCTGTAAATCCATCTGAAGTGGGGGGAGGTGGGCTGAAATGCCTCTGAATGCTCTCTGTGAAAGGCTGTTGTTTGTGGAAGCTGAGCAAACCCAGACAATTGTGGTGTTCCTGGGGAGGTATGTGCGAGACAAAGGTGAAATCCTTTAATTCATTACAGTCATAGTACTTTGAAACTCACCTACTGGAAACTATATGCTTCTGTTGAAAAGTCTCTGAGCTGCTGCTGGCCTGTCTGAACTCTTCAAATGTTGACTTTAGCACTCTCCCCACCTCTGAAATGTCTCCTTTATTCTAGGAGTAATGCAGTCTGTGTTACAAGGGGGAAGAAAGATCACCTGACAGACATTGACAATGAAGGAGTCTTTGTCTAGTTACCCTAGGCTCTTTCTGTAGTTAGTGGAGAGAAATACAACTTTGGGATGAATCTTTTTAAGCGCTGATTTTAAGCATCCAACTCAAAATGAGATGGATAATGACCAAGACTTCACCTTCATTGCCTCAAGCTATTGTGGCATTTGCTTCAACTGACAATCCAGAGCTCTACAGTCACACTTTTTAATTTGTGAATGCAGGTTATCCAGACCTGCTTACGGAAAGTGCAGAGCATCAGCAGCAGTTCCTGAAAGTCTGCCTTTATTGCTGAAATGTATTCATGAAAACATTGTTTACACTTGAAATCTAAGGATGGGCCAGCTTGGCTTAACTCATATAGGAGTTCTAGCTGTCTAACAATTTTTTTTTAACGTAACACCTACCTTACTTTTGGCTGATGTCATCTTCTATTGTTTTGTTACTGTTACCAAACTACTAGAAGTTGTAGCTTTCATTTAAGACTTCTCATCAAATTCCCCTGTCTGCTTTTCCTACTAAATGTGGCTAATAGCTGTTGTCAGTTGGCAAATACACCTAGAAGTTGAATGAATGAGATACTATGTGCATAATCAAGCAATGAAATATTACCTGTTGATACATGGTTATATCATCATTTATGACTGCTTATAGGTAAGCCTACTGTGTCAACGAAATGTTACCACAGCCAATAGGTATGCTGTAATTATGATACTGCCTTTGTTTTATACCACATGCTTGATGGTATTTGTTTCCTGTCTTGATTAATCTTAGTTTTGTTTATTTGTCTTGTCTTAGGTCAGACGATTAAAACAAGAGAATGGATTGGGGAGCTCTGCATACCATTTTAGGAGGTGTAAATAAGCACTCCACCAGCATTGGGAAGATATGGCTCACAGTCCTGTTCATCTTCCGTATCATGATCCTGGTTGTGGCTGCAGAGAGAGTCTGGGGAGATGAACAACAAGATTTTGTCTGCAACACGCTTCAGCCTGGGTGCAGAAATGTTTGCTATGATCACTTTTTCCCCATCTCTCACATCAGACTCTGGGCCCTGCAGCTGATCTTTGTTTCCACACCTGCGCTGCTGGTGGCCATGCATGTAGCTTACAGGAGGCATGAGAAGAAAAGGCAGTTCAGAAAGGGAGACCAGAAATGTGAATACAAGGACATTGAAGAAATCAGAAAACAGAGGTTTCGTATTGAGGGCTCCTTGTGGTGGACATACACTAGCAGCATCTTCTTCAGACTGGTCTTTGAAGCAGTCTTCATGTATGCATTTTATTTCATGTATGATGGGTTCCGCATGCCTCGCTTAATGAAGTGTAATGCTTGGCCCTGCCCCAACACAGTAGACTGCTTTGTTTCTCGACCCACTGAAAAGACAGTGTTTACTATTTTCATGATTGCTGTGTCCAGCATTTGCATTCTTTTAAATGTGGCCGAATTATGTTACTTACTGACAAAATTTTTCCTCAGAAGGTCTAAAAAAGCTGGAAATCCAAAACATCACCCCAACCATGAGAATAAGGAAGAAACCAAACAAAATGAAATGAATGAGTTAATATCTGATAGCTGTCAGAACACAGTTATAGGATTTTCAAGTAGCTAAGGTGGTGTCAATGCTGGTGTTCACTCTTTTTGGAGTGAATGTTCTTTGTTTAAAGGCTGCAAATGAAATTTGTTATAAGAAACAATTTAAGTTGGATGAGACTTAGATATGTAGTGTCAGGTGTCAATTATGCACTCGTCTGAAAAAAGTCAGAGCAGCCTAAACGTGAAAATTGTGTGAGGATTAAATGGGAAAGTGTATCTTCCTATGAGTACTCTTAGAACCTACAACAAGTGGGAAACCCACTAATACCTTCATGCTGACACAGCTCCTGAAAACTACATGCAACAGCAATAAGAACAAAAATCTTTCCAAGCTAGATATTCTAGTATTACAAGATGTTTTGTAATAGTGATAGTTTCTACTTGTGAACTGACAAAATATTTTTGTAAAATCTAAGTGTGTTATAGTACACTCCTGACTCTGTTTTGTTTCTTAACCAGGTATATGCAGATGAACCCTGTAATACCACATTCACAGGGAGGACACAGCAATAGGCTATATCTTTACAGCTTTGCAAGCTCTGCTTGAGTCTGGACAGGTAGCTTGAGATGCTTGCATACACACTGCTGGCGGTAGGGGAAGCTGTGTGGAAGCCCACCACATGTAGTGTGGATAATGGAGGTAGCTAGGTCCTGAGGGCAAAGTCATGCCCAAAAGCAGCATGACAGTATAGATACAGCCTAAGTAGACTTGCTTTAAACATCCAGCAGACCTGGTAACCTTATCAATCTTTCAGTTGCATACTACCAATTTTATAGTGACATACATAACTTTATGTGAATGTTTTGTTTATTTCTCTAATGTGTTAGCTGTATTTGTTTCTTTATGCTGTATCATGGAACTTTGGTTTGGCTTGTTTGCTTTTTTTTGTGGTAGACTGATGGTGCTGTTAAACTAGGGGCTCTTTGGTTTAAAGCACATGGAAAAGTATCACTGGAAACAGAACAAGTCTTCTGAATAAAAGGCAAACGCTTTAACCTTTCTCCGTGAATTTAGAGTCCATATGTGAATGCTGGTGAGGTCTTAAGCAGGACGAGTGGTTATGAAAAACTGTTTTCAAGCAGGGACTTTACATCTGAAGTGTGCATAGCCCATACATGCCCCTCATTCCCAGCCAGAGCACTGGTGCCCTCATTCTGTTGTCCATACTCTAGTGGAGGTAGAGATGTAACTCTTGAGCGCATGGGAGTATGTGCTTGTGGGAGGGGTATGCTGTCGAAAGCAGGGAATGCTCAAGGTCCAAGAGGTGGACATAGTACAGGACACTAGCTGTAGTGTCTTGTCTGTTTCCTGTTTTTGATCACTGATCACCATGATAAAAATGTCACGGACGCACTGACCTCAGCAGAGTTGCACTTTTCTTTAACACAAGTGCAAATGGATTAGCCTCTGTTTTTTGTATCACGGAGCTACTCTTTCAACAGATACATAACAAAGAGCAGGTATCCCTAGGAGCAGAGATTACACTCAGTGCTGGTCTCTTCCTGCTGTTGTATCACACTTTTTCTTACAGGTGCCAGCACGGCTTTGCATGTGTCCACAGTGTAAGTGGGTATGGGTTGGTTGGTTGTTTTATGTGTGGCTGGTAGAACCCTAACAGGGTGCGGGCACAAGCAACAGGAGAGAGAAAATACCTGGAGTCAGCTCTGTCCCTGCATGAGGGGTGGAGCTGAGCCCTGTCATTTATCTGTTCTCTTCTGCTGGCAAACTCCTGATCTTTCCTGCCTTGGCAGCAAATTTTCTTTTTTAATTGTTGTTGTGAAAAGAAATTGCTGCTAACCTTGTGAATGTGTCTACCAGCAAGCTTGAGGAAAAAATACACATAAAACTGTGTATGAGTGTGCTTGTATTGCTCTCTCTGCAGACTGAAAATACAAGCAGAAGTGAAAAGTGCTACAGAAGTTTGCCTTTGTAGGTGGTGTTCCTGGTGGCCGCATCATGGGCTCCCTCTCCGGGCTTCACGTCCTGCTATGGCAATGGTTTAAATGTTTACTTAACAGAACTATTCCCTTAGAGTCAGGAAGGTGGGTGCACAGGCTGTACCTCACTGAATTGCCCCCAGTCTGCCTGGGGGCAAACAGCAAGGGTGAGGGCCTCATGTTGTGCTGGTCCCAGGGTGTGGAGATGGCTACTTCTGTTCCAGAACCGTTTCAAGGAGTGACTTGAGCTATGGACTTTCATCCAGGGCATGCTGTGAATCACATGCCACCTAGGGAATATGAATGGAGACCAGTTAATGATTATGCCTGATCGTGTCTCACCACTTTGTGATCAAATTGAAATAGCCCTATGCTGAATGTCAATAAACCTGGAAAACATCTTAAGGTAGATTTTCCTGAAATGGAGGAGTAGTTTTTCTTGGTCGTCTTATCATTATGATAAAGTGCAGGCCTGCTAAACCCAAAATGGGGATATGACAATAGCTCTTTATATAGTATTTTCATTTCCTGCTTACAAGTTTTCCAACAGTGGTTTTTATTCCAGCAGTTGGATTTTTCTAGATCAGTTCCATGTCTGTTGTTATTTGAAGCCTGGATGAGTGGGCAAAGCTTAAATGAAGCAATTGGGTGTATGTGCTCCTTTGTGTGCTAGCACAGCTGTCTGCGTGGCTGTGCTGTAAATGGGTTTGGGTTGGTTGGATGTTTCCTGTGTGGTAGCTGGACCTGGTAAGGTGCGGTCAATGAATACTGCCCTGCTGCTGGGGTGTCCTGGCAGCCAGATGGGTCAGGAACTGATGTGCCAGTCCCTGTCCAACCTATGTCAAGAGCAACTGTAAATCAAAAAGCTGGAGCTTATCCAAGGCTTTGCTAGTGCTAAGTCATTGACTCAGCAGGGAAGACCAGTTGTGACTGAGATGTGTTTTGCTGGGATGTTTCTTGTAACACTACGTGCAACCCTAATTACAGACCCTCTCCTTTATCTGAAATATCCCCTGGCTTCTGGTACTGCCAAGGAAAAGTCCCTGACAGTTTCAGTGCCCTCTTTAAAGAATTGCTGGTCTCCATTTTGTTAGGCTGAAGTAGATGGCACCATCAGGAAATGGCAGGTTTTGGTCTCTTGTTTTTCCAAGTCACCTTCCCACTGCCTGCTGCATCCTGTGGCCTGAGCAGGGGAGGCAGCTGTGTTTGGCGGGGTGGTAGTTAACCCTTTCTGCAGGGAAACGCTGAGCTGCTTTTGTTGGTTTCAGACCTGCATCTTCACAAGCTGCCTGGGGCTGCTCTGAACCACAGAGCACACCCGCTCTCAGCCCTTCTCTGTGTCTGCCCTTGCTCCTGTCGCATAGTCATCCCCTGGGGTGAGGGTCTGACCCTCCCAAATCTCTGACCCGCTGGTGACCAGCAGTTTGTACTATACTGGCACCACCATCACCCTGGGGTAGTTCAGCCAGTTTCTCTGATGGCAGCTGGCTTAATTGTCCCTGCCCATCCCTGCTTCGTCTCCCCGCCCTGTGATTTCCCCTTTGTTATGCCTGGGGCAAAGATTGCTTAAATTGGCTGTGGCGCGAAACGATTCATCAGAGCCGATTAATCAGAAGAGCCTCTGGAAAAGCTCTCTTGCAAATTCCCCGCAGCCCCTCCCACCCCCCTCCCCCCCACCCCCGTCTTGCTTTCCGATCAAACAGGCAGGAACGTGGACCACCTATGGGCGCAGCAGCAGCATCTGCCAGACTCTGTTCCCATTACACACAACAGCCCTTGACTCCAGCCCCACTGCGTGCCCTCCTCCATCCCTCTCTCTTCTTCTCAGCCGAGTCCCCTTGCAACTTTGGCTTTGTTTTTCCATTGCCCTAAGCCCATCCCAGCAACCCTGCACGCCAAAGCGCTAAAAGCAAATGAGACCAGTTGCAAGATGGTCTGAACCTGCTCTCATTTTGCATCGTTAGGCTGCCTACCCTACCCCATGTACTGCAGCTGTGAGCTCTTTGTGCCAGATCAGAGTGAGTGCGGCTCCTCCAGCCCCTCTGCTGAGCAGAGGCTCTGCTGGTGTGTGCCCTGCCGGCCCAGCGCCTCACCCACCCTCGCCCTGCGATGATGTGCTGGAAAGCACAGCAACCAACATGAGGCAGACCTCTGCTCCCAATTGCTTAGTGTGTTTTTGTCTTACCACTGTTACCTCTATTCCCTTATTGAACCAAGGCTTTATTAAAGTGCTTCTGAAATAAATCTATTTCATAGAACCATAGAATAGTTTAGGTTGGAAGAGGCCTTTAAAGGTCATCTAGTGCAACTCCCCCTTGCAATAAGCAGGGACACCTTCAACTAGATCAGGTTGCTCAGAGCCCCCTCTAACCTGGCCTTGAATGTTTCCAGGGATGGGGCTTCTGCAGCCTCTCTGGGCAACCTGTTCCAGTGTCTCACCACCCTCATCCTAAAAACTTTCTTCCTTATATCTAGTCTGAATCTACACTCTTTTAGTTTAAAACCATTACCCCTTGTCCTATTGCAACAGGCCTTGCTAAAAAGTCTGTCCCCGTCTTTCTTATAAGCCCCCTTTAATTACTGGAAGGCTGCAATAAGGTCTCCCCGGCGCGTTCTCTCTCCAGGCTGAACAACCCCAACTTTCTCAGCCTTTCCTCACAGGAGAGGTGTTCCAGCCCTCTGATCATTTTTGTGTCCCTCCTCTGGACCCGCTCCAACAGGTCCATGTCCTTCCCCTGCTGAGGACCCCAGAGCTGCACACAGCACTGCAGGGGGGGTCTCACCAGAGCAGAGTAGAGGGGCAGAATCCCCTCCCTCAACCCGCTGGCCACGCTGCTTTTGATGCAGCCCAGGGCACGGTTGGCTTTCTGGGCTGCGAGCGCACGTTGCTGGCTCATGTCCAGCTTTTCATCCACCAGTACCCCCAAGTCCTTCTCCACGGGGCTGCTCTCAATCCCTTCATTCCCCCAGCCAGTATTGATACCAGGGGTTGCCCCAACTCACGTGCAGGACCTTGCACTTGGCCTTGTTGAACCTCATGAGGTTCACACAGGCCCACTTCTGGAGCTTGTCCAGGTCCCTCTGGATGGCATCCCTTCCCTCCAGCATGTTGACTGCACCACTCAGCTTGGTGTCACCTGCAAACTTGCTGAGGGTGCACTCAATCCCTCTATGTCACTGATGAAGATATTAAACAGTACTGGTCTCAGTATGGACCCCTGAGGGACACCGCTTGTCACTGATCTCCATCTGCACATTGAGCTGTTGACCACTACCCTCTGGATGTGACCACCCAACCAATGCCCCACCCACCAAACAGTCCACCCATCAAATCCCTATCTCTCTGATTTATAGAGAAGGATGTTGTGGAGGACCGTGTCAAAGGCCTTACAGAAGTCCAGGTAGATGACATCTGTAGCTCTTCCCTTGTCCACTGATGTAGTCACTCCATCATAGAAGGCCACTAGGCTGGTCAGGCACGACTTGCCCTTGGTGAAGCCATGCTGGCTGTCTCAAATCACCTCCCTGTCCTCCATGTGCCTTAGCAGAGCTTCTAGAAGGATCTGTTTCACAACCTTCCCTGGCACAGAGGTGAGGCTGACAGGTTGGTAGTTCCCAGGGTCCTCCTTTCTGGCCTTTTTAACAATGGGTGCGATTTCTGTTCTTCATAAAGTACCACGCGCTGCTTTGCTTGCACTTCCCATTGTCACTAGGTGACCATGGCATGGGAAGATGAAGAGGTGCCCAGCAGCCAGCCTGGGAGAAGAGTCCCTGTTGTGTTTATCTGAGTAATGATCACTCACAGCTCACTTCTAGCTCATAGACTGTGTTTATTGATTCACAGCAAAAGGAGTAGCTGGGGACCTGGGTTAAGAGCGATCATGCTCCTTCTTGTCTTCGCTACCCGATGCTTGCTGATCTGTTCTTGCCATGGCAGGAAGGCAGAAGGGCAGGCTTTTAAGAGTTCTCCATGCACATTTTGAGTTGTTTGGTGTGTGATCATCATGGACAAATTTCTGCTGTGCTCTCAGACAGAATGGCCTCTGAAACCAGAGAGACTGTTAGATCTGAGATCCTACATCATACTGGGTACTGCTCTCCCCTCAGGTGGGCCTGTGGGCAGAGACCATCTCCACCTCAGCAAACTTCCTCGTAGAGACTTTGCACCACTGACTGCAGTGCGAGCACTAGTGGTGTAGCAGCCTTTCACCTGTCAGAGGCAGTGCATATACCTATCTCCCTGCACAGCCCTGTATTGTCAGGCTTGTATTTCTCAGGTTAGGCACGTAAAGGTGAATGGCCTCCTTTTCCACTTCCACAGAAGCCAAAAAATGGCCAGCCTCACCAAAAAAGATGGGGGTGGGGTGCAAATAACACTTCTGCAATTTCCTGACTACTTGGCCTTGCACCCTAGTTGTGGAGTATGACTGTTTCTTCAGCGTGCATGCACAGCTGGGTGGCTCGGGTGGGTTTCTCTGCACAGAAGCACCCAACGCTTCGTCTGACACACAGAGCAATGGGCAGGTGGGTCTGTGGGAAGAGGAGACAGGGAGAGGTTCCTGCAGAGGCCTGACTCAGCCGTCAAGTCCTAGCAAGGGCCCCAGTCAGCACCCTGCTTCATCCCTGCCAACAGGCATATGGACAGGAGTGCCGCTCCCTGCATCTTGTCACCACCCAGCTACCACCCGCCTGCGCCACTGGGTCACCCGTCTATGCCAGAACTTCTACTTCAGCCTCCCCCAACCTGTTGATGCTGTGAAAATCACGTTGGCACTTTCTGCAAGCTTGCAGATGTTTCAAGGCCAGATCCAAAGCTCCCTGCTGTCACTCAGCAAATCCCTGTTGATTCCAGCAGGCTTGGGCCAGGCCTGTAGGAAGGGTGTAACCCCTTAAAAACACTGCAATATCACTCAGCCACTTCCTGCACAGGCCTTTTACAACATCAGGTTCCATTTCACACAGCAGCTATTGGCTCCTTGCAGCAGATCTGCAAACCAGGTAAGTAATTCCCCGTTTGGGCTGTGCCCACCCACCACAGGCAGCAGCGCTGCCCCAGTGCCATGCAGACCAAAGCGCCCACGCTGACATGCGGCCGTGCTTTCAACAACCATTTTAGATGTTTCCAGTGATTTGCTGATGGCCAGTCCAGGGACCCATCTGAGTGATGTCTTGGGGACATCTGGGAAGTGTAGGCAATTATTAAATAACAATTATGACAACATCATATAAAGCATGACGCTGACCTCAAGAAAGAATCAGACTGGGTCCTTTGATGCCGCTTATGATATATGAAAAGCCTGGAAAGAAAAGCAAACGGTGAACCCCGTGGCCCAAGTAAAATTCCCTGTATATCCGTGGGGCTGAAGTTCACAACAGTGAAACCTGGACTGACTTTTGCAGCTTTTAGCAGGACCTGGCTGACACAGGAGGAAGAAATTAATCCTGTTATTAGGGCTGATGTCTTGGGTTTAATCAAAACATCTCCCAGGTAGGCAGACAGTATGTGTTCAGCTGGGGATAATAAAAACCAGTTTAAAAGCATCTGATGGAGCTTTAATAGACTGTCTGAAAAAATGCCGCACTCAGTTTTGGTTTCTTTTCTAGTCAAAATTTAACTAATTTGCCAGTCTCTGCAAAATTTCCCAGTGCAGATAAGGCTTGAGTAGTGAGCTTATGTCTCCCACACTGCAGCCGCCCAGATGGGGCTGAACCTGGCTCCAACCCCAGGGTTCCTCAGTCAAAGGGAGGAATAATAATAATAATAGTTTGTATTAACACAGAATAAGTGCAGCAAAAATTAGAATTCCCAGGAAATACTTTAAACTCTGGGCTGAAAACTCAGTTTTACTTTGGCATCCCCAATAATTATTTATGTTTAAAGGGTTATTTTCAGCAGAAGAGGCTGATGGAAGACAAAATCATCAGATGATGAGAGAGAATTAGCTGAGGTCAGAGAAGGATTAAGGCACTTTGGGGAAAGATCATTTTAGCAGTCACACAACGGTAGGTGGAAAATAAAATGCACTTCAGGGAAAAATTTGAACTCATCATCCAACTCCCTGGTTTCCAGCGGCCTAAACTCCTTCAGGAGCTGGAGCTGGCCAGGCTGGCACTACCCAGAGGTGACAGAAAAAAAACCCCAAAATATTTAGATGTATAAAGAAGGAAATTAGTAATGAAATTGATAATTATGTCACTCAATCGTGCTGGCAGGTGGGGGGCAGGTTCAGCTGTTCACAGGGGGTCAGAGACATGAGGGGTTTGCTTTCGAAGACACGTGTGCCTTCTGGCATGAAGCTGGAAGGTGTGCCCACACCCAGCAGAGGTAAGGCGTGATGGCCAGAGACACCTTTCTATTTCTTGGTCACTGTAAGAAAAAAAAGGGACATCAGTAAGAGTCTTTCACTTGTCACAGGCATATGAAACGGGTAACCTGGAACTGTGCTGACTGTGATATTTCACAGGAATTAGGGGTGAAAGGGCAATACTGCATAACTCCGGTTTCCCTCCTCACAGCCGAGGGGGATAACCTTGATCCCCAGATTATTTTTGTGTTTATCCACTGCTAGGGCTTCCTCGGGAGGGGGGGCAGGCCTGAGCTGCCAAACTGCCTCCCTTCGGCAGTTCCCCTCTTCTTCCCCACACCGAGGTGGGGTTGAGGTGAGGGGAGGCCCCTTTCTCCACCCCCTGGCGCCTCCACTGACACCGAAAAGAGGAGCTATGCATGAACTTGCCGGCCATAGTGGAAGGCACACAGTGAATTTAAGTGCCTGGAGGGCTGGGTGGCAACTGGGTGGGGGTTTTCTTTATTGCAGCTCTGAAGGCAGGTGTCTGACTTTTATTTAAATCCTATGAAGTATCTAAATAGTCTCTTGGAACTCGTCCCAAAACCTATCTAACCCCTTTATCACTGTGTAGGAAAACCTTGATTAGCAATCAAAGGTTTTGGCAGTCAAATATGTCCTACCAGCTACTCAGGAACCCAAGGGAGCTCTTCAGACCTGCCACTGCCTCTGGAGACTGACCCAGCTGATACAGCTGCATGTCCCCAGGCCCGAATGGTCTTGCAACCATCGCCTGGTTCACACATGATTCACCAGCTTAATTTACTCCTCAGCAAGCTAACCCTCACTCTTGGTTTTTTTTAACAGTTCTGATGTTATGCAGCCTCCTTCACCAAAGAGCTGGGAGGCATTATCCAATTGACCACTGAAAAATTAATCACTGAAGAATAACCACCTATTGAACACAATTAAAAACCAGCAGCAACTGCATTTTTTCCTAATGGATCTGTTAGGAAGAAATGTTACTTTTTTCACACACACAAAGCAAGCAAAAAATGTAAATATCAGAAATGAGAGGTCCCACAGACCAATCTGCAAGTCTGAAGCAGAATCAAGTTCACCTGGGTCACACCTGAGGTGACATGGCATGCCTGAAAGGTAAGGGCTATCTGGTTTTGCTTGGGCTTTTTCTATAGCAGAAAGGCTGTTTGGATTAACTAAATTAATTTTATATTTATCTTGATGAATTCCTGGGAAATTCCTGTGGTAGATATGCTTCAATTAGTCTAAAGCTTGTGTACATTATTTTAGCTTAAAAAGGTAAACCATCAGTGCTGCTAAACCAATTTGAACACTGGACAAACTCTCAGCACTAGCCAAGTCCAGCAACACTGTCAGCAAAAGCCTGGATACGGGTTATTTTCAGGATTAGTTATCACTTTTGGATGGAAGTTCTTAAATTCTCAACTCCCGAAACCAAACCATGCTCAGGTCAATTTTCCACTTGCGTGGACACACGTAACGTGGTTCCTCAGGACACATTTCAGTGAGGCACCCCTGAGAGCTTTCCCCCTTGGCCTCTGGCAGGGCTGCGAGGTACCCTCAGGACACCCCATCCCTTCTGCACTGCAAACCCATGGTTGTGAAGAAGGAGCCACTGATGTCCCCAAAGGATTTCGTCAGCGTGCTGCAGACAGGCATGTGTGTGCTTGGGCATGATCTGGCACCTCACAAAATGCCTGCTTTCCTAATGGAGCTGGCTGGACAATTGTCTATCCTTCTGGGTACACCTGCCTCCCAAGAAAGAGGAGACCCAGACCTGTATTTCCTTTAGACTGCAGGGTTCAATCCCACATCTCTCCTTCCCGAGGCTGGTGGTCAGGTGTGGAGGCAGGGAAGGAAGAAGGGACACTATTCACTCCTGTGGGACACTGCACAGAAGGACAGAGAGCATGCAAGACAGGTCCTGACTCATCTGGTGGTTAAGATTGGCAGCTAGGAAAGCATAACACTACTTCTGAGTCATATTTGCAGCCTTTTAGTGTTTAATATAAAATGCATAAACAATCCTGGGAGTGGAGACTCCAGAGCCTCCTCCCCACCTGAGTCCTCTAGTCCTTAGGGAAAATTCTCCCACAAATTATCTCATTCCCTCCCCGTGTCCTTTTGTCCTGCTGATTTTTGTTCCCCTCTGCCCAGCTGAATAAATTCCTCAGGTCAGCCTGGGCTAACCTACAGCCTGGTAGTTGTGGCATTGTGTGGGGAGTCAGAGACAGAGGTTCGAGTCCTCTCAGGTCAAGCAAAGCAAAAATCTCCGAATCTTGGGTGAGCCTAGGAAAACCTAAGGATGTTATTACATTAGGATTTTAACTGGGGACAGGAACATGTTGCTGAAGTGAATCCCCTGATTACCTCCACCCTGGTGTTTCGGTTCACACTGAGGAATCAGCCTGGGTCTCTTTTGGATTGAGCAAAACTGGAAAACCCTCTCCTGGAGCACAGACCCTGTGCTCCAGCTGCCCTGGCAGTCCGTCCACAGGGACTGGCCTGAAGCAAACCCTCTAGACCTGTACGCAGTGTGACTGCTGGGTCCTCAGCACCAGCTCTTTCTACAGACTGCTCTTGCTGCGCTGCAGTGGTTGCTGATGTCTGTAGCTGTAGCCTATGTCTGTAAAAGTCATATTGTAATGTTGTGTGCTGTAATACGGTGTAATGTACTATAATGTAATGTAATGTAATGTAGGCATAGCCAAAAGTTATTCTATAAAGGAGGCAGGTGTGAAAACAGAGAGGATACTTGATGCAGGATTCTGCATTTTACATTAAATCATCAGCATCAGCAGCTGCTCTTAGAAGAAAGCAAGCTGCTCAGCTTTTGGTAGGAAAAGCTGTGGGAGTGTCTTCCATGCCAAAGGAGTGGCTTCTGGACTCTACATCCAAAGGGATGGTCTAACCTCAGGAGAGAGAGGTGAGAGTACACCCCACCATTGGCACAGCTCACAAGCCCTCCCTAGCTGTCCTGGGGTGTGGTATAGAAATGTAATGCTTACCAGAAAGTGCTGGATTTCAGAAATGTGGCCAGTAGGTTCTAGGACTTATTGGAGAGTATTTAGGCAACCTCCCCATATCTTCCTTCGCTCTCTGGAATTTCAAAGGGACCACAAGTTGTTTTATTCCTGAAGCCAGGCTGGGGCCGCAACTCTGTCATGGCACATATCAAATGAACAAAAGGAAAAAGAAAAATTAATTTAGCTGATTTTAGTGATCTTGCTGTGATTTTCACATCAGCAGACAGTGCCATTACACTAGCGGGTAGTGCTGGAAATGTACTGAGTGCCATAGAAAAGAAAAAAGAGATGCAAATCTAATTAAGCAGGCCAACTGGAGCTGTGCATAGATAAAAGGGCATGAACAATCTTGGGTTTTATGCCAACATTTTATGTCTCTGAAGTTACAGACATGCATGTATATTTTGCTGATTTATAGGCAAAATTCCTGTTCCCAGGATGTACAATAGGCTACATGACAATGCAACATGTCTTGACACACGGACGAATGACCTCATCTGAGATTGCGGGTTGCAGTTTGGAAATAAAGAGTTTCAACAGCAATTGCAATCCCTGGCAGGAACTGGAAACTCTGCACATTCTGATCTTGCCTGGAATTTCCTTGTAGCTTCACAGAAATGCTATTGATCAGAATAATTTCCAGTAGATTCTATCTCTTTTGAAATAATAGAGACTACTACAGTTGATTTATGAGCACCCTTGCCTGACACTCTACCTGTAACAATAAAATACCTAGCAGAAAAACATCTTGTGTGGTTTAGGCCTGATTTATTTTACATTTTTTCCATAAGCTAGACATGTACAGAGTTGCTGTAAGGTTGATTTAATTCCATTTCTCTGTTGTCTAAACAACGCTCCCCGTACAACGCAGGCCATCAACCAGCCTGCATGGTACAAACGCCAACAGGGCCACTGTGTTCCCCATGCCAGTCCTAAGAGGCGAGTCCCACTGTGAATGCCTCCTGGCAGTGCCTGGTCTCATTTTGGTTTTGAACTCCACAAGCTGTGGGCCACCAAGACCTGAAATTTGCCTCTCTTCCCCTCCTCTCCATTTTCTCTGAAATCCCAGCATTTTTGGGGAATGGCTTTTTGCTGCCTTTTACTTTTGCAGAAAAGCAGGGATAGCTACGTGCCAAGACAGCCCAACACCCAGTTCCCCTGTGCTGCCTTGACCAGGAAAGATATCCCAGTCCTTCGCAGTGCCGTACTGGGAAGGGGCTGCACACACAGGTCAGGAGAAGAGGGAAATCAAGGTGTATGCCGCAGAGGGACTGCAAGACCAGAGCTGCCACTGGGATCAGACAGAGCAGCAGGGGACAAAAGTGAGTCTGCCAAAAGTGTTGGGAGTTACTCTGGGGCTCTCCTGGAGGGCATCCTATGATCTCCCTCTTGACAGCTGTGGGCAGCCTGTGAGGCACACCAGAGTGTATGTGACCGTGCTGGGGAGCAGGGACATGGGAGGGTGCAGGACAGAGCTGCAGGCAAGTGCAGCTGTGGGCTGAGCCAACAGGGGGGTCTGGTAAGGAAGTCCCAGCTAACACAACACTGCATGGACTCAGTGTGTGGGGTTTGGGCATTTCCCCTTGAGGGTGCCTCAAATCCCTCCAACCTCTCTTTCAAAATGTTACCCTTTTATGTAGTCAGATAACAGAAGAATAGATTTTTTTTTTCCACAGTCAATTTATTCTGCCACCCACCATTTACTCATAAAAAAGTCAGTTCATACAGGAACCACTTAGCAGCAGACACATTTTGGTGCTGAGAAAGAATCTTGAATAAGAGGTAGCAGCAACCTGTCAGAAATGTATTTCTTAACAAAAGAAATCATCTACTGGCCCATTAAAATATGCCAGCAAGTCACCAAGTACCTGCTTAGCTGGAACCCTTGACTTTTAGTAGTAAGTACTGAGAGTACACGGGTAATGCAAACATTGCAAAAGACAGTGGTTTTCTTGGATGTCCACCTTTCCCTGCCTGAAGCAAATCCCTTTAGAGTGTGCTTAAATAAAGTGGAGAGCAGAGGCAGAAAAATTCCTGACCCAAGGTCTTTCTCTTGGGGTGCTGGTTGAAAGGGATATTTCTTGTCTCTGCCTGGAGTTTTTGTAATCCTGAATGCGTGCATTGCTTAGGAACAGTCTCAGTGGCCTTTCTGAGGAGATGCTGTGTGGCTCTTTGTCATTTCTTGGCATGATGGCTCTGTTTCTTCTGTGTCTACAGGATCCCTTCCCACAGATCTCTGCAATGGGCTCTGCTAGGACTTCTGCCATTAGCACCATGATGACAAGCAAGGTGGAGCAATGTTGGTGCCTGGAACATTACCTTCCCTGGGGCTCCACCACCCTTTGGAGCCAGAAATCAAGGATTCCTTCCTTATATTAATTTAGCAGTAATTACTGCTCCACTCCTGAATGATCTGGTCCCTTTGGTTTGGTCCAAGTCCAGCTGATTCAGTCTAAGTGTAGACTCGGTAACCTCCTGTGCTCCTTTCCCTGGTTCTGTGCAGCTGAAACCCATCAGTGGCTGCACAGGAATCCTGGAGAGATCTTTCAGGGAACATCCTAGCAGTTTGCAGCTTATCTTGTCCTTTCAAATCAGCCAACACAACTGTCTACCCAAAGAGCCTGGAAGTCACCTTCTGCTGTCCGAGTCAGGCCCAGGGAACAGCCTTTCTTCTCTCTGGGAGTATTCTGCACACCAGGGGCTTCTTGGTCCTCAACAAAATGAAACACAGAAGTGAGACAAGTTCTCAGTTTTTCCAGCCTGTGGCAGCTGCTGACAAAAAGACTAGGGAGAGTGACAGGGCTGAACAGACACTGTCCTTCAGACAAGGAAAAGGGGCTATAAGGAAAGTCAGCACTGGGAAGCACAAATGTAAAGTTCATAAGGATGTCAGGGAGAGCCTAAAATAGCAGACAGACAATTCAGACTACTGGGGGAAGAGTTCCAGGGATTTCTTCACCAGCAGCCTTTGTACCCCAAGGATACTGGCATGTTCAAAGTGTTCTCCGCCTCTTATTGCACAAAGCCAGGGAAGAGCCAACATCCTTATCCCTTTCCAACCTGTTACAGACAAGGGCTATGAAATTTCAATGAATACAAAACAACAACCACTTCACCCTTCCCGTGGCTGTTCACAATGATTTATACTGTCATAAATTACTGACTCTTTTAATGAACTGCTGGTTCAGTCCCTAGCTGTTATCTCCAATTGTAGACCAAATTATCAGTGGGGGTCATAAATCATAAGCATTGATCATTATCTAGCCCTTAAATATTAAAAGTCCATCTGTTTATACTGAACATTTGTTTATCACCTGTAGAAATATAGCAAAGGAACGTAGCAAAACCGGAAAAAGGGTCACACTTACTGGCCCATGAAGATTTTAGTCAACTGCAGAAGAATTATTTTAGTAAAAAGTTCTTTTGTTTATTTTTAAAATATGTTAGTAAGGTATCTAATATTTCCCCTGTTTTTACTTGTGTGTTTATTGATCAGGTTTTACATATCAAATACACTATCCAAGAGTCGAGCTACTAGCCTGGGGTTTGCGTATGCCAGAGAACTCAGAAGAGTGCTTCCAAGCAGCAATATCATGCTGTAGTCCAGCCCCACCTCCCCCAAACCCCAGCGAAGCAGTATCTGCCTTCCTCTGACAAAGGCAGCTGCCCGCAGCTCTACAGCATTTTTGTGTACTTTTCTATTTGTTTTTGTGTCTGGTTGTTTCAGGTCAGCAGAATCATTCCAGCAAGCTGACTTCACTCCCCACTCTGCTGGTAACATTTCCGTCTTAGGTATGAGGTAACATATAGATCACCACTGGTATCTTTTCAAGTTTGTGGAACATCAGCAAGTAGATGGTACCTGAATCCTTCCTTAATGCTGTTTGGTGTCCAGCATAGACGTTGATGAACCATAGCTGTCACTCAGAAAGCACTACTCCCAAAGAGGGTGAGTAGGTGCCGGCAGATACTACTGCCTCACCTATTTTGTGCTCTTTGAAGTGTACGTGGCTCATAGTTGCCCAGTGCAACCTCTGTTACTTTATGTGGCAAGCTTCCGTTGTCCTTCCCAATATATGTATAATCTGGGAATATACCCTTTTTCATTATATACTCAGTGGCCCTTGGCCAAACAGGTCTTCCTGAAGCCTACTTCAGCTTCCTTTATTATTTCCTGTACAACGCAGAGCCTCACAGTCTTGCATAATTTCTGTTGACTTTCCAGCTCCAGATTGTTGCCCATTGACTAACAGCAGTCAAGCTTGAGCATGCAGCTTCCTGCTTGGTTTTCTGTCATGACAGGAGCTCTCCTGATGTTGTCTCTGCACAGGGGCACTAGTGCCAGCTTTGCACGTAGCTTTGTGTGCTTCAGCACCCAGGAGCTCTGCAGTTGCTGTAGTTTTTCCCCAACCAGCATCACTACCTCACCCTGTCACACCGTGCTGTCTTTTAATGTACTCCACTGAGTACAGGTCGCCACCAAGAAAGTTAGCAGATTTGGACCATTCTCCAAATTATGTGCATAACCCCCTTGCAGAGTGCTAAATTATCTTCACCCCTCAGTAGTGATGGAGCCCTTGTTCTTGAATGCCCACATATAAAGAAAGAACTGCTTGGCTTCAACATGTGAAGGAGCCATCTGATGGGGTGAGTGACAGGTGCTGTTTGACAAGTAGTTGAATTGCCAGGAAAAAAAGTTTAAAAATGGGGAGTGCAGAAAAACTAGGGAATGAAAAAAAACAAAAGGTGGGCATTTGAGAATTTGACTTGTCCTTATTTCCTGGGACACTGCCCAGATGCATCTCATACAGCTTCAAAAGTATGTTCCCAGGGGCATTGCACCAGGGAGTAGCACTGGTCATGGGGATGCCGATGCCACCACAGGGCCCTGGGGTTGCAGCTGGCTGAGAATGCCACACAGACACATGTTCTCCAGGTCGCAGCTGTAATCCAGCACAGATCTGTTGGTGGCACATGTTGGTGTGGCCTTGACTGTAGCTTCTGCCTGGAAAGCTCTTTGTAATAGCCACTGCTTTGCTTTTTTTTTTTTAACAGCATGAGATTTTAACTGCATCCCTTAGTTCCTCATGACTCTTCCTTCCCAAACCCAGTTCAACTCCTTTGTCTCTGGTTAGCTTAGCAAGAGGAAATGTTTCCCATCATATATTTGCATTCAAGAAATGACTTAGTTAATTTGGTGCGTACATAGGTGCAACCAGGTCGTTACTGAATCATCCTATTCTTGTTTTTAACCTGATTCAGGACTTGCACTTGAGACCTCAGCAAACTCTGCTGGATTAGTCACGTAGTCAGTGATTTGAATATTGACAAAAGGAACAAGAGAATGTACTTTATTCGGACTGAATTAAAACAATGCAAAACATGTGAATCCAGCCCACTTTCCATGGAGGAATCCTACATCATTCTCAGATGCTGCCTGCTCTCCCCTCCATTCCCCTTGAGCTCCTGTCACTGAGTCCAGCGACTCACAGCAGAAATTTTAATTCCAATGCTCCCCTCCCACGTCTTCCCCTTCCCTCTGTGGGGTGTACAGGATCAGTCCTTCTCCCACTGTTGGCATCCAGCCTCTCCTCAGGCTTCACTGGCACTACCCTTTGTACTTTGCAGCCTTTATGGCTGCTCCATCAATACTGCCTTTAGCAATTCCTCTCCCCAGGCTCCAGCGTTTGCCACTGATTTCTCTCATTGACTTCTTCCCATTCTTATCTGTGAATAAGTAAACTGATGTGGGTTTCTTCTATGCTCTGTGTGCTCGAAGAGATACGGAAGAACAAAACCTCCTCAGATAAGCATCAAAGATTAAAGTGTTCTCGGCAAACCAGAGAAAACTTTGCCTGAACTCTAATAGTGCATTTACAGACACATAATATGCATGACAAAGGGTGGGAATTAGTCAAAAGCAAGGTCTGCCCCTAGCCCTGGCCCGTTCCCTACACCCCCTCTCCTTCAGAGGGAGATTGTTTCCGAGGGACAGTGGAAAGCACCTTCCCAGAAGAGAAGAAAATCATGACCCTCCTTTATAAACCCTTCCTTGCCGGCGCCTGGGCGGTGCAGACCCTGTGAGCTGTGAGGCCGGCCGGGGTGAACGAGCTGGGCCAGCCAGGTGCCCCCCGTGAGGGAACAGGCAGCACCCCTGCGAAGGTGTCTCTGGAGCTGCAGGACTCGGACGAAAGACCTGGGAAGTTGAGGGAACCGTGCTAATCAGTTCGAATTAGGCAGAAAAGGCAAACAGCCCCTAACAAAGAAAATTCTGGTTGCCGCAGGGGAGTGAAACAAGGGAGCAGGCAGCTACTGACACTTTAAAGTGACATTTAAAGTGACACTGCTGTTTTTGTTGATTTTTTTTTTTTTTTTTTTTTTACAGCTGGATGAAATAATGAAACCTGTTAAACCTCCTTGCTGTCCTGCACAGCCAAGATTTCGCCAACAGAAAAGACAGGGCCCATGCTGTTTCATGGCGTAACTTTGGAGAATAATTTTGAGGAACTGTCTGGCAGAAGACAGCTCTAACTCGTGGAAGTAAACTAGGTGCTGTGGCTCCCTCCAGGAACCTCCTGAATTGTTTGAACTGGGCAGTGAACACAAAAAAGGGTTGATGTCTTACACACTGGCTTCTTTTTTTCAGCGGTCTTAACCTTTGCCTGACAGAGAAGCTTTTGGAGACTGTAAGGATTATGGGATCGATGTCTGCGGTGAGAGTGAGAGTGACCTGCAGCAACATTGATATAAACCAGGGTATTTGCAGCTCTTACATTAAGTTGGGTTTAAAAAGCACACCGAGTGCTGTTTTCCCTCTCAGACCAGCCTCCCATTCTCTGATCTTCCTCCTACAGCATTTACCCACAGTGGTATTTTTATCAAATTAACATTTTACTGTTAAAAAAGCTGAAAGATGATGAAGTAGCAAAGTATTTATGTCAAAGAATAAAAGTTTGTTTTTTGTAAATAAAATGTTCTTTGAAAATGACACACAAGCCCATTTCTTCTGTGTGGGAAGGGAGGATGCAGAGTGTACTGAACACGGTGGCTACGTAAGCTTTAAGAATTCAGTGTTGCATAGTGGACATGGAAGCTATGGCTTTATGGATTTGAGCTCCTGTGACCATGTATTTGTATTAGCCAGCCCTTGCCAACAACATTCAGGCACTGTTCTATAAAATGCAAAGGCTGGGAGGGCAATTAAAGTGACTACGAAAATATTGGCTGGGTACCTATTTCAGACACTAATATACGTGTAAAGATATCGGAGACAAAATGGTTTGCTCAAAGGCTAAACAGGTATGGTATTTTTGGTCCTAGTATGACTAAAACAACTGTTTGAAAAGTAAATGCAGAGACAAACTGGTTATACATGCTGAGTTGAACTGGGAAGGTGCTTTTATTGCTGATGCTAGTGCAAAAATGTCAGGTGTAATATGTTTAGCTCAGCCTCAAAGAAATGAAAACTATTTCCAACGTATGATGTGATCTGAGTCTATAGCTGCATTTCCAGTTGATTAACAGTAATTGTGCATGGCAAGTAGCAAGTAAGCTGCTAGGTGTTGAAAGAGCCTCATTTTAAGCAAAAATGATGAATAAGGAGGTTGCTACACATATAAATTAGCAAAAATCAAAATGCTTGTGACTAGCACATTATAAAAGTCATGCTTCATGGTAGTCAAAACTAAACCTGCCTATGAGGAATAGCAAAAGATCTTATCCAGTGTGAGTAATTGGATAATAAAATGGCGAAGGAACCCCAGTGTCTGCTGGTGCAAACTAACACACAATGAGAAAATGAATCCAAAGTACACCTATTCAAGTATATGGGCATATACGTACCCCAGAAGTTACTGTTCTAGTTTCTAGAAACGTTTAGGAAATAATCTTGGAATGACTATGAAAAAGTCAACTTGTTGCATTGAGGTGTCTGAAAAATGGAAACAAGTAAATAGGAATTACTAGAAAATGATGGAGAATGCAACAGAAAGCATTGCTCTGTGCATATATAAACTGTGCAGGTACTTGGACTGCTCTTGTAAAAAAGGCACAAAAAGTTGTGATAAGGATGATGAAGATATATGATAGCTCCTGCATGGCACAGATTCAACAAGTTAGGCCTTTCAGCACAGAATAAAAAAGACAGAGGGAGGATATGACAGGAGTTTATGCATTCATGGAGGACATGAACAGGGAAAGACAGTTAGCTATTACTTCCAATGGTGAGGACTCAGGAATGTCCCATGAAATTATATCAGCAGGTTTTCAGCAAATGAAACAATTTTTTTTTCACCGCACATAGTTAAGCTATTGAGTTAATTACTCCAGGATCTTGTGGATTTTGAGACATATATGGGATAAATATTAAATATTTAGAGATATATATGGGATACATATTAAATATTTATATAATCCAGATACAGGTGACACCAAAACATGGTTAGACAAAGCAATGCCAGAGAGTGAAGCAAAGGCTATTAAAATACAGATCCAGACAGAGCCTCTGGAGGTGTCTGGGGGCTGTTAAATGAAGAGGTGCAGACACAGCATTTGGAAAGCCATAAGACGTTACTGGAAGATGATGCCAAGATTTCTGCTGTCTTGAAATAAGCTAAAATCCGTTTCTCTTGAGAAAGTTACAACAGTATTTCTTTTCCTATTTTTATGAAGCTTTTATTTTCACATTACTTTACAATCCACAAGAATCAATGTTTTGTATGTATACACACACTTTGTAACCTTCACCACCTTCAATGCTACCAGAATAACCCTTCCTTACAGCTGAACATTCACAGATGCCAGAGTTGTTAATACTTGGCTCTCGCACCTCCTGCCAACTAGCCAGGTGTTAAGCAAAGCGTAGGCAATAATCCTGCACCCCTGGATTTGTGCTCTGTCAGAATTCCTTGCCAGGATTCCCCTCTCCGTTCCAAATAAAGCATTACGTACTTCCTCACACATACAAGCAAGCAAACAAAAATGAAGGAAAGTAAAGGTAGCATTCAGCTTTACCACAGATTTTGTTTGGTTGCAAACAAAAACAGCTGTGGCACTAATGAGCAACAAGAGCTGTGGATTTCTTTCAAGCATTTACATTTACCACTATCAAACGTGGGTATTATTTTATAAAACATAGTTGAATCTTCCAGACATTTCTTCTTAGATTATTTAAACATCTTACATATCTGACTTCGTTTTCTAAAGCTCAGAGAGCAAAACCAAATTCACTTTGCCATTTTGCAGATATACATGCAAGTTCTAGTTTCTTGTCATTGTTATCTACACAAATTACTAGATCAAGCTTAAATTTTATTTAAATCCCTACTGATGAAAGCATTTCTACTTCCAGACATGCCTCATAAAACCAAGCTCGGTACTAAGTGCAACATACAGGACAGATCTTTACTTCAATATACAGAAACAAACATCATTTTCAGCAGTACTTTCTATACTTAGACAAGTTTTATTATCTCACAAGTCATATGCATAGCATTTCACCACCTTCTAGCTTTCCTACACATCCTCTTTAACACAGCATTCTTTTCTGGTAGGATTTTTGGTGACAGTGTTTTAAAAAGCAAAGACTCTTTATGTATTGTAATCAAATGTCATTTAATAGAAGTCATTGTTGGTTGGACGTTTTGAGTGAAGTGCAGACTGTGTGAGGCAGACCGGTGCCTGACAGCAATACTGGGTATACTTTGCAATCAAAGTCCAAGGTAAGGGCTGCAGGGCTGAGGCAACTAATTCATGCCTGGCTGGCCATGGCCTCCATCCTCAGAAGCTTTCCTTAAAGACGGAGGTTTAAAGGACACTATAACTAGAAGAGGCCTTTTTAATTTTCTTATTGTCAACAACAGAGCTCAAGCTCCAGAAAAATAATACCTAGTGACTTTTCATGAGGCAAGTAACTCTCCTTTGATTCACTCTTTATACTTTCCGCTACATTATTTTCTCTCATAAAAACAACTTCCCCCCCGCCCCGTCCCCTTTGCCCAGTAGCAGTGAAATCAAGGTTGTGCCCAGCAGCGAAGATAACAGAAAGGTTTCTTACAGCTGTAAGAAAGCCCACAAGATTTCAAAGGGAAAACAATCGTCAGTCTTACTTCTGTTCTGCCCTTAGCTGCCTGCTGCCCTTGTTATGCCTACATCTGGCTACCAATATCATTCAGTTTGTTAGTATCAAATTAGCGGTCAGTTTATCTGTTCCTTGCTTCCAGATTCAAGTCCTCTAAAGTCTCTGAGGTTTCTTTCTCCAGCCCTGCCGCACCCTACAGAAAGGCTCTGGGAGCTGCATTTTATCTGACCGTTGTCCAAACCGGCCCACAGTGACGATTCCCTCGGGCTGCCCCGGCAATGGGGCAGTTTCGGAAGGTCCCACAGGACTGGATTTCCCTCCGGGACGTGTTTTCTGCTAACATTTCGGAATCAATCCCGGCTCACGGCCGCACTCGCAGGGTACCGAGCCCACCCTGCCCGACGCTCGTCCCTTGGCTGGGCTTTGGGCAAGGACGTCCTGGACTAACCCGAGGGCGCTCCCCGCGGGGGACACCAGGGGCTCTTGGGGCCCCGCTCCGTCCCCAGCAGCTCCCGCCCCAACCCCTCGGTTCGGCCCGGCCCCGCCCCGGGCGCCCAACCCCGCCGCCTCCACAGTCGGGCGAGGGGCGGGTTAAAAGCGGCGGCAGGTGAACGGGGAGGGACCTTAAAAGCTCCGGGGCGGCGAGGCTGCGGACCGGCCGCTCCGCAGGCAACGCCGGACCCGGACCCGGACCCGGGAGCGGCGCGCCGGTGACGTCCCGGGTGCGGTGCCGTGCCGTGCCAGGTGAGTGTCCGGAGCGGTGCTGGAGCGGTGGATTCGGCGGTGCTCCCCGCGAGCGGGTCGGGATCTGTGCAGCGTGCCGGCGTGGAGCCTGGGCCGGGGGGGTCCCCGGTGGGGCTGGGGTCGGGGGAGGCCGGAGGCGGTGGAGAAGGGGGCTGCCAGGCAGGGGTGGTCACGCCGCGCCCCCGTCCGCCGGTTGCCTGTGCGGACACGTCGGCGGGGCAGCCGTCCTTGGGTTGGGGCTGGCTGCCGCCCGCCCCGGGACGGGCCGAGGCGGCGGGGCTACGGGTCGGGGCGGCCCGGGGCTGGCGGGCCCGGGGCGGGCGGCAGGCGGCCGGGGCGTTCCTGCAGCGCAGCCGGCTCTGGGAGGAGCCGTCGGGCCCCACAGCCTAAACCGGCGTTTGCAAATGGGTGTCTGCTGTCAGGAGCCGATCGCCATCGGCCGTGGCGGTTCCCGCCGCAGAAGGCTCGCTCCGGGCGCCGTGCCCGCCCCGGCGCTCCTGCCGCGCTCTGGAGCTGAGGGGGAGCAAGGCTCGGCGCAGAGGGAGGGATAGGGCGGGAGCTGCCTCAAGGCGTCCAGCTTGTAACCACAAAGTGGGGATTTCGAGTGGCTTCCAGTAAATGATGTCTGGGTTGGCAGGGTGAGTGTGCCGGTAGATTCACTCGGTCCCCGCAGCCAGTTTCAGTGTTTCTGTAGTGGCAGTTGAGCAGGGAGAAATGTTGTTTTTCCCTCCCCAGACTGGCAGCACTGGTTCAGGACTGCAATGTGAGACCGCACTTGGAGCCCAGGTTGTTCATCCCACTGGGATATACGCTTCGAATACTTCCCTTCAGCCCTGATTAGCCCTTTGTGATGGTTTCATTGACTTTGTTTTAATGACTATGCAACAGACATGAGGAAATTCTTAACAGAAAGATGCAGGTATCTGATCATAGCCTAGAGTTCAGGTCAATGCAAAAAGTTGCATAAAATGCTGCCAGTTTCAGCAGAGACAAAACATGAGAACTCTAAGGAATTCCAGCCACCTTCTCAAAGCTTTTTTTCTTTGTCTTACCCAATTTCACCTTTCCTCATCACAGTAAATCTGACCTCTCCCTCTTGCCGCAAGGCTTGTCTGTGCAAGCTAGGCCCTTGTACCAAGGATATGTGTTGGGGCACGTTAGTCCTTTAGTTGTGCTGTAACTACACCAGGGCAGAGAATTTTTCTTGTCCTCTGTTATGTGAGAATGAGAGATTTTGAAAACTTTGACCAGTGTGGTGTTGAAAGGTACCATGTTCTCCCCACAGCACAGAGCTGGCACCAAGAGACAGAGCTCTTACCCTCTGCCAGTGTGGCTCTCCCACACAGCAATGCTGAGCCCTAGCCTTGAAAGATGATGGACTAGCTATGCAAGTTCCCAGCTCTGGTTTCAAAGTGTTTTGTCCAGTTTAGTGATAGTTTCCAAATGGCTGCAATCAGTGAAAGCTGAACCCTGAGACTGAATTCTGACTTCAGCAAAACTTGTGTTTAACTTTCAGAGGGGCAAAGAGTGTGGATTTTGGTTTTCAAGAGCAGGAGGAAAGGAGGAAAGCTAAAATGAAGCTTCTCTGAAGTATGACCTCCTGTTTATTCTGCTGGGGTGTGATAGCATCTAGAAAATCAACATAAACTCTTCAGCTGAGGGCTTTTTCCTCTCAACTCTATGGCTCTGCTTGTCTCCTTATTGGATGAGATAGTAATGAATGTGGAAGGGCAGGCTCTGCGATATCTTCCTTTGCCTATTGGTTTGTGCTATATATGCATGCAGCCCTGACAGAGCTGGCTTGAGTCTTCTCAGCAGTGTTGGCAAAAACAAATGCTGTACTTCTGAGATGAAGGGCCATGTCTGAGCTACAGCAGAAAGCCTTGGAGGCCTGCTGGAGGTGTCTGGGTGGAGTAAGGGCTCCTGCTGAAGAAGGTCAAGTAGTACTTACCTTGGAGCCAAAGAAAGCACCAGCACAGCTTTCTAGGGCTGTGGTGTTGGCAAAGAAATACTGTGAAAAGTACTAGAGAAGTCTCTACTTTGTCTAGATGTGGCCTTAACTCGTGCAGTGATAGTAATTTCTATTGCTTTGGGAAATACATTGAGAGGCACAACACTGAGAGTCAACCACAGAATGTGGAATATCTCAGGAAAGGCAAGGAGGGCACAGAGGATGCATGGAGGAAATGGATTTGAAGATGTAACTTATTTCCTGCCCAAAGCCTTGTTGAGAAATATACCGAAGTATGCTCATCCCATCATAAATATATGGAAGGAGAGAGTTTAATAAGCTGTTTGAATCCAAAAACATATGGGTAACATTAATGAAAGTGGCTTGCATTTGCCTATGACTCTTGAGCGAGTGCTAGGAAGTCCTCTCATTCGTAGGTCTAGAGCTGATTTTTCACCCTTTGAAAAGTGACCTTGGTGTATTATGTCATCCTGCAGGTAAAAGGACACAGAAAAGAAGATGGACTGGGGAACTCTGCAGGCTGTTTTAGGAGGTGTAAATAAGCACTCCACCAGCATCGGGAAGGTATGGCTCACAGTCCTGTTCATCTTCCGTATCATGATCCTGGTTGTGGCTGCAGAGAGAGTCTGGGGAGATGAACAACAAGATTTTGTCTGCAACACGCTTCAGCCTGGGTGCAGAAATGTTTGCTATGATCACTTTTTCCCCATCTCTCACATCAGACTCTGGGCCCTGCAGCTGATCTTTGTTTCCACACCTGCACTGCTGGTGGCCATGCATGTGGCTTACACTAGGCATGAGAAGAAAAGGCGATTCAGAAATGGTGAGAAAATTGATACTGAAGAGCTGAAAAATGAAAAGATTCACATTCGAGGTCCCCTGTGGTGGACGTACACTAGCAGCATCTTCTTCAGGATCGTCTTTGAAGCAGTCTTCATGTATGTGTTCTATTACATGTATGATGGCTACCAGATGCCTCGCCTGGTGAAGTGCGATGCATGGCCCTGCCCCAACACAGTGGACTGTTTTGTGTCTCGGCCCACTGAGAAAACCACATTTACTATTTTCATGCTTGCTGTGTCTGGGATCTGCATGATGTTGAATCTGGCTGAGTTGTGTTACCTAGTGATAAAAATTTGCATGAAAGAATCCAGGAAAACAACAGTTTTAAAATAATTCCCTGGTTTCAGGATTTCCTAGCTCCCCATTTCCCTCAAACTTTCTTAGGTGTCAGAAAACAATCAGCAATATTTTCACACTCAAGGGAAAGGATAAAAATGAACGTTCATTCATGTTTTAAAAATGATAGCCTCCCTGGGAAGGTGCCACTGAGGCAGGTTTTAAAGATCAGGAGCTAATTCAGTATTCCTGCATTCACAGATAGAGAGAGAGCAGCCTTCCTTTTTCAAAGTATGCAGCAGCTTTTCCAGGTATGGCTACTGCTGGGATCCTGTTGGGACGGAGTCACTTCTCGGAAAGTGGGAGTAAAAAGTCCCAGAGAAAGCTCTACTGCCCGAAGAAGGGCCAGGAATCGCAAACACAGTGTCAGCTTCAGAGGCAAGCCAATAACAAAAGGGTTTTGGTCAAAAGTGGGGTAAAGGGTTTTTCGGGGGAACTTAGGGTTTCTGAAAAGGAAGAAGACAGGGAGGTGACTGTATTAATAGCAGGTGTACTATTCACTTGCTAAGTATTCTGGAGAGCAAGGAAAGGGCCTAGAAACACAGGTGCTCTATGGCATTGCATGCTATCAGCTCTGCTGGGCACCAGCAATGGTTATTATCTTTATCTCCTCACCCTCACTGAGGAACATCTCCTACAGGGTTGGGGGTGGCCAGTCTCAGCTGCCTATGAATGTCATTAGGTCAGTGCTGCCTCCCTCCACTCACAGGGGCTGCAGCAGTGGGAGGAAAGACGTTTGGCTTTTTTTTCTCTTGGTCAAGTGAAAAAAAAAAGATTGTCGCCTTTGAGATGATGGGAGTAGTGCAACTGTCTTCCTCCTTCTCTTGTTGTCCCCCAAGACTTTGTGAAGAATCTCAATGTAGTAGATTTTATTTGATGAAGAAACTTTTTACCACCTGGCTATGCCTCATTCAGCTGTGTACCTTTAAAAGTTGGTTGGGTTTTTTTTTTTTTTTTTCAGTAAAAGCCAAGAAAAATTGCCTTGTTTCATTCTGTTTGTTATCCAAAAGAAGTGCTTCAACTTACAGCATGATATGCAGTAGATTGCACCTACCAGTGCTCGTTCCTTTTTCCTATTCAAACAGCACAGCTTTTCTTCATAAAACCATCTCCCTATCTGAGGTACCTTTCAAGTAAGTCCATCAAACCACTCCCAATGTCTCTGACAGCCCACACTGTGAGACTGAATTGCCCTTCCTCTTCTTACAGTAGGTCTAGCAGAAATTACAGACAGCTTGCAGAGCTAAAATAGCAAAAGGACCCCATCAGAAATGAGGAGGAATTTCATATTTTTCTTAAAAGTTCACATTGCAGAGCTGTGAATTGTATATTACTAACTTGAACTATGTGAGTCAGTCTGGTCTTCTCTCCAAAGTAGTCTCAAAACATGTTTTATGCCTATCTCAGGCAGCCACACCAGCACATACAGCAACACAGTTTATCTCCCAAGTGCCTGCTTATTGAACCCACTTCTAGAAAGCTGGCTGTTTCTCCTCCTTAGCTTTAATAACTGGCTTTTCCCCAAAATGAATGAGCACCATCTCAGCTTCTCTATTTGCATCCATCTCTTACTGTACATTTAAGTTTATCACTGTTGAAGTAAACAAAGCTGCATGAATTAAGACCCATGACCCCACACTGTGCACTGGAAGTGGAGTATAAGCAGGCTCCTGTTGCTTGTGAGCTACATCCAGTGTTACAACTTGACTGCAGATGGAAATCTGTCATCTGAGAGTGGAGCAAAAAAACCATAAAAACACCATCCTCAGAAGCATGAACAAAGAGATGGAAAGTCATTAATAATGAGCTGAACTGGAAACTTGGACTGTGAAAACATCCTTAATTCAACTCTAAAGAGCAAAGTTTGGCACATATCAGGTTTGTGCTTGGTAAAGTTCCTGCATTGTTCCAGGTACAAGTATGAAGAGAACAAACTATCTGCGCTCCCAGTGCTCTAGTATTACATTTCTTTTGTAACAACAGGTTTTTTATTTTTTTTTCTGAAATTATAATTAAAGCATTCTTGTGGTGTCTGTTTTCTGTATTACTTGTACGTGCTGTGTATTACCTAACGTGTCTAATGAAAATCTGTTTACTGTAATGGAAAATGTGCGCACCAATACTACTTTTAATAGCCAAGGGCTACTGTAAGGATTTTAGCCTTCTGCTGCAGGTTGGTTTTTCAGTTGGTTACATTGCCTGTTATCCTGCAGACTTTGTGAGCTGATAGTGGAAGGTCACATATGTGACCCCTACTAGAAGTCAAATGTGCTGCCTAAGTCAGCCTTGTACTAGCAGAACTGCAGCTGGAAAAGGCTGGTGATAAATAACTTAACCAGCTCCAAAGGGGAGAGAGTTTGTTTTCCCAGCCTGCCTTTTGAGTTTAACTGGAACTTGGAATGAGTCACACCAAAACTGGTAACACTAACACTATATATGAGGTGATCTTCAACTAGCAGTTTGGCAACCAGATTATCACACAGGGAAAAAAGGTAGAAATAGGGTAAGTGGAAGTGGCCAAGAGAGGGCTTTGATCCAGAACTGCAGCATCGGGCGGTAATAGCTTTACCAGGACATATTTACTGTCGCTGACATTTATTTTCTTTTTATACTAAATTTCAGTAAATAGCTGCTTTGTAGGGAAAAAATGTTCAGCTACTTCATAGGTACATAGGAATTGCACTTATTTCTATGTGTGCTACATTGTGTGGTTGACCTACAAATGGGTTTCATACAGATTAAAACATAGTGCTGTGTTGGGATTGTGTGTGTTCTTTCCTGAAATACACTAGAAGTGTCTACGTTTTTGGTACTTGGTTCCTGGGCTCTTCTCAGAATGAAGATTGCAAGAGTTGAAAACTGAAGCAGCAAATCTGAAGTCATGACTGTAAAAGAGGCTGATTCCTTACTGTCCAGTGTAGCCAGGATATAAAGTGTCAAATAATGTGGTATTAGAACTGGGAAGTGTAGGAGTGGGACTGGCTAGAATTATACCTTGATTGAAATCCTCAGGAGAAGTCAGCATTGACTTTATCAAGCTAAACTTTCATCCAAAACCTTAAAACCAAAACTACAAACATGTTTGTCAGAAAGCGGGGGGGGGTGTGTATGGGGTGTGAACTTCACTATTAACTCATAGACCCACTAGAGAAAAAACCCTAACTCCCATGGGAGAAAGACTGAATTAAAAGGAAATCAGAAGTATAAATCTGTATGACTTCTGGATATAGAAGTACCTTTATTAAAGGTTTTCTTAGACAAAAATAAAAAAATCCTTCAGATATTTTACAGTTATCATGACCCAATGTACTGTGTTATTTCCAATCTGACAGCAAGAATACAAAAGACAAATTACATAGTCTGTACAGAGTAGAGCACTCCTGTACCATGGAGGTTCAATTCAAAATAGCAACACTGTTCAAAGTTGCTTTATTTTGTAAAAAGTGTACTGCAGCAAATAAGCAAGAGCTAAGAACACTTTACTACAAACTGAACTTGGTGAAAATGAATCTCTTTTTTTTCCCTGATCATAATTCCCTCCTCTGCAACTTAGGCTAATGTGTTTTACCAGGCAACAAAATCACACTCAAAGAATTGCACTGTATTTTGTGGTCACCTGTTCTGATATTCAGGACAGCCACTGCCCTGGGTGTTAATTACAGGTTTCTTTAGATTTTCACCACCTCATTATCTATACAATCATTTGAACCTGTTTGTAGACGGTGGCAATAGTAATGGTAACTATCTGAGGCTTAATGAGCTAAGACTAATGGTAATGATCTTCAAGATAGTTCAGGAGGTAAATAACAATTTTTTCCTCATCTGACCAACCCAGCTTGTCATTGTCATTTTCTTTTATGGAATGTATTTCTCTTCTGTAAAGCTGGCTCAGCTCTGACGTATTTTCTCTATAAGCCTTTCTAGCCACCAAGAAAAAGTCTTTATAACCTAGGTTTGGAAATGTATTAAGCTTTAATTGGCAGGTCCAGCTGAGGAAACAAGTCACAACTCTGACTTTCCACCTTTGAGAACATAGCTTGCCCCTGCTGTGGTTGGTCCCCCAGTCCTGCCATAGAATTGAGCCTCAGAATTGGCCACATAATTGCACATACCTTCTCCCTTTTTCTGCCTGTCAAATCACTGCCACTAACTCAATGATTATTTTACATCTGCCTGCTCCATGCTCAATCCTTTGTATTTGAATAAGCCACCTACTAAAAAATATCCTCTCCAAGAATACCACCAGGTAGCCAGATGCTTGCATAAGCCTTTCTGGTAAAGGAGTGATATGGTGTGAATAAGACATACAGTTTAGGGAAATATGTTTTGAGTGAACTGATAGAGAACTTACTTACACTGTTGACCTATGATTCGCTGCAGGCTGTAGATGAACATTCTGAACAGCAGTGTATATTCTGCATGCTGCTAAGAACCAACATTTCACTCATAGCCTGGCGTAGTACCCAGGATAGTACGTACTGTAGTGTGTGCATGCAGTCACGCTGGTCTGAAGCAGGTGGCAGTTTTCAGTGGACAAGCTGTGCAGGGCAGGCTTCCTTGCTTAGGCAAGGTGTATCTTTTCTGTTGTTTTGGCAATTATGGTAATATAGGCTTGTCAGCTGGGAAAGAGAATAGCAGTCAAAACTGTTTAGGTCAGGATCATGAAATTTAGTTTGAAAGTGTTTTGCAGATCATTTTCTACTGAGGTTTAATCTTTAAGACAACACGAAAAGATTCCTCCCACACCTCTGAATGATCCACACATTAGCAGGAATGCTGCACCTCCTTTTGACGGGGTGACTGGAAAACTTGCTATCTGTTTGGTATCCAACTATCAATATTTCTTTTGTTACAAGACTTCTTTCACTTGATTTTAAAGTATTATAGCAGTCTAGTACAGAGTCAACCCTGAATCTCATTGTTTGCCTGTTTCCCCCACTGAAAGATAAAGGTGACAACTGTGTCATGTTCACAGGGAGCAGAAGAGTTTAATCAAGCAGTTTGTTAAGATCATTGCAACAGGTGCCAGAAAAAATATTTTATAATTATTGTATGGTAAAGATTTCAATCCTATTGTATGGTGCATCGTTAGTGTAATGTCTGCTTACAGTTAGTCATGTCCCTGCCCTAGGTGTTGCATCCTTTCCAAGGACTGTTTAATACACAGTTTAAATAGCTTCCACAATCTCTCCAGCGCAAATAAACAAAAACAATTTATACACTTAACCCCACACATGTGCACACAGACACAGAGGAACAAACTGACTAAATCATTATCTCACTGTTATCTGATAGAAGACTGAGACATTGCAACAGGGATTTGTCAGGAATAATTTCTGCCTGTGCCACGGTAAAAGCTTTTGTGTACAGCAGTAAAATAGTCATTAATGACTCATTGTCAGAGTGTAAGGATCCACCAAATGGGATAAACTGTATGCAGCTGGGCAGAGCGGCAGATACATGGGAAGATAGGTTTAGAATTCAATAAGAACTTTATCACCAGAAGAAATGGTTTAACAAAAGCAGTTTGAGAAGTTAGGAAGGACTAAATGCTACTATTGTGAAACACTAAGCACTTGCAGAACTGTAGGGTGGAGACCTGTTCTGAAGCAAAGAAAGTTTTGTAGAGAAGACCTGGAGTTTGTAGTAGATCATCAGTGGAACATGAGCCAATAACGTTGGCTTGGAAAAATATCTTATTGGTATGCATTGAAGGTTTGTGAATGTTTCCACTCTTGTTAGCACCTGGAAGTCCTTATCTAGACCGTACTTTGGGCACCATCTGCCCCAAAAAGCCCATTTACCAGCTGGAGAAATCCAGGAGTCAGGAATAATATATGAACAAATGTCTAAAACACAGAACCTGTGAGGAAAGCCTGAAAGAAATGAGTTGGCCTGAAAAAGTCTGAGGAAAGACCCAACAGCACTCTTCAAATGTGTAAAAGATTGTGGCAAAGAAGATGAAGATGTTGCTTTTTACACCCACTGGCAACAGTACAAGAAATAATAGGCTTACGTTGGAATGAGGTGTAGTGCAGTCACTGCAAAACCTCTGTGTGAAGCATTGAGTTGGATGACAGACTTTCCATCACTGGACTGCTAAATGGCAACTCAGTCCAACATCTATTGAGGATGGTCTAGGTATAGGACTCTGCTCTAGGACAGAGGGAACTTCTAAAGTCTGTGAGGAAGGGGACCCCAACTGAAAGAGTCAGTTGTACAGGTTCCTTTTGCTGAGCACAAGCTCAGCTGCTGAATCAAAATCTTTTTCAGACAAATTCATCTACTTGTCAATGCAGGGTCTATCCAGCATGATCTCTGTCAGCATGATTCCATTGCGCTTTTAGCAATTGTAATAATACATTCTTGTGCTATAACAAATTCCACCTGACAAAGCATATGAGGTGGCATTGTGTGAATTAATATAAGTGAAGTTGGTGATGGAATTCTTTTTTTTTTCTTCTCTTGAGCACAGTGGGTAAAAAGCTCCTTCTGCCTAGCCTTTGTGTCTCACAAAATGGCATTCCTCCCAACAGAAGGAAGACAGAAACCCAGATCAATTTTCAGTTTTGCTGTTCAGTTGACTATATATGCATACATTACTGGAGATCACTGAATCCTGGTCTGTGTCCAGGAGAAGTTTCAGAGGAATAGCATGCCATTTTGTGTTACTGGTTTCTTTCATTTCAAAGGCAGACCATCACGTTGTGCAGCAGTTTGAATTTTATAGAGAGATTTTCCTATATGTGACTTTGTTTTTCTATTTCAAAGCAAGGTATCTATTGCTGTTCCTTCCTGTGGAAGGTAGCCAGTATTTGAGGTCTTTACAAATTCATCATGCCTATCAGCAAGGTATATTCCTGGTAAAACATATCATATTTGCTCTTATCCTGAATACAATGAAAAAGGAACATCCTTGGTTAGGAGCTTTGGTTGTGGTTTGGCTCTATGAATTGTTCACTGGTAGTACTAGTTTAGGGCATTAATACTGATGTCATCCCTTCCTGCTCATTCTTATCCTGTCTGTGTCTCTCTCCCACCCCATTCAACACAGTGCCTCCACTCCAGGACCTTCGCTGTGCCAGCACAGTTGTTTGCACAGGTGCGCTCAGCAATGGATTGGCCGACTGTTACAGCTGATGAAGAAACAAATGTTTTGCTTTGCTGGATTGTTTTTTAGCTGCATCAATTCCTTGATCTGGCTTACAGGGAGGCCACATGAACTTTTATGCTGACGTGACTGTGGGGCAGTAGACCATAGTGTTGGGCAAGAAGAGCTGCAGGGAGCGAGCGGAAGGGGGAGAGGGAATGGCAACGTTAAGTTTATTTGCTACTACACACGCTGCAATTTCAGACCGTGGTCTCTGGCTGTACTTTTGTAAGTGACTACTACTAGAAAGGCAAAAGTCTTACTGCCTTTCCCTCTTTTGCTGCTGTACCCTTCCCTGCTCTCTACTCCTCTCTACTGGCCCTGCTTCTCACCTACTGGCCATCTTCTCCCTTGCTCCAACACAATCTCCCCTTAACCTTTCTATGAATTGACTTAACTCAATAACTCAGCAGAGAAGTATTTGAACTCTGCATTTTGACTTGTTTTCAGCTTAGTTATCTTTCTTCCAGGCTTGTGGCAGGCATGAATGTATTTCAAATATCAGTATTTTTATTTCTTCATATTTCTGCCAGTAGTGTGGAAAAAAAAGCATCACCCCATGACAGAATGATAAAAGGCATCATTTCTCTCAGGATTCTGCATGTCCTGTGTCTCTCTTTTTTGATTCTTCCTCCTAACAGATGCCTGGCTTGTACAGTTACAGTTCTTCCTCTGCTACATCTCACATGGACCTTTTAATTCCATGAAGATGACCTGCAAGCATCTCACTGCTACATATCCCAGAACAGTCTGACTTTTTTGTTGTATTAGGAGACTTCCCACAGTTTCCAAAGGACTTTTGAGAGGAAGCCTGTTCTGGTGGGTAAAAGGCCAGCCTAGGTTCTCAATGCCATTCTCGGAACTGTATAACCTAGGAGGAGTCATTAAGTCTTCCTGTGCCTCCATTCCTACAAACTAGAAGTCACAATAACTCTTCCTACAAACTAGAAATAAGACTAATTTTTCCTGTCACCAGTTCTTATTTGCTAATATGCTATGTTCTCTGCCGTGCTTGTCAGTAGTGTCTAACAGAACAGATCACTAATTGGTACAATAATATTAATTACTATATAATATGAGATTAAACTACTACTTCAGTCTTTTTATTACCATTTTCTTTATTAGTTAATTAGTTCTAAAGTCTTTCGAGTAATCCATGTAGAAAACAACTAGAAAAGTTTTTAATCATCCTTGCTTCAAACTGTGCCTGAGGTAGCAGTACCCTTTCTCAGCATTTAAGTATCTTTAGTGCCATCTTCTGTAGCACAACAGCATGTCAAGCGCAATTCTTTTTATTGACATACCATGTGGTGCCACAACAAGCTGAACTGAAGGCATTTGTAGCTCTTTTTTTAGGCTGACTGTGTGGACAGAACTGCTATCAGCACTGTTGAGCCATGTATCATTTTGGCATGGCTTGTTTATGGCTAATGACATGTACTGCAGTTTAGGGGTCCTTCCACTAAACAGTTTGGATGCACTGTTATGGTAAGAGTGATCCCCTTCTGTACTTCAAAATAGATGCTTAAATTAGAAATGGCATGGGGTAAAACACTGTTTGGGATCAATACTGATCTAAAAAATGTCAATTTTTCTTGTTGAGCAGCAGCTCAGGTTCAGACTAAGATCAAGATATTTATGAGATCTTTTTATCATTTCATAAAGCTTGGTGTCTATTTTTGATCTTCTTTCTTTGTACCTTGCCATGCAAACCTGATTCTTCTGATCTGAAAAACACCTGCCTGACTGTTCTGTCTACACATTTCTTGAATTCACTGTGTTTCCTGTGCCAGCCAGATCGTATACTGCTAAAAGTCTCTCTACACATGGAGCAGGGGTTGTCACCTCTGTGGAGGCTTGGATGGAAGATGAAAAGTGGTACTAAAGAAGATAATTAATGGAAGGCTGAAAATTATGTAAATATGCATTTTAATGTAAAAATTAAAATGTCATCTTAAGTTTTATATTGCTGTCTAGTGTTAATGACAATGGAGGGAATGCTTTAAACATAATAAGGACCTAGGGATTTGGAGCACACTAAAGCGGCATCTGGCCACTGGCAGTGAGGTGCACCTTTAAAGATAAGTGACAGGGAGGAATCTAGCGGGATGGCTTTTTCATGGGAATCCCTCTGTCAGAAAGTCCACATGAAGAGACACTTTTTAACACCATTGTTTAAATCTGGGAATATCTTTCTTCTGAATAAATTCCTCAGGGAGACAAGGCCTACTTTTTCTAGTATCTCCTTATTTGGCTTTAGATCCTCCTGTTCTAGTATGTGACTAACAAATAGCCCTCCATACCTCCTCAACATGCTTTCATGCTTGGGCTTTCACCGGTATATAATTGGTCCTTTATTTTTAAAGCTGCTCCCTTCAAGTTTCCCCCAGGGATTTTGCATCCTTGCCGGTCTCGTTTTCTACAAATGTCCCAGCAGGTTTTGTTGACAGTCCAAACCTCTTCTTATAAGAACCCAGAAGGGAATTCTTGGAAAGGAAATTGTTAGCTGATGGGTGTAGTCCCATGGTAGGCAGGCACTGCACCAGATTATCCCCATTCGAAATGTATTGAATTCTATCTTAAAAACCTTCTGTGGCAGTACTGAAAGGCTGCTCTAGAACCTCACTGCTCTCCCGAGTAAGAATATTTTTCTTACAAAAGGGTGTCAAGGCTAATTTGTACAGATGGTGGGCAGTACCACTTGAAATCTTCCAGACACTGAAGAAGCCATCATGGAAACATCCAGCGCTTCATTCTATTAAACCCTTTGGACATAGTTGGAAGTGAGAGATTTCTCTCTACCTGTCCCTAAAATCAAACCTCCTGTACTTCAGCTGACCTGGTGAGCTGAGGGTCTTCACTGCATGAAGGAATTTACAATGTCAGGAGTTACTGGGGCTGCTGGGATTCCCTCCCATACCCTTACACGGCCCCTCATACCCCACTGCTTCAGCATCCACACTGCAGTACTATTACATTTAGCATCATGGCAGCGCTGTGTTTCAGATGTATCACCCATCTCTGAATAGAGTCATTTGTCCTTGTGCCACCACTAGTGCGTAGGCTAACAGAGATCTTCCTCCCTAGTGTTTTCAGCTGAAAGATCTATAGGGAGCAACCAAGTGTTGCAAGGATACAAGAACATGGAGTGGTCTGTTTCAGTTTGTCACCAGTCCTCTGCTGTGCACAGCTCTTCAAAGTGTCTCAAAATTTTTCTTGGATGGTATTTTTACTGAATAGAGCAACAGAGAGCCTTGGGAATGACCTGGTGTGGTTAAGTTTTCAGCTCTCTGACTGTAGAGTAGCTATCAACAGAAACTCACATGTTACTGCTGAAGAGCCATCGAGTCGTCATGCTCGTTTAAGTTGTTCTGTCTAATATTTTCCTTTCTCAGGGCAACACTAAAGAACACACAAAAGCCTAACCAAAATATAGGTGATGATAATATTTTTGAGTACTGATGCTGAAAATATTAAGAGCCACGTTTAAATCGTTGTTTTGAAAACAGTTGCAACTGATCTGGTTTTTCAAATGGTCTTGACAGCTAATCTTGACTGAGGAGAGTCTGTGGAAAAAACTTTTCAAAAAAATTATCCATAGTGCCTTCTTTTCCTAACATAGCCTCAGTCCCAGGTATAGACTCTCAAACTTTAAGACCCAGGCTTCTCATTTATAAAATTTGACAAGTGTCTTGAGATACTGCAAGGAGTTGATGCAGTGCTGTCTTCACTCTGAAAACCAAACGATCTGCCTTGACCAAAGGGCAGTAGCCACCACCTGTGAAGCACCCCAGTTTGCGAGGCTGGCAGCCCTTTGCGGTTCTTCAGACAGGACACGCAGGCAGCAGCAGCAGTTTACCTCCTCTCAGGAAAAAAACCCCACCTCCTTTCTGTGAAGAACTTTTTGTTGTTTGGGTTGTGTTTGTTTTTTTTTTTTTAATTTTTGCTTTACGGTATATCTAAGACCTCGCGAATGAAAGTGGGATTCTCTCCTTTAAGATTTCCGGACTGTAAGGAAACCATAGCGCAGCTCTCCACTGAAGGCAGCCGGCTCCGGCGAGCCGTTACGAGCCCGCCAACGGCCGGAGCGCGAGGCCGCCACTGGGCGGCGCTGCCGGCCCCGTGAGAGAGCGTGTGCGTGCGGCGGCGGGAGAGGGGGAGAGGGAGAGAGCGGGCGGGCGGGCGGGCGAGCGAGCGAGCGATCCATCCTCGGTTGGACTCGCGTTTCCTTACGGCAACCCCGGGCTGGGCGGGAGGCCACCGGGGCGATGACCCCTCTTCCGCGGCCGTCAAGGTGCGGCAGCCAGTGCCGGCAGCCGTGCCCCGGCTACCAAGCGCCCCCCGGGTGGCCGGTACCGCCGTTTCTGAGGAGGTCGGAGGTGGGGCGTGCAGGTAGCGGCTCCCGCCGCGCTGCCTTCAAGGGGAGCCCTGCGGGGCGGGCGGAAACCCCAGCGGGGAGGGGTTTCTTACGCTTTTATCCTCTCGGAGGAAGAAGCTGTTTATTTCTCAGGAAATCCCACCGTGGCCCGCGAAGGAGGATGGATTATTTGCACAGTGACAGCGTTTTAAAGGGAGGGAGAGAAGGGCAAATGCCCCGGCCGCTCCGCTCGGAGCTTCCCGGGTGAGGAGTCGGAGCTACCGAGGCGGCCCGGAGCCCCTCGGAAGGGGCTGCGTGTGAAGCCGGCGGCTCTGCCCGCTATGGGAGGCGGGCAAGGGGAGGGGAGAGAGGGAGGGACGGGTGCCCGGTGCCTACAGGGGAGGCCGTCAGAGGTCCCCTGCCACAGGCGGGCTGTGGGCAGCCGGCCGCCCGAGCGGCGCGTTGCCAGCGGAGGCAGCAGGTAGGGCGCTGGGCACCGGCCTCCCGGCGCGTCCCGTCCCTCCTTTACACCCCCCTCCGCCGCTTTTTTCCATAGCCCGAGAAAAGTTTGGGGGCTTCTTCCCTCCCTCCCCCCCGCCCCCCGTTAAACGAGCTGTGCGCCAACGCTGCCTGGACTCTTCTGAGCGAGTTAAGCTTTTGCTACTTAAAATAGCCTTGCTCCCGTGAAGCGTAAGTAGAGCGACCCCGGGCCGTGCTCGCCAGACGGCTTCAGGGCCGGGCCCGCAGCCCGGGGAGGGGGGCTCCGCCGGAGAAGACGTGGCCGCGGGCAGGCTTGGAGCTTGTGCTGGGGGCGGGAGCCTGCTTGGGGCCTCTGCCCGTTTGCCGTGCCTCTCGGCCCTGGGCTGGGTGTCAGGGAAGGGCCGGGCGAGGCCGAGTTCTGCTCATCGTGCTGAGGAGGGATAGTAGAAAGGGCCTTACTGCTTTAAATACCTCCCTGAGGGAGCTTGGTGTGAGTGTCCGCTGTTCCTGCCCCACCGAAGGAACGTCTGTAGGCAGTGGTGCTCGCCGTTGGGACTGATCACTGAGCCTGGTGTGGCAGGGAAAAGTGTCCAAACCTCACAAAATGCAGAGGAGGGGGAAGCACCGAGTATCGTTTGTATCCGGGATTGTCGTGGCTATTGCCCACTGGAGGGTGTGTGCGTAGGGGCATGTAATTTCTTCCTTAAGGGTTACCACTAATATTTGAACATTGATGTGCATTTCAAGCCAATTTTATGCTTGGAGTAAAGTTAAATCCTAAATATAAAGCGGATCCGGAATTGCTTTCACCCTTGTAAGTGGTGCCACACAGAATGATGGCATTCATGAGTGTAACCCAAGATGGTTCTGGGGTTTCTTGAGGTGAGCTCTGACTTACCTGGGCCTTACAAACACTTGCTCCTGATAACGGGCAAAATGGCTGGGTGGCCTCCCTGCATTGACCAGGCTTTTATCTCGCTCTGGTCACATCTTTGGTCTGAGAGTTACCAAAAACATGCCAGTTACTCACTTGTTCACTTAGGACTCACAAGGGATGCAAAGTATTTGAGATGAATAAATATTCTTTGGGATTCTTTGGAAGGTATTTCTAGCTTGGTTAAGCAGAAATTTGCCAATGTTATAAGCAAGAAAAGTTGTTCCATTTATTTTTTTTCCTGTAGGCAAAAGGAGTATCAGAAAAGTATTTGTGTTCATCGCTGACTCACTGAAGAAATCACATAAGCCTAGGATGTTACTAGGAATCCTGAGTGTGTGTTAGGTCTTTAAGACACTGGCATAGATATGAAGAAGGAATTGAACTGAGTAGCCAGGGCTACTAGAGTTTCCCTTTAAGGGAAGTTTAAAGGAAAAAGGAAAATCCTACTGGAACATTTCACAATTAAACTAGAAAAAGATTTAAATGTTTTCCATAAGACAAAAACGTACTTTAAGAAGTTTGAACAGGGAGTATAGCACCATCTCCCTTGCAGTTACTGTTACTTGCCTGAAGTCTCCTCAGACTGATACTTGTCTGTTGGGGTACCTACTTCTCTGCAATGAAAAAGGGTCTTGAGTCTTTGAATGCCAGAAAGGCTCGTCTTTCCTTTGTGTATCTGGGGCGGGGGGCGGGACACTCCTTACTGTGCAGTTTTTAGATCTGTGTGGCTGATCGTATGTGGGCACCTGACATGTCTGTCTCATTCATACTTCACTCACTCGGGATGTAGGGACTGTTGCCCTCATGTTCAACGGCTGTTCCATAGTCCCCTGGTAGCTCGACACCCTTCACACCTTTCGGAGTTTATTGGTAAGTCATTGTGTTTTAATTCCAACATAGAGCTCTAAGATGGCATTTGAGTATTCTGGGGGATAAAAGGGGTTACTTTTTGTTCCTGTTTTTCTCCTGCAAGTAGCGAATCGAAGCAAGGGTTTGTTAAGCCAGGGAACAGAGGAGTTTAACAAGTGGGATGTAGCTCTCCTGCTGGTCTCAGCCCTGCGCTCCTTGCGCTTTTCCTTTACTCAGGACAAACTTTCACTCAGAGGTCAAGTGAAGTCAAGAAGAAGTCAAGAGAAGTTTTGCCTGGGATTTAAGGAGGAGGCTTCATAGCAGTAAAGTAAGTTTAAGGTAATAATAAGATCAGCTAAGGAATTAATTTTTAATAAGTGTTTAATATACAGTGAAAGTGATAATAGGTGTGTCTGAAAGTATGACACTATGAGCAAGAAGAAAGGTATTTTTCAAGTCCTCATTTGAACGAGTTTATAAAGTGAATTATGAAACCTCCATTGCAAATTATGAAACACTCAGCATTGTGTTTCATATATATATTTACATGACCAAATACCATTAAGTATTAACTGGAAGTTATAGTAGCCTATGCTGTCCCTGCGTATCTGCCAGTTTTTCTGGAATGACATGGTCACCCTGCAGACTTTTGCAGGGTGACTACTTTTATTGGATTTAAATTAGCAGAGTTAAAAACCTGGTAGTCATGGAGATGCCTGATTGTTTAGTGTAAAAATAAAGGAAATATTGCAAGTTGTTTTCTCTTTTAACAGCATTTTTCTCTCATACTGGTTTATAAAATCTAGATAATTTTGAAGATAAAAGCCTAAATCCCAAAATTTTAGACCGTCACAAGAAATGAAGGAAAATGTGGCCTGAATTTAAGAAATTGTATTCTGTCAAGGACACCTGTTAGTTTCTAAATAATTGCTAAGGGACAATTTTTGGATAAACCAGTATAATAAAACCATAAATACACCAGGTGTCATAATCTGGTAATGTATGTAACATAGCTGTGTACTTACTTATGTGTGTATATGTGTGCATATGTGTATATAAATACATAAACATACACATGTATGAGTAAAATTATAAATAATTAAAATGTCGTGTTTCACACACTTGATACATAGTGATGAACCTCTTTGGTGGTGTCATCAGAAATAGAAATAGAAATAATAACTGGGCAAGTTTGTAGATGCCACATGATAATTATCCCTCTTCTGTAGAGGGATATATATGACATCATGGCTTTTAAAATTTATTCTCTCTCTTGCTCGTTCTCTTTGTCATACACACACACAAACACACACCATCCACAAAGTGTATTTGTGCATGTAGTAAACCTAGTAATTAATAGCACAACATCGATTCTTAAACAGAATGCCATGCCAGTTTTTATGAACTGCCCATTTTTCAATATTTGTCTCAGAGGAATGATTTTCTAAGTGACACAAAAAAATACATGACTCCCAGTTCTTATTAAATGATCCCAAGGTTTGTGAAGTCCTTGCTTTTCATACCATTGAATTAGATTGCTTTCTGAGGCAGATTCTCTCTCATTCCCTAGCGGGTATTTCTGTATGAATGTCATGAAATACAGATAAAGATGTTTCATTTCTTAATCTGCATTTTTTCCAAGCACAAAAAGAAAAAATGTCTCCCTTCACAATCTATATGTAAGATTAGGACTTAACAGTTGCCCAGCTCTGTATTTCAGCAGCGCTGAAAGTAGTACTGTACGGTTGAAGTTTATGTAATACTACAAGCTTGGAATTGTTCTCTGCTAAAATACTGAGTTGTGGCTGTTTAAATTTAGATTTAGGTATTTTATTGTTGAACTTAATGGTGACAGCTCAAATATTCTGTGAGCCCTCTGGTTTTGTTTGATGTCGTTTAATTGTTATTTGTATCAAGATGCCCCTTTAAAATTGTTGGTGTGATTTTTGGATGAGTTACATTGCCTTTAAGAATTACTCACTGGAGAATGTATCGACAGTGAAGAAAGATACAGGACCTGGATTTCTGAGAACCCTCCAGCCAGTGGAGATCTGTATCTTCGCATTGCCCTTGGAAATTATGTCCTTCTCGTATTTATGTACTGTGGATAATACACATTGGTAATGAAGGCAATGATTGCTGCAGTTCATACGAAGATGAACACTGAGGTTTTCACCTCTGTCTGGTTAAGATGCTGTGAAGTATCTGCTCACTGCTTAAACACTTTTTCGTTGTGTGCAGGATGAATTTGCACACCCTGATACACAGAAACAAATCTTTTAATTAATGTAAGCATTAGAATAGCTTTTAAAAGCGTATCCTTTGAGAAATGCATCGTGTCACGTCTTTGGTGTCCTGAACTATCTCAGCCTGGCATTGTTGACCTGTACTAAAAAGAAAAAAACATCTTCAGTAGTGTTAGAGAATGGAGAATGTTTGAGAATAAATTAGATGGTATTATTTGTCATCTTTCCTTTACTTTTTACAAATTGTTATTTTTCTTCTTCCACTAATTACTAGATAATTCTTCAGAAAAGCACAAAAAATCCTACTTTCAGTGTGGTCAACGCCACCTATTGATCTCAGCAAGAGATACACTGCAGTGTGCCTATGGGGGGCGGGGGGAAAGATTGCTACCTCCGTTCACCTTACAGTGCAGGGGTTATAATTTTTCATGAGGGCAGATCACCTTTATTTTTTTGAACAATAGAAGGTAATATCTGTCTTTATAAAGAACAGTGTGCGGCCTCTGTGCCATTGGACACAAGGGTAATGGCAGCTGTGCTGAAAATGGACCATAATTAATCAATTAAAGAAGATTTAATGTGCTAACTTTTGTTGATTAATAAACTTTCTATTACAAGTATTAGTAACAAAAGAACAAAATGTAACTTTGACTGCTTATTATTTGAGCTGCCTATTTTGCTTGATCTGGATAGAAAACAGTGAGGCAGAGAAAACTGAACTGAGAGGCACAGAATAATGCAAAGGATAGCAGAAAATGAAATATTGAATTTAGGGTTATGCTAAACTTCTTTAATCCATCAAATATCACATTATTCATTTTGCTGTTCCTACATTTTCCTACTCAAAATGAGAACATTCCCAAACAACAGTTTAATTTTGTCCAAAGATGGAACTAAACTGAGTATGTCTTCCAGTGGTTTTGAGTAAAAAAAATACAAAATTCTTTGTTCCCTGAAAGATTCATACTTCTCAAGATTAAAATTACTTCACCATCCAAGATATTGTAAACCTCATAAAATTAAGATTGCAGATTAAATTTTAAAATCATATAAACAGATTAGGATTATAAAAATAATGTATTCTAACAATTTACTCAGTTTTGGGCTACTATTTTAAGAGGGGACAAAAATGCACCCTTAAAAAAAAAAGCCCTGAATATATTTAAAAAAATGATTAAAAATTGTTTTAGGACCGAGGACATTACTACAAAAAATTGGTATTTCATTGTTAATATCATCATTTGCAGTTTATTGTGCTATGCTGGAAAAAGAATTCAGTTCTATTAAAGGGAATGTGTTTTTGTAGAGTATCAAAGATCTATTTTTATTAGGGGGAGTTTTTGCTGAATTAACTTTGTGGGGATAAAAAGTGAGTTAGTATTCCAGGATTTACAAAAATGCAAAATACTAATGGGTGTGTTGTTGCTTTTTGTGTGAAAGTATACTGTTCTGCAGTTACAGGTATTTCATTGCCTCATAGTAAAATCAAGTTATAAAAAAAGTAACTTAAATAACTTTGATTTCTTTAATTACCTTAACTAAAAGCCTGAAACAAGTTCAGTACAGACTTTGGAAATGTTTCCTCTGGAAAAATAGTGACATCATTGTTGGAAATCACAGTGAATATAATACCAAGAATAGCACATTTTCTCAGTGGTAAATTCCTACCTGTAATGATGAACACCTTTTCTTCTTGGGAATTGTAAGACACACGGGTATTTGGACAAGAAGTATGAGTATAAAAAGAAAAAGTAATAGTTGTATTTATAAAATATTCTGATATTTTTAAACAAGAGGATAATCAGTCTTTTCTGATAGTTTTTTGCATGCAAATTGTTATATATGAATTATAATTATGATGTAGGTATTTCTGAAGGTATTGAAGTTCGCTGAAAGTAAAGTTTTGTATTTTGTTTTCAGTTGAAGGTTGACAAAATATAGAAGTGTGCTCATTTGGAGAATGAAATGTACTTCTCACATATATTCCAATATTCTTACATATATTCCAATTAGAAACAGACCAAGGGTAACAGAAGGGATACCAGCAGATAATAGCTTGTTTCTCAATTGAAGGCAGCTTGTGAGGAATCTAATCTTTAAAAAAATCTTGTACTTTAAGCCTTTCCAAAGCAGAAGTTGTGTCACTGCCTAGAACTGGACATGGGAAGCCCATCATACATGAATTGGTGGAAACTACTGAGAATATATACCGGTTGTTTGTCACAGAAGTAAGGTCATAGGATGTAATTTTATTTTCCCAAGAAAATCTCTGTACACAGTTGCTGAAGTGCCCTTGAGTTTCTGGTTGTTTTATTTTTAAATAATGTTGCAGTACATGTGGTTCAGTAACACCAACTGGCAGGACAGCAGGGGAAGTGGCATAGAAACCTTCACAACATTCCTCTCAGAATTTCTCATTCTTCCCAATATTTCAAGTTATTCTCATAATTCTCTCTTTTTAGAAATAAACAAACTCAAACATGACTAGGCTCTGAGAACATGCTTGTCGTTGGTGTACACATTCAAAAATTAAACTGTAAATTCCATAGGTTTTGAGTAATTATTTTTCTGTGTTTGTACATTATGAAAATAGCAGAGACCTGGGACATTACTAATGTGAATGGTGGAGTAAATAAGTCCTGATAACAATAAAATGATCAGAGTTAGGCAGACTTTGTATCGCACTTTGATACAAGTGCAGTCACATTAACAGTAGGATTATTCTGTTTAATTGAACTGATTTCCATCTGCTCTTTTCTAAAAATAGGCAAGAACAGTTAGAGCGTCTCAGGTGGAATAAACAGCAAAATCATGTTTTTTAAATCTTTAAATCTTGTAGAAATTCTGGTTATGAATCTTTCTTGCCTATTGTGTATAGACACTTAAACCTCTATCGGCTAGGTGAAAGCACTCAACATCCCGCTTCTGTGCTCACCAAACCCATGGCTGCATGGTCACAGGGTTATGTAGTTGTTAACGTAAGTGTGCAATGTTCTGCAAAAGGAAGTGCACTTAAGAAATGTCATTTGTCGAAGATCAATCTGTTCTGCCCCAGCATTGTGTAATTATAAGATTTTTTTTAACATTGCTCTAATTGCTCTCATGTTCTTATTGTAGGTTAGAAATCTGAAACAATGGGTGACTGGAGCTTTCTGGGGAGACTGTTAGAGAATGCGCAGGAGCACTCCACGGTTATTGGCAAGGTTTGGCTGACAGTACTGTTTATCTTCAGGATACTGGTGCTGGGGGCCGCTGCTGAGGAGGTCTGGGGAGATGAGCAGTCAGACTTTACATGCAACACACAGCAACCTGGTTGTGAAAATGTTTGCTATGACAAAGCCTTCCCCATTTCTCACATCCGCTTCTGGGTACTGCAGATCATTTTCGTCTCCACTCCAACCCTCATCTACCTGGGCCATGTGCTGCACATTGTACGCATGGAGGAGAAGAGGAAAGAGAAAGAAGAGCTGAAAAAAAAGGGAAGCGTCAAAGACAGCAACTACCCAGGAGCAGCAGCATCTGGCAGTGGTGGTGGAGGAGGTAGCAATAACATCAAGGATCCTCTTGGCAAGAGGGGGAAGGAGAAGCTCCCGATCCGTGATGAATGTGGTAGAATCCGTATGGGGGGTGCCCTGCTCCGTACCTATGTCTTCAACATCATTTTCAAGACACTGTTTGAGGTGGGCTTCATTGTGGGCCAGTACTTCCTATACGGCTTTGAGCTAAAACCAGTCTACCAGTGCAGCCGCTCACCTTGCCCTCACACTGTGGACTGCTTCATATCAAGGCCCACTGAGAAGACCATCTTCATCATCTTCATGTTGGTTGTGGCCTCTGTCTCCCTGCTGCTGAACATGCTTGAGATATATCACTTGGGGTGGAAGAAGCTTAAGCAGGGCATGACAAGCCGGTACAGCCTTGAGATGCCTGTCGCAACAATGACGCCAGTCATGGTAACGGGGGAGTCCAAACCTGTTGCCCTACCACCACCAGCACCACCTGTGGTGGTAACAACTGCTGCACCCCCCACTGTTCTGCCTGACACCCGCGCTGTCACACCACTGCTGGCCCCAGTGACCATGGCACCGTACTATGCTGCGGCTGCTCCAAGACCACGGCCCCCCTCCAACATGGCCTCCATGGCCAGCTACCCTGTTGCTCCACCAGTTCCTGAGGAGAGGCGCCGAGCTGTGACTCCCACACCCGTCTCCACTCCCGTCACCATCCCGACCCCCATCCCCACACCCACGCCAGCCGTCGTCAACTACTTCAACAGCAACAGCCATGCCCTGGCGGCTGAGCAGAACTGGGTCAACATGGCAGTTGAGCAGCAGGGGAAGGTGCCCTCCAGCTCGGCAGGCTCCTCTACCCCCAGCAGTGTCCGACATCCCCTTCCTGAGCAGGAAGAGCCACTGGAGCAGCTACTCCCACCCCCAGCTGGGCCGCCCGTTGCTGCAGCCAACAGCGGCAGCAGCACCAGCCTGAGCGGGGCGAGCGGCAGCAAGTGGGATGTGGAGGGTGAGGAGGAGCTGTCAGAGGAACGGTCCATCTCAGCTGCCTGCACCACAGTGGAGATGCATGAGCCACCGCTGCTCATAGACACACGGCGCTTGAGCAGGGCCAGTAAGTCGAGCAGCTGCAGAGCCAGGTCAGATGACCTGGCTGTGTAGTGCGGTCGCCTCTGCTCAGAGGAGCAGGTGATGGAAGGCAGAGTGGGCAGGGGAGCTGCCCGGGGAGGCCAGGCCTGGCGTGGGTGGGAAGGCCTGGGCTTCAAACTTTGACGCTTGCTGTTTTTGCACTCTGTGAGTTGTAGTGGGGAAAAATATCAACATTTTCTAATAGGTCAGGGGTGGCTGAAGCGCAGCCCATGGGCCAGGGGACCAATCCCGCTTTCCTTCATGTCCATGGCAGATCTCCCATGCAGGGGAGGCCTGCACAGATAACAGGTGGTGATGGTAGCTGGTCATGTGCCCTGAGGCTGACTTTCATCTGAGGAAGATGTTAATATCCTTAGTGCCCATGTGCCTGGCTGTCATCTCCCTCTCGCCCTTGCCTTCACTTCCATCCTTTTTCACATAAGCTCTAGTGAGCAGATGCGATGATTTTTTTTCTTCCTCTTAAATCTTACATAGCCCTATGACAAACATTAGGGTGGCATATTGCCCATTGGCACCTGTCATCTCTATGGACCAACTTGCCCTGTTAAAGGTGAATCAGTCTCTTCCATATAACATGACTTAATGAAGCCTTTGTGCTCATGGCAAATGGCCAGTGTGGTCCTCGGCCGGGCAAAGTTTAGGTAACCCCCAACAGATTTTTGAGGTTCATCTTTCTATAATTTTTTTTTTACTCTTGACCTGTTAGGAAGTGTTAGGTTTGACCTATCCAGTGTTTGCCGACCATGATCACACCATGTTTTTAAGCCCACAAATATGTTTGAGCATGTTTGGTTATAATTTTAGATGACTTCTGAAATTGCTTAGAGGAGGACAGGAATTTAAACCACACCTCAGAAATTATTACACAGAACAATTTCTCTTCAGAAAGCAAGGATTATGATTTCAATACATTGTGGCCCCATACGTTGCCCACGGACAAGCAATAGGATAAAGTACAGCTCTGCATTTTAGACTATTAGATATCAGCTTAAGTTTGTTGGAAAAAATGCTTTTAGAAGTAAACTTGAGTGCATATTTTTAAGTATTTGAACATTTTGAGAATAATTTTGATCTGTAGGTTTAAAGTTACTGGACTGTGTACTTAATCATTTTAGTTTGATCTTTGATCTTACAAGAAAATCTAAGGGGAAAGAAACTTACTAATGGTAAAATTCCCAAAGCAACATTATTCCTGTTGTGTTCTATCCTTTCCTTTAGTAACAATCTGTAGTGTCTTACAGGTCAGTGAAAACAGATTTAGATAATACTGTATTGCAGAAAAGGTGGCTAAAATATCTGGGCAACATGCCAGTGGCTGAAGGGTCTATTCTGATCCCACTGAAGTCACTTGCAGAATTTCCATTCAGTTTAACAAGGAGCAAGATTTGGGGATGGATCTTGCAGGTCTTACTCAAGTAAAACTCACGTTCACATGGAATTTTGGGAGCCAGAAGGAATGTAGATTCGGGGCCTTAGATAAAGACATTAAAATCCTGCTTTTGAAAATTGTGTGTTTCCCTTAAAAAATGGGTGGAGGAAACTACTGGGTATTTTTTTCTAAGGTGCAGCTTTCCTTAAAACTGGCTCTGTCCTTTATTCCTTTGTAACAAGTACTCTCACAGACATTAGTCAGAATTTTGAATGCCTGGTAAGGCTCGGGAGAGTTTGGGCACAAAAGGAATGCAGGATTAGGCCCAACTTCTGTTCTAAGCAAAAGCCAAAAGAACTGAAGCTCAGAGTCAGTCCTATTGCTGCTGTAAATGGAAAGTACTGTAGCTGGAGAAGAGCAAACACACTGGGAGAGCCCTTTGCATCTTCAAAGTATTTGGCCTGGCAGTGCAGTCCTTACTCACGCAAAGCAGGGTCACCCTGTAGCAAGCAGTTAAAATTGCCAGTTATCTCTGCTGTTAAATGTTTTCCTGAATGTGTTTATTTTATTCAACAGTTAAAATAATATATTCCCACCACTCAAGATTAAACATTTATTTTTAATGCTTTCTGAGTAGATACAAAGAGTTTCTCATGATCAGAAGCACTGTTCTGCAACCCTTGGGCATGTTGTCTCATGACTTCCTTGACCTGCTTGTGGTGAACCAGGTGAGGAGAAGTCTTCTGCTGCCACTGATCTTGGGGGCAGACACTGCATTAAAAGTCAATGTACAGTAGTACAATAAAGATATTTACTATTAAGTGTTCAGCTTCAGGCATGCTGTCATGAATTTTCTGTGTTATAAGCCATAAAAACCCTTTCTGCAAGAAAGCAAAAAGCTAAATTCTGCTTTCTATTGTTTCCATGCAACTATGCTGAACTTAGACTAAAGTTGATAAAGTTGCCTAGATGTAAGCAAAGGCAGAGTTTAACACTCAATTTTTAGATTTACTAGCATCTATAGTAGCAGTTTTGTAAGTTTTGCTAAATGCCAAGTAATTATGTTGCTGAAATAATGCAATATGCATCTCTGTATCTTAGTGCATCAAAATTCATGGGCTATATTTTCCTTTCTTTTATGCTTCTGAAGAATGAAGTCGAAGTCTCTCTGGAGTGTATTTATATAAACCAGACCACCTAGAATATGTGCTTTTTTATATCAACGCCTGAGAGCAAAACTGACTTCTTTGATGGAGCGCTGAATCTTACAGTCCTTACTTTAGTACAGCCCTCACAGAGTGTGTCCTGCAGGATTGCATTCATATTGTATATAAAAAATAGTAACAGAGAGGTTTAACTTAGGATCACTGATACCTAGTCTGCCCTTTTCAAGTTAATGTGTGTGATTAGACCTGCAGAGACTTCAGCTGCTTTTGTGGAATATATGCTATTTTCAGGCAGAGTAACTACTGGAAAACTGTAAAAGATCTTTTGTTCTGTTAGGTGAAGCTCGGGGGGGGGAGAAATGTAATTCTGTTGCAACCTCTAGGAGAAATCTGACAGAGCAGTCTCCGCATCCAAGCAGTACTGGTCTGAGAAAGCAAAGCTACAACTCACAGGTTGTGCTTTTAAGATCGGCTTAAATTTCATCATGTAACTATACAGCATTAAGCTTCTTGGTTACCTACAATTTCATTTGGAGTCCAGTAATTGTTTCTTCATTTAAGCCCAGGTATCTGTCTTGGCAGAACTCCCTCTTAGTGCTTGCAACTGCTTTTAGTTGCTGCATCACATCTGGAATCAGATTTGTTGAAAAAACTCTTATTGGTGTGGCTGATTTTGGGTACTTTAATCTTTACTCATGAATGATCATTGAATTCAACATGCTATAAGTAAAGCATAACTATGCAGACTTCCATAGTTCTAGAAAATATTTATATAAACCAACTAACCTGCAGAACAGAGTCTGTTGGCAAAAGTAATCTGCTAATTTCCAAGTAATTTACTCTTTCACATCAATTAATTCCAAAGAGGGAACTGGTAGCAAATGATATAGCCTTGTCGTGTGGCTATTCAAGCCATAATCCTGGAAGATCTTATACACACACCTAACATGAAACCAGTAGGTAAGTTACTGCAAAACAGAAGTCGGAACCAAATCATGCCTGATACTGAGCAAACTGCAGAAAACCCCCACTCATTTTTGCTCTTTGTGTAGAATGATTGTGGGAAAATTGTTCTCTCTCTTACTTGAACTTAAAATAATGCTAAGGTAAGCTATGGAAAAGAAAAGGAGAAAACTGAAAAAATTATACTCTTCGAACAAGTTAGCAGATGTAACTTTGCCCAGTGAGTCAACTCACTCGTACTCATTGACCCTGCTTGGAGGATAGGCGGTTGGGCTAGATGACTTTCAGAGGTCTCTTCCAACCGCAGTGATTATATGAAACATGTTTTCCAAATCAGTGATTTCATTAGTACATTCTTCATAACATAATTTTTATAACATAATATCTGCGTTGCACATAAATACATAGTTTCTTGGGCACAAGACACAGTTGTTCTGTTTTCTGTCGCTGGGCTTTTTTAATGAGTGCAGCCATCAGTTAATAAAAAGAAAATGAAGTATAGACAATTTAAACCCCCCCATTTCTTCCCTTTGTATTTTGATTAAATGAAGACAGCCTGCTAGAACCTTCCCTTTATTAAAGTGGAATATTTTATCTATGAAAATCAATCTCTTGTTTTTTCATAGATAAAAAAGTGCTCCTTGAAATTTGTTGGTCTATGCTGGCATTGAAAAATCATAACTTCTTGAAAATAGGTAGCATGCACTGAAAAAGCAGATGAACTGTGTTGTCTTCTGGTGTAATTCGGAAGCCAGCCGTGTGCGAAGTGGTACCAGGGATTGATTTGGCTCAGTATATTTGTCATTCATCAAGGCACTTAGAGCTAGCAAATGTCTGACATTTTGCAGTTCTTGAGATTATTTTCCGATACGACTATGTAAGTGTAGGATCAGTAAAATAATTAAGGCAAGCTTTAAAAATCAGATCAGTACTTAAGTCCTTTTCTGGGTAGTCATGGGACCATCTCCTCAGCTGCTACAAACTGTTGTATTCCACTGAGTTCACGTGGCTGACAACAGCCTGCAGAAGCAGAGTGTTGAGCCCCCATGTCTTTTTGTTTAATACAGATACTAACACTGTGGATTTGAACAGGCTGTTTTTTTTTAATTCCAAATGTTTTTGTTTAATTTACTTTGATTTTTCTTGTGAAAAGTGTGCTCTTGTAATTTTGATTTTCTGAAGTTTACATTCAGTTTTTGATTTCAGATTGCACATTTGGATGAAATAAACTGTTTTCTAAGTTTACATTTGTTTAAGAAGTAAAAGAATTACTCTGCCAATATGTTAAACCTAAGAGAGAAATAACTTACTGTAACACAGGAACTCTTCAGACATAAGGCAGTACCATTAAAGACAATTTAACCTGATCACTGATCTATAGTATCAGTTTTCTCTGTGTATTTAAAATATGGATATATAGGGAGCACACTATGGAAAAAGATACTTTTCATCATGAACTCAATTATTACCAAATAAACTAAGGTTCATTATTATTGATATGCCTTCATGTGTGTTTAGAGGTTCAATGACAAAAACTAGCTGTGACATATGTCCTTTAAGAGCTAAATTTACAGCCTGGTTTAAAATTCCAAACAAAATACTTGTGTAGAAACACCGCACTGTTACACTGTAGAAGATTTTACAAAAGATAAATGCTTTCCTTTCTAGCCAAAAATATGGTTCTGAGCCTGCAAATACAATTTCATGCAAGTTATTTTTACTCTTGCAAATAAGACCATTAAAGGTAATGGAACTATTTGCATAAGGAAAAAACACTGATGTGAAAAAGAAATTGCAAATTTGCATTTTAAGTTTGTTGTAAGATGCCAATCAAATTACAGAAGTTTCAGTCCTTGAAGAGTTATGCAAGATATGTGAACATATTTTAAGGTGGAGGATATATTCCTATTCCTATTGACACTTTCTCACAGTTAAAGGGTTGTAAAGCATAAGAAAGCCTACTCAGAGCTTTCTTGTTGCTTACTGGGTGTTTGTCTTTTGCATGACAGAATCTGACAACAAACACAAGTTTTCTGGGCCATCAGGAACTTGTAACAATAAAAGCAGCGAACACTTAAAAGTGCTGTCTTCAAAGAAGTGCCTTGTGTATTAAATTCTGTAAGAAACAAGTTGATGTAAAGGTTAATTTACCTCATATGTTTACAAAATCATGACTAAATAAACTTTTTGTACCACAGCATTGTCTCTTTCAGATTAAATTTTCATGGTTGTGTAGATGGACTCTCCGCCGAGTACAGATTTTACCCTTGGCTCTTATTTTGACACACGAGTCACTGTTCCTCTCATGCTGTGTCCTGTGGTGTTAATAGTGACTCCCTCTGCATTTGAAATTTGCTGATTTGTCCCGTATAGGTGAAGTTCACAGTTCAGCACACAGAAGTGTAACCCAGTTTGGTACTGAAAATGTACAATGTACTAAAGGCAAGTTAGTCTAAGTATTGTATAGTCCTGTGAGGAGGCCAGGTGCAGGTTTCCAAGAAGTTTAACTTGTGAAAAGCAGCAATGTGGGCAAGACAAAGTGGCTCTTGTAGAAGTGTTAAAATAAGTATGAAGGTTTTGTAAAACTACTTCACATGCAGCACTTAAATGGACCTGGCAGGGCAGGATAGTTTCCATCCTGTCTTTCTTGTGTTAGTACAGGTGAGTGTATTTTTTTGGTGCCTCCTGTGCTCAGGCAATGCTGTTTCTGCTTTACATGATGTATCCATATGGTAAACCAGATTATTCACTGTCTTTGAAGACTGGGTAGGGGTAAAGTGAGCTGAATATGGATAGCACTAAAATGATGCATAGCAGTAATAAGCTAAGGAAGAAAGTGAATAAAGTGATATGGTACTATCAGCTGTATTGCTAAAGATAACTCACTTGCCTCTGATCAAGAGCACTTTTTACTACAAACGTATGTGGCCAGAATATGTTGCACAGTTTCTATTCAAATGTGTGTTTCATCACAAAGTTCCACAATTTTGTCACACGAAGAATGGACAGTGAGAGTACTCCCAAGGGAGCATCAGCTGGTGCAGATGCAGCTGTGCGCTGGGCTTTCCCTCCCTTGGGACGCAGCCATGCTGCCGTCACTTGCATCCACTGTCTCCGAAAGAATTTCTGCCTGGATTATGAAATAGGAATGTTGCTACTCTTGATCTTGGAAGGCCTGTGTGGTGGTGCAGGTACTTTTTGCTGCCACAGGGAGCAAGGCAGCTTGCTGCGAGCTTGTGGAGGAAAGGTGAGAGGTGTACCCTGCTCGTGCACAGCTGTGTCAGGGCACAGTGAAGATCCTGATGGTAATGGGAAGAGGTGTACTGGGGGGAGCTCTCTAACCTCCTCCAGTAAATCTCCTCTGTACAGTCATGCTGAAAGCCAAATCAGGAGCATCCCGCACACCCCTGTACTGCTGCTGTTGTCCCCAGGGCACTGGCACGGGAGAAGTCAGCTGGGCTTTAGCAAGCATTTTCACTGTGACTGCACTAAGAATGGGATTTAACTAACCTCATCAGTGCTTTCCTGCTCTGTAGCATGAATAGGGATGAAGGCAATATACACTGTTTCCCAAGGAAACAGATGTCAGATAGTCAGGTCTTAGTAGGGCTGACATTTTGATAATTTTTGGCAACTGGACGTGCATCAGGTCTAACTGTCTTTGTGTCCATTTTCAGCTGACGATAGAGTAAGCAGATGCTTATCCAAAATCACAAAACTGAAGAAAGAGCCTTCTTATAAAGATGGCCTAGGAAGAATGTGTTACTCTTTGAGTGTTGTAGTCCAGGAAAACAGGGTGTTTGAGGAAATACACATTTTAGCACTTAAAGGTACATGATATTATGCCAGAATTACAGGTAACTTTAAGTACTGTTACTGCATTAGTAGACCTGTTGGATTGCACCAGCTGTTCTTCATTGTATAAGTTTTTTCGTTTTTAGAAAGAAACTAGTGGTACATGGCAACAAAACATTGTCCTTCATGGGTAGTTACCTCCTTTTCTTTTTCTTGCAGTAGGTGATCTGTGTATATATGTGTTGCCAGCAGTAGTACAGGGTCTATCAGAACTATTTTTAGTATCTAGAGGAGGATCTTCAATGTGTGGGGTTTCACCATAGCTTATTTTTAATGGTGATGCTCAGCACTTACGACAGTGGCTACAGATGTGGTTAAGGTGCCTGGTGCTGCAGGGGGGAGGGATGAGTAGACTAACACCAAAGTCACAAAAAGTTGCCCGGGCTCACTGTGTTTGTCTGCATCACTAATGTAGCCAACTCTAACCTGTATGTGGTGGATGCCTTTTGTTAGCCAGATCGCTGTCATTTTAGAGGTTGCCTCCTGAGAAAAAAACAATCATCAAATGAATACCTGCAGTTCTTCATCCTCATTATTTATTTGTCCCTTGAAAGCATGATAAAATACATTAAAATGTCCAGACCTTTGCATTTCTAAGTAGTGTGACATGGCTTTTTAAAGGGTTCCTGTGCTATCTAGAGAATATTTTTGAAAATATAAAGGGCTTAACAAGTTCAAACTCTCAAAAAGACAATACATTTTTCTGTGGGATACATTTTTCCAGTGTTTGCACAAGATCCGCCACAGTCAGCAAATAGATGGAGTAAAGTGAAATAAAACCTTACTTTCCACATTAGAATATGGGTCCTATTTCTATACTCCTCAATTAAATGAAAACTAAAATGGAAGAGCAGTTACCAGCTATCGTATATCTCGCTTCCCAGTTTGAGAAGATAAAACTTTCTAAAGATTTTGGCTTTAAGGAATGTTGTGGTTTTCTGAGCAGAGACGAAGGGATAATTATGGTTGAACTACCCATCCCCATGGAGAAACCTACTGTTTGCTTTGCATGGCTTATGTAGTGGGGTTTGCTATCTAAATTCTGCACAAAATGCAGAAGTAAGCAGCTGAGGATGGTTTGCCTAAGCAAACTCGTTCATGTTTGGATTATGGATACTCCAAGGGGATAGGACCCTCTTCATTATGAGCAGTGGAAGCTGAGGAAAGGCAGAGTCATCAAGTTAAGAGTAGTTACATTTTTTTCCAGTTACCTGTTGAGGTGTTTAATGCTGAATTGTACCAGGTCTCTAAAACAGAGGTAGCCTTCATACCCCCATGCACCATCCCTCCTTTCTGTCTCTGCTCTGTAAGAGGGATTTAAATTTTTCTTTAAGTTATAAAGTTGCTTGTCTTTCAGACTGCCAGTACATCCTTTAGGGCCTGGTACATGTCTCTAAATAGTCCTGTGACTGAAATTTGAATACAGTAAAAACAGCAAAATCAGACAACAGAATGAGTAGTCAGGACTGACAGCATCAGTTAAACTTATTTATATTAATCACATTTAAGCATGGCTGATGTTTTGTCATAAATAGCTGTCGCAATGCTGAATATGATTTGTCCTAACTTATTTATGACCGTGAAGCTCTACTCATCACTGTCACATGTAACAGAAGCGCTCACACATGGTTTGTTCCAACAAAACATTGATTTTTTGTAAACCACACCAACTATTTTCTTGAGAAGGTGGTCACCGTTGGCATGACCTGGACACAACTGAGAAAAACCTGCAGCAAAGCCAGCCTGGCTGAGTTACCAGAAACACACACGACTGACTCTCTGGCTTTTCAGTGTCCTGGAGTCTTTTAAACACTCTGCTCAATTAAAGTAGTAAAGCCCAATGCTTTGAGAGTGAAATTCTTGGCCAAGAGTACAAAATAATGCACGCATTTACATTTGCTTGTGAATGCAGCTGTACTAGTGCCTGCAGTGGTTTGGCGTTTTGCAGCACAGAGAAGGATGCAGTCTGCACCAGCCTCTTGCTGTGGCCTGCATGAGAATTACGGATCTAACTTTTGGGATGTATTTTTAAAAGCTCTGGTCTTCACTGTTTACGCATGAGCGGACCCTTTTTTCAGCGTACCTGTGGCTGTAGGTAGAGTTGGAAGTGCCTGCCTGTTGGCTGCCTCCATGCCATTCTCCTCGCAGCAAGCAAAGTCAGTCCTTCAGAGCAGCTTGGCAGCACAGGCTGCTCCCGATTCATCCCAGCTGTGTGGCTTAATTAAGGTTCAGAACTTACTTAAGACTAGGAAGAAATTCTTGTCTTCCTGTGTAAGATAAAACCATAAAATGTGCCTCAGCGATTCTTGCATTGTCCACCTTTTTGTGTCACTTCCCTGCTATCGAGACCCAAATGTCTGGGGGTCCCAGTTAGCACAGTCCTCTGAAGTGTGCTGCAGTCGTAGCTTCTGGCCACATTTTACCCAACATTCCTTCAAAGGAAAAATACCTGATCGGTCCCAACACCACTAGAAATTTCATAGAGTTTTCATTTTCAATGTCACTGTTTTTATTGAGTAGGATCAAAAAGAGTCCCAGTTTGTCATTCATGTGTTTACAGAACAACTAAAATAGCAAGCAAATCTTTCCAAGCCAGTAAAATATCATATACTAATATGTCTACTCCTGTAGAAATAATAGTTTGCTTGAACAGGTACATTTTGAACTGGGAAAAGCCTCTGCACACTGCACACAACTCAGTGAGTTTTTGTTCTTTCATTTGGAGCTGAAGTTTCTGGATGAAGTGAAAGGAGGCAAGCTCGAGACCAAACTGGTTGTGAGAAGACAACTGGAGGCAAACTCCACTCATATTTTAGGGCTACAGAACTAGAGACTAGAGCTGAACCCAGTAAATGGCCATTTTTTATTTTTCTTTATTCTTTTTTGCCTTTAAAAGAAAAGCATTGGGTGTAAAAAGATCCCCAATAGTTGAATTTTCACCACATCCTCAAAAGGGAGGGAATTGTTAGTGAGGAACAGAACAACCTGTAGGCTTGCGGCTGACAATCATTTTCCGTCAGCTGGCTTTGTTCTGCCACCCGTTATTTTTTAAAAGCTTCTTTGTCTTACAGAAAGATTATAAACCTTGGAAAAATGCTTTCAGGAAGAGGACTGTCCCTGCTTCTGTTGGCCTGGTCTGTGAAATAAGAGCTCATCACTGCAAAATGATAGTTGCAACTAAGGTCAGCTGACATTCAGAATTTCTATTTCCCAAGGGAACCTGAGATTTCTAATCAGAATGCAATATATATTCACATATTCTTATGAAACCAAGCCTCAGAAATTTCCTCTAAAACATTTTGCACTAGAAAAACATCCAGATGATAATTTTTGGAAGCAAAGTGTCATTCTGGAATTTAGTTCTTTTTTCCATTTTATAGTATTTTAAAATTATCTTGCAACATGTGAAGAGTAGCTGTGCCTCATGCAGCATCAAGCCAAACAAAGCGGAGGTGGTAATGATGAGGTGATTTTTGAGCTCTGCCCTTTAAGCACCTAAATTCCATGTATAATTGTGTTTTAGACACCTAGTTGTTATTTTGAATCTTATTCCTTCATCCTTGAGTTCAAAGCTTTCATACCCAGAATGCTAAAGTGCCATCTCTGTAGATGATCCAGATGGGAAAATAATCCCATTGCTGCCCCATAAAATGGAGAGAGTATGGACTGCTTGCCATCCATGTGTAATGGAAAAGCTTAAATGTATTTGCTTAGATGTTGAAATCTGTTACAGCTAAAGCCATGACCCAACTTTCTCACAGTTTTGTGTATGGCTCTGAATTCCTTTTCCCTACAGCTGCTATAGCAAGTCATGCATGACACTGAAATGTGCATTACAAGTTTTTTGGTGTATAGGAGAAGTGCAATGATCTGCATATAATTTGGGCAGCTGTCTTTATTTTCAGCTGAAAGAATTCTCTCAGTTGCAACAACATAAATCCAGTATAACTCCACCACACTGGTGTAACACAGATAAGACTTTCTTTGTGTTTAAATGACTGCAGTGAACAAGATCAACTGCAGAAAGAATAGTTCTTTTTTAAAGAAAGATCTGCAAGTTTAGTACATAATGGGCCAAATTAATCTCTGCCGTAAGTTCACTCGTTTCAGTGGTGTTGCAGCAGGAATGAATTTAGCCCGAAGCAACTTTACAATAACTCATATACAAGCATGCACAACTAAATGTATTACACTTTAAACAAACTCAGCATTGTCTGGAACACAGTTGGTCTGCTGAACCTCTGAAGCTAGGAACTAGCCATTGTGTGTTCAGTTTGTTTAGACAGTACCATTTTTGTTCAATTGGCTACATCCGTGGTATTTTAGTGACAGCAGAAATGTTCCCTCTAGCTACAAAGTGACATTATAGCTGTCAGACATGATTTTTATTCTAGGATGTGTATGCCTTACCTCTTTTGTGCACTTCGAAATAAAATTACAACGAAATATAGAGAAATAGTTTCACCAATTTGTTTCACCAGTTCTGAAATATTTGAGCTTAACTCGAGTTACCCCTTTAATTCAGAAGGGGTTGAAATGCTCTTGCAGAAGTAATAGAAGGAGTCAAAGCGTGTGAAGACTAAGCCAAATCAGATCCAGAAAGAATTAACTCATCTTTAGATAAGTTAATGTAACTTTCATTTTTCCTCTGGTTTCAGGCTGTGTAGTTTGAGCATAGTTTTCAGTTATAAATGTGTAAGTGATACCAGCCATTGCTACACCCACTGAGTCCCTCAGCCTACAGTGAATGTGGTTCTTTTGGAGATTGTTGTCTGTTCAGGCTGCACCAGAGGAACACATGGGCTACATCACTGTCAGAGTTGCATAAATGCCTTTTGCTTCTTCATGCTTTTGTGTAAGGAGAGGAGCTTAAAAGTACCATGGAATCATAGAAATGCTGGTTGAAGGAGACCTCTGAAGATCTCTAATCCAACCTCCACTCAAAGTGGGACTATCCCAAAACCTAGATCTAGTCAGCCGGGTCTCGGTCTAGCCAAGTCTTGAATACCTCCAAGGATGGCGATCCCATGAGCACTATCCTGTGTAGTTTTCTTAATGTCCATTCTCAATGTCTCAAGCCACAGCCTCTGGCTGTTGCCACTTTTTGCACTATCATCTGCCATGACCAAGAAGGGTTTGGCTTTATTGCATTTGTAACTTGCTTACAAATAGTTTTAGGCTCCTATTACATCCTCCCTTAGCCTTTTCTTCGCTGGACTAAATAAGTCAGTCTCCCACAACATCTCTTTGGCGCTCCAGGCCCCTGACCATCTTGACTGACCATTGCTGGACCCTCTCCAGTTTCTCCACATCCCTCTTGAAATGTGGGCCATGAAACTGGACACAGTACTCCACGTCTGGCCTCACTGGTGCTGAGTAAAATCAAGCAAGTTGCCCTCATTTTCTTGAGAAGATGATTCCCAGGACAGCCGCAGCATGACAGTGAGCCTTCAGAGAGGTATGCAGCTGGATCTCTGCTGGGACAGGAGTGAGATTTCTCATTCACAGGGAGATTTGAAGTAGCCCTTTAAAAAACTTCAGCAGCAAGAAGCGATCAAACACAAGTGAACCCAGAAAAGAGTAAACTGAAAGCATTTCAAACTATATTCTGGAAAAACTAGGCAATAAAAACTCCCGTGCAAGACCCAGTTAGTTTTTATAGATGTTTGTTATCACGGCTAGGGCCAGATTTGAACCTATTTATTTGGGCTGTTCAGCACACAAATCTTTGCACTTAGAAGGATATAATCTACATTGTGCACTGTCTATTTTCCTGCATTGTCTATCAAATGTCCTGTATCTCCTCTTGGGTTTACTGACTGTTTGTGGTGGTCAGATACCCAGTTGTCACCTCATCAGATACAGAGATTCTGGTCTGGCTGAAGAGCTGACTATGATGATGTGAGGTCAAGTCCAGACCTGGCAATTTTGCTTTTGGCTTGATGGGGTGGAGACAGAGGAGGCAGCTGAAGAGGTTTCAGCAGGTCAAGGGTGATTTCCATCTTTTCTTAGCTGGCCACTCTAGGAAAGAGTAAGGGAACGCTTATCGCTTTGGATAATTATAGGGTTTCCTACAGCAACATGGTTCATAAATAACTAGGGATCTTGGGGCAGCTTTCAATAGAAGAGAGAAAGGAAGAGTTTAAAAAGCTGCTGCTTGTGATGCTTTTCCTATGATTAGAACTCCAGCTGCAGTGTCTGAGGTTCACCAGAGCTGTCCAGGCAACTTGCTCATGCACCCTTATTTTTTTTTTAATACAATTAACTTTCAGGTCCTTTTCAGCATCCTGAGACAATCTTGCCCAAGGGGTAGTCTCATCTTTGCAATGTCAGGCAATATTGTCTTGAAATTTTCAACCGCACTTGGAGCAAGGTTGATGGCCTCACTGAACTGACACCTTTGAACTGAGCTGCATCCAGCCTCTGGCACGTCTGCTGTTTGGCAGACTTTCTCCTGTATGGCTGCCTGGAGTTTAGGCAGGAACTGAAGTGCTGATGATTCTTGGGAGCTCTCAGCAATATTCTCCCACACATTTGGAGCTTGGCTGGGCAGTGGCCAGGGTTCACTAAAGAGGGTCGGTACTTTGGGAATACTCTCTTCACTGGAAAGGACTCCGCTGGCAGGGACAGAGACAACATGCCACAGAGGTGGAGGGGCTTCTCTTAGTGACTGCAGTTTCTAGTCAGGTAGAAATCCATTAAGGAACCCAGCCAGGAGATCTCTTGCTGTCCAGAGATCCTGGGAAGCTCTGATATTGCTGGCTGGGGGGGGTCAGGGTTAGTTGGTTGTTCACCTAAGAAAATGTCAGAACCCTTCTGGAGACTGGGTTTATGGACCCTTTAGCCTTGGTGCTGGCTCTGGGTGCTGGCATTGGCAGTCTAGGCATTGAGGCTGTGGGGCAAGAACAGTGCCCTCGGTCTGTAAGGAGAGCAAGAGATCCTGGGGTAACGGGCACTGTGACTGGCATGGCAGAGCATTGCCTTTGCATTGCTAATCCTTTTTCCCGTAGTGTCTTTACTCCTTGGCATCCTGGAGTGAGATGTAAAACCCCATTCCCATCTTAACCAGCTGCTGGCAGCACTGTGGCTGAGGGACCTCTTACCTCTCATGCTGGGGGCAGGTCAGTGCCCTGCAGGGACTATCTCCATGATGGGTTTCAGGTAGATGCCAGCAGAAGTAGGGAGGCTCTGTTTGTGCAGAGTGTACAAACTGGTGGCAGTGAGCAGGACACGTTTTGAATAGCATGGCCAAAGAGTGATGGCCTCCTCCTGATCCTGTGCTTGGTGCCACGATGGTTTCTTTTGGTACTGTGCTGCTGGAGGTGCCCTGGAAACCAGATGCTGGAGGTTAGGATTTTGTTGGCACTGGTGTCTGTGGTGACTTTCTGCTCAGTATCAGTCCTTTGTGAAAAGCCTGAGGTGAAGTGCAAAGAGGTGACATTTGAAACACCGTGCTGAGTATTAGGGAGGAAACCCTCCTAAGGAAGAAAGGGAGGATATAGAAGGTTGGCTTGAACCAACTTCCAGAAGGACTGCAAGTCCAGCATGTTGGTACAAGGTACCTCATCCCCAATTAGGGAATTTGTAAGCAGTCCCCGGAGCACTGACAGTGGTAGCTATGTTGATATAGATGTGGGATCTGGGTAAGTGCTTAAGAATTCATTGCTAAGCCATTATCCAACATATTTGACAAGCCATGGCAGTCTGGTGAAGTTCCCGCAGACTGGAAAAAGTGAAACACAACCCCCATTTTTAAGAAGGGAGATAAAGAAGACCCAGGGAACTACAGGTCAGTCAGTCTCACCTCTGTGCCTGGCAAGATCATAGAGCAGATCCTTCTAGAAACTATGCTAAGGCACATGGAAAATGGAGAGTTGACTGGTGACAGCCAACATGGCTTCACTAAGGGCAAATCACGCCTGACCAATTCGGTGGCCTTCTACGATGGGGTTACAACATTGGTTGATAAGGCTAAAGTTACTGGTGTCATCTACTTGGACTTGTGCAAGGCGTTTGACAGTCCCACATGACAACCTTGTCTAGAAGTTGGAGAAACATGGGTTCGATGGATGGACCGCTTGGTGGATAAGGAATTGACTGGATGGTTGCACTCAGAGAGTTGCGGTCAACAGCTCGATGTCCAAGTGGAGACTAGTGACGGTGCCCCTCAAGGGTCGGTACGAGGGCTGGTGCTGTTTAACATCTTTGTTGGCGACATGGACAGTGGGATTGAGTGCACCCTCAGCAAGTTCACTGACGACACCAAGCTGTGTGGTGTGGTTGACATGCTGGAGGGAAGGGATGCCATGCAGAGGGACCTTGACAGGATTGAGAGGTGGGCCTCTGTGAACCTCATGAAGTTCAACAAAGCCAAGTGCAAGG
>JAVKLA010000026.1:8647334-8664015 GCA_034782735.1 Sagittarius serpentarius
CTGCACCTGGGTCGGGGCAATCCCAAGCACAAATACAGGCTGGGCGATGAGTGGATTGAGAGCAGCCCTGAGGAGAAAGACTTGGGGGTGGTGGTGGACAAGAAGCTCAATATGAGCCGGCAATGTGCCTTAGCAGTCCAGAAAGTCAGTCGTATCCTGGGCTGCATCAAAAGAAGCGTGGCCAGCAGGTCGAGGGAGGTGATTCTCTCCCTCTACTCTGCCCTCATGAGACCCCACCTGAAGTACTGCATCCAGTTCTGGGGCCCCCCCAACACAAGAACGACATGGAACTGTTAGAACAAGTCCAGAGGAGGGCCACGAGGATGATCAGAGGGCTGGAGCACTTCTCCTATGAAGACAGACTGAGAGAGTTGGGGCTGTTCAGCCTGGAGAAGAGAAGGCTCTGGGAAGACCTTATAGCAGCCTTCCAGTACTTGAAGGGGGCCTGCAAAAAAGGTGAGGAGGGACTTTTTAGAAGGGCAGGTAGTAATAGGACGAGGGGTGATGGCTTTAAACTGGAAGAGGGTATATTTAGGCTAAATATTAGGAAGAAATTCTTCACCGTGAGGGTGGTGAGACACTCGAACAGGTTGCCCAGGGAAGTTGTTGATGCCCCCTCCCTGGAAGTGTCCAAGGCCAGGTTGGATGAGGCTTTGAGCAACCTGGTGTAGTGGAAGGTGTCCCTGCCCATGGCAGGGGGCTTGGAACTAGATGATCTTTAAGGTCCCTTCCAACCCTAACCATTCTATGATTCTATGATTCATCATTAAATATTCAGAAAAAGGGAGCTTATTTCTCAGCTTTGGCCTCTAAACTCGTCAATTCTGTATTTAACCAGACCACAGGAGGTACAGCTGATCTTCATTTTTATATTTGCACAAGAACTTTTTTAATGGCAGTATGGCTTGCTGCAGTGCAGTGGGGCTCTTACAGGTTTGTTTTTCCTGAAACTTGACATTGTGTCATGTGTTAAGAGGTTAAAAAACAGGTTCATTTAAGAGAAGCAACCAGTACTGGGGCTGGACTGAGATTCTGGGGGAGGCTGCTGGGGAGCCCTTGAAGGATCACATCTGAGGATGTTCCCAGCCCACTCAGTCCCTCCAGAGGCAGAGGTCACTGCCTCCTGGCCACCTGAGAACAGCTGAAAATGTCACACTGACACATTTCTTTAGAAACCTTATCTAGGGTATTTTCTTTGACTCTTGATGTAACTCTGTGCTTCTTCCTCCTCCCTTTCCTGTCCCACATGCTCTGGAGTCCCATCCCTTTACAACTCCTCCCTTGGCTCCTGCTTTTCTACCTTCACGTTAACAGCACAGAGCTAGAGCCACATCCCCATCCTTTTCTATTTATGGTGGCAACAACCATAGCCGTTCCCCTGTTTCTGTCCTTTCTGCCTGACACTCATCCTCACTATTTTGTGATGTGACCATCTCTTCTCCTGCTGTCTCTGGGACACCCATTTCATCTCTAAAAATGTCACTGCCAGCTGCAACTTTCCCCTGTGCTGTTCTTTGTAACTCCTCATTCTTCCAGATAAACCTCTCGTCATTCCACGAGTCTTTTGGCTCAATTCTCAAACTACCCTTTCGTCAGACTTCTTTTTTTCACAGAAGATCTTAACAGTCCCTGCAGAATATAGCCTAACTTCCCCCATTCCCCAGCTCACATTTCTTCTTCCCCTACTCAAAGGCTGTCAGAGATGTAGTTTATCTTCTGCTCTGTCCTTCTAGTAACTCCATTTGCCCAGATGGTCCCCTATCCTCTCTTGCCCAATTTCTTATTCTTCCTCACACCCACTCAGTCTCAGCCTGTTCTTCTTTCTTACTCTGTTTGCCTACCCTCAAGCTCTTTCCCCCCACATAACAGGCTTCAGGGCATTCCAGCCTATAAAAAAAGGAAAACCTTAGGGTCTCCACTTGGATGTCTGTCACCTACCTTCCCGTATCTTGAAGTTCAATCACCATAGCTCAGAATTTCTGCCTGTAATTTCTTTTTTCTTATTCCACTCTTGCCTTCCTCTACTCTGTCTTCCTTCCCTACTGCTAACTCACCACACACACCAAACTGCCTTTAGTGCCTTCTGCCTGGCCAAATCTCAGAGTTGGTGCTTCACACTTACACTCCTCAGCCCCTCAAGAGCCATGCTGTTCTTGAAATTGTGTCCTCCTTTCTTCCTGAAGTTCTTTTGTCTTCTCCTTATCCTCTGCTTACCTCGCTAATCAGTCTTCCACGTGTCCTTCAAGGAGTCATCTCATTTCTTTTGCAACTTTTTGTAGGACTTTCATGAGTCCCTTTTCTTCATGTCCCACTCTTCTCTTTATGGACTGTGGGTTTTGGGGGAACTTCTTACAAACTTAACTATCATCTCCTTGAGGCTATTGCACATTCCCAGAGGGTTTTCCAAGCTAAAACCTCGGCCTGTCAGATACATCATTTTGAAGATGATCATCAGTTCCAGCTCAGTGTAGCCAAAAGACAGTCTATGACCTTCACTTCCAAACATTTTAAATTACTAAATGCTACCATCCACTTGGTCACTTATGGGCATTATCTGGGTGTCATTTTCTATGGAAATTTCTCTATACATTCTTACAGCTGGGCCCTGCCTACAGCATGGGACCTGCCTACACTGTGGGCAATACAAGGACTGCTAAGGGTCTTTCTGGATAGTATTTCTAACATATGACCTGTGTTGAGTGATATTGTGTCGGTGCTCATCCTCTAAGCTTTCTGTGCCATCTTGTAGGATATTGTTACTGGTGCTACCCTCCATGCTCAGAGTCTGCTTGAGCTTGGCTTCCTGCAGCTGACATTGTTGAGCCATGTCATGTCCTGGCATCAACCAGTTCACATCCTGAACACCTCTCCAGGCACGGTCAGACAGCGTGTGGAGCAGATTAACCACCTGGGGAAGAGTGAACCAAATCACAGGAGTATCTCACCAGAGATCGTCTTCTCAAGACCTTGGGTGCCATCAGTGGGACATAACTGTGCTTCAGGAAGGACTCTGGAGGTATTGCTACATATGCCAGATGCTGGTGCCTATACATTATATTCGTTATAGCTACCTGACATGCAGGAGTACTGTGCCAGGTTCCTGGGTGTTGCTCACCAGGGTGGGTTGGCAGCATCAGCCCTGTAACAAAGGTTAAGCAACTTCTTCTGTGGACTGAGTTGCCAAAAGTTAGACCCTGTGAAGGCCCAGCAAGGAGTTTTCAGGATAATGAGGGTTTCCAGGTTCTGGTGAAAGTCAGTGTTGATTTCTGCATCTGAATCACCTCCAGCTTCTCGAAATCCCTGCTTTTAAATCTGCTCATCAATACCTAAATATGAGTTACAAAACTGAGAGAGCAGTTTCACTTAGGACCAGGTGCTACTCAGCTTTTTTCTAAAACTAGCTTTCATGTGAACGTACCTACATATTGATTTAGCTTAACGCTACTGTGACCCTTCCCTTGGCCCAATTTTAAGCAGAGTTTCATAGGTGATTTCTTGAGATACACTTAAAATATAGCTTAAAAACCAGCAGTCTTAAAAGATGCAAACTTGAAAGGTGCTTGGATTGTACTCTATAAGGTCAGTCATGAAAAATGCAGCAGGCCCATGCATATTAAATATGTCACAGATAAACACACATCATGAAGAGATCCAGATGTAGAAACCTGCTTGGTTCTGGGACAGCTTCCAAGGACAAACAGGGAGCTCTGCCTGTAAAAATAAAATATTTTTTCCTGATAGGTTGGCTAGTATCACCCAGACATGGCAGGCTGAAAGTCCATTTTCCCTTCTTCGTGGCTCAGAAATACTTTTTTCCTTGAATAAAACGTTCCATCAAGCACTGAGTCCTTGAGTTGACTCTTGTTCTGGTTCTGGTCCCCAGGTTACTCCATTTAATGCTCTCGGGCGTCTCTGCACTCTGCTGCAGTCAATGGTGTTGACACATCCCCACACACTGGAATCTGCTCACTTCAGGATGCTTATCTGCCTGCGGCAGGAGCCCAGTCACACCGAGACCCTGTGCAACAGTGTCTCTGGCCAGATTTTCTGCTAACTGTATGATGAGTCTTTCTGCATTTCACTCCCCCAGAGCAGGTCAGCGGGTATCTTACTGCCTCCCTGGACCAAAAAGGACATGCTGGCAGAATACATCCATGCTTGACTTCTAAATATTTTGTACTAGAAAAATAACAAATGAGTATCTGCGATATGCAAAGGGAACTTGCTTATGTTTAACTGATTCCAGCTACGGGCCAAGAACGATAACTTTTGGCTGCAGGGAGTCCTAGCTGGGCTCCTCACCAGCAATATTCCTCTTCCACATTGCGGGCAGAGCCCTTTGCTGTGCATCATCACCAGCACCTGGCTAGCTGGCTGGTCTTTTGGCCAGCAGTGCTCTTTTTGAGCTCTGCTTTTCAGGCTAAGGTGCCTAATTTTTACATGTAAGAAACTAAGATAAAATTCTGGCTATTGGTGTCAAAGCTGCAATTTGTTGGCTGTCCTTACATATGCACTGAATACGGATAACCCTGAAGAGGGGAGCTAAAGGGTTAAATCTAAAGTGCAGGGTAGTCACCAAGCAGCTATTTTCCCTTCTGTATACAACCGTGTGTTATCACTGTGCCGCTCAGAGATAGGCGTGAATGACACAGTGAAGTGGGCCCGGGAAGCTTAATCAGCTTCATGTCCCTTACTCCTGCAAGCTCGGCTGGCCTGTTTAGAAGAATAGCTGCAAAGTGCGAGACACCAAACCAGAAAAGCACATTCTGTGTATCAAAAATCCAACTGATCTGTTGACTTGACTCAACATTTTTCTGTATCTCTGAGTTCATGTCAGAAAGGCGAAGAACTGCGAACTGTCTGCATACGTCAGCCCGGTATTTCTGAGGAGGGTTAGCTGGCCAGAGTAACCTTTTCTAAAAATGACCTCCTGCCAAGACAGGATTCGCACAGCAGGCAAGCTTTGGCACTCACTGCCCTTCTTATGAACTAAGTGTAGTAGCTTACTTTTATACCGATTTTTCTCCAAAATGATCCCCCGGTATTTCAGTGCATTCTCTTGATGCTCAGTGTTAATCCAACAGCTATGAAACCTCACTTCTCTTAGCAATGCCTTTGCATTAACCTTCAGAAAGTCCTGCCACTGCCCAAAACCTCCCTTTCCCCATCTGCAAACGGGGGCCATGACTTTCATCTGCTTTAAGAAGTGCTTCCACATCTGCAGATGAGAAGCTTTATGTTGTACAGAGATACTTTCAGCCACTGGAAAGGAAGCACATTTTTAAGAACAGACTATGATAATTTGTATAAGCTTTTGCTTATGTGCAAATATACAGTAATATTTAAAATTCAGCGAGCGGGATTTAGCAAATTGTATATGACCAGCAAAATACAAGTCTTGCCGAAAACAACCTATGAAAAAATTATTTATTTGTAACCATAAAACCGCTGATTCTGTACATCACTTCACCCCTTCCTACAGTTCTAAAAATCCCTGCCTTGTTTCTATAGCTTCACTAATTAGCTAAGGACATTTCAAAATGTCCCATACAGTTCCATGACAATTACCACAGTCATCTTTCATCTGAATTATATGCCAAAAAGTTTCTAAGATACAAGCCAGAGTAATTTTACAGGGAAGCCCCAAACTGAGGAAGAATTTGAAAACCTGCCATGAACAATGGATGGCCAGCATAACATGGAAAGCACTGGAGCATGACTGATGGGGATGTAAACAGTGTCACGTGGGGAAATGAGTTAGGAGAGGCAAACTTTGTACATCTCCAGGCTCGTTTTGTCCATCATGAGAAGGCAACTGCAGTGTGTTACTGGTTATTGGTGTTAACTAGTTTTTCATGCACTGGAAAACAATAAGAAACTTTCCACATTTTGAAATACTACATTTTGTGGGACCACCAAGCAGTGAGATTTTATTTTTGAAGAAGCCCCATGTCTGTGGTTAAAGCCAAGTGCGAAGTCTTCAAGAAACCGGGACAACTGACAGAGGCAAAAGGAGCTTGTGGTTGTGTCTGAGGAGGCTACTGCTGAATGCATATTGTGGGATCAAGATAACGATTTTTATAATGCCGTTTTATTGATTCTACACTCCTAGGTTGTCTTTTAGATCCTGCTAACTCTGCCCCAGAATCTTTCAGTGGAAAATATCTACCTATGGTTGATTTCAGAAGGCAATTATAGATGGCAGTCTGTTTTTTGCAGGATCTCAGGAAGCGGAGAGCAAGTGCTTTGGGGTAGGCTTGGACATGAACAAGACCTTGCACAGGATGGCACTGGGACTGGCAGGACTGGGAGGAGCCTCTGGGCTGCGGCCTTTCTGATCCAAAGGCCACATTTTGAACTCCTGTTGCTGTCGTCACTGTAAGGGAGACAGAAATAAATCAATCAATCAGAGAAAGTACTCAATCAGAGAAAGTACTGTGGGCACAGCAATCAGCAGCTGCATTCCTCATTTCACCTGTGCTTTTTGCAGTCTTGTGCAGAACATTGCGTCGCGCTCTTGCCAGGTATTCAGAGACTGAAATAAGGGTAGAAAGGGGTTCACAGCAAGAAAAAGTCTGTATGAAAAAGGCAAGTGATACATAGCTGACATGTGAATCATATTTCCTGGCTGCAGTTGCCTGACTCTCAGGGCTACAAAAAATTATTTTCTGCCGCGCAGCCAGGTCCATGTCCACCTTCTCCAGTAACTCCTGTTTCACCATGGACATCAGCACTTCCCTGTCTCCAGGAAAGCCAGTATTTGCCTTGGATTTCAGAGATTTCATATGCTAACCTGATGTAATGATTTCCTCTGTGAATTCTGAACACGCATGTGAATGTTAATGAGATGCAAACTTTGTGAATACACACTTCGAAGAATTTGATTGTAATCAAAGTAAGAGACACCCTGCATCAAGAACTTAGGGAAGGTTTCCCATATATAAACAGCGTAAGAATGATTTTATGGTTGAGAAACTAGAGAAAGACTGACACACAGGTTTAGGCTCCAGCTTTGCTGCAGACTTCCTGTCCGACCTGGGCTGAGTCATCCACTCCCTTTCACTGCTTGTTGTTTGGAAATGTGCAGAATTAACGCTTTTTTTCTTTCTTTCTCACTTCCCTGTTTTGTCCCGATTTCTCAGATTAGAAAAACCTTGACTTTATAATTTTCTTGTTGTGCATTTGTAAAGCTTGAAATGACTGGACACTGAGGTGCAGTTACATTACTCATAATTACTTTGTCACTCTTATGCTTCACTTGACAGGGAACTCAGTGCTGCAGAACACCGAGTTATACACTGGTTCAATTTGGTTTCTTTATAGCTGTTCAACAGGCCTGGAATAGCGGGAGTCAGCAGTAGCATGTAAGTAAGAAAAAAGAGACCTTTTTCTAAGGGTGTCAGCCCGCTTTGTCTGCTGCAAGAAAAAGATCTTACCTTCAAGGGGAAATCATGCTTGACCAACTCGACAAACTTCTATGATGGAATGAGCGGCTTGCTAGAAGGGGGCATGGAGCACTGGATATTGCCTACCTAGACTTCAGTGAGGTTTTGACACTGTCTCCCGTAAGTATGGGCTGCATGAGCAGACAGTGAGGTAGACTGAAAACTGGCTGAATGGCTCGATCCAGAGGGTGGTGATCAGTGGGACAAAATCTAGTTGGGGGCTAGTAACTAGTGGTGTAACCCAGAGGTCAATAGCAGGGCCTATCCTCCTTAACATCTCTGTTAATGACCTGGATGATGGGGTGGATTGTACCCTCAGCAAGTTTGCAGATGAGACAAAAGTGGGAGGAATGGCTGATACACAAGCGGGTCGTGCTGCCATCCAGAGGGACCTCAACAGGCTGGAGAAATGGACCAACAGGAACCTCATGAAGTTCAGCATGGAGAAGAGCAAAGTCCTGCACCTGGGGAGGAACAACCCCAGGCACCAGGACATGCTGGGGGCCAGCCAGCTGGAAAGCAGCTTGGCAGAAAAGGACCTAGGGGTCCTGGTGGACACCAAGTTCAACATGAGCCAGCAACGGGCCCTTACGACAAAGGCAGCCAATGTTATCCCGGGCTGCATTAGGCAGAGGACTGCCGGCAGGTCAAGGGAGGTGATCCTTCCCCTCTGCTCAGCCCTGGTGAGGCCACACCTGGAATGCTGTGTCCAGTGCTGGCCGCCTCAGTACAACAGAGACATGGACATACTGGAGAGAGCCCAATGAAGGGCCATGAAGATGATGAAGGGACTGGAGCATCTCTTCTACGAGGAAACACTGAGAGAGCTGGGACTGTTCATGTCGTCCCACAAACAGGGTTCTTTTACTCGGTGTGCAAGCTGACAGAGAGTCGAGGTATTTTCAAACTAATTTCATTGATGCGCACGAATGGGTGCCTTTCTCAAGACAGCACACCCTTATCTCAAAAATCCTCACAATTATACACTTAACTAATACATATTCATTGTTATTTTCCTTAATGATTGGTTCTTTCTTCTTCGCCCCTCATGTAAATTAGAGCACAGACTCTGTCTTGTTCCTTCATTGTCTTCTTTTGAGTAGGTGGTCGTGACGTCCCCCTGTAGGAATTACCTTTTACCTACTTCCTCCCTAATCTTGGCAGTTCCAACGTTCAGACCGATGGCATTTCTCTTCCCAAGTCACCGTTAGGCGTGATGGAGCCTGGCTGTCCTGGAGATGGCTGAACTCCTGCCTGCCCGTGGGAAGGGGTGAATGAATTCCTTGGTTTGCTTTGCTTGAGCACATGGCTTCTGCTTTACCTATTAAACTGTCTTTATCTCAAGACATGAGTTTTCTCACTTTTACCCTTCTGATTCTCTCCCCCATCCCACCGGGGAGGAGTAAGCGAGCGGCTGTGTGGGGCTTAGTTGCAGGCTGGGGTTAAACCACAACAGTTATCCAGAGAGATTACGAGGTCTCCATCACTGGAGATATTCAAAAGTCATCTGGACATGGTTTTGGGCAACCGGCTCTAGGTGGCCCTGCTTGAGGAGGGGGTTGAACTGCGTGACCTCCGGAGCTCTGTTCCAACCTCAGCCCTTCTGTGACTCTGTGAGAGACTACGAGAGAGAGCAAACACCGGCAATGTTTATATCGCCTATCAGCAAAGACCATGTAACAACAAAGCCAGACAATTGCAGGCAGAGCTTTCCTTCAAAAACTAAATATGTGGTCACATGTTAAGAAAGGGCCTGTGCAGGGATGGTGACATGCTCATATTAGATAAGAAAAAGGGAAAAGGCTTGTTGCACCACAGGCAGCATGTACAGAAGGAACCAGAGAATATAAATACATACGACTCAGACTGGATTTGGATGGTGCGTGATGGATCTCTTGGAACTGTAGGTCAGTGATATAGAGCTTTATAGTAATGTTCGGTTCAAATTTGATGATTAGGGAGCAGGGTGACGAGATGAGTAGTGCAGATTCCTGTTCCAGAAAGCTGAAGAATCAGGGCTGTTGTGCAGTGCGGATGGGAGGCTTGACAGTCTGGTTTGGGGTGGCAGAAGGAAGTGGAAATCATGGCAATTCCTTTGTGCTTTCAACCAGGACTTCCAAGTGGTTTAAAAGGCCACCCAGAGAGATTGTGTCCCCAGTTTTACTATTCAAACAATTTTACCTGGCTGGCAACTTGGTTAAGTGAGTGCTTCCCACTGATATTCTCACTATGCCCTGCCAGGAGCTACTGCCCTCTCCTAGTCCTGTGAATTAAACTAGATAAGAAATGAACTTAAATTAGTCATATAAGGCAGAATATATTCAACAAGTCAGCTCTAGGATCTGGAACAACAGGGGTGGCTGGGCAGACTGGCCCCCACATTGGTGGCAGTGTTGTAACCACAATTTCTGAGTGATGATATGGCACCGGTATGCCTCAGCACATACCTTCCCTTTAGGTACAATACTTTTTGACTGTCCTGAACACCAGAAATACTTTGTGATATATGTAACTAGAAGATTGGATGGAGAGTTGAAGATGTGTCAAAACTGACAGTAGTATTTTCAGACTTTTCCTCCTACGTTTTGGCATAAAACAAAGTCTATAGCTTAAGAAAATTATAATTAAATAACCACTGGAAATAATTTTAGAACAGAATGGGAGTTGAACTTTTATATTTACATTTTTAATAATGTGTCTTGAATTCACTATTTAAAATTTTGCAGATTTTTTTAGCATAATAACCAAGTTTAGTTTTCACTTGAGCTCAGAGATGGAGGTGGATACTGACTGCACATCCCTTTTTCAGGGGATGAATCCTCATGCCCTGAAAAGACGCTTGTTCTAACCAAAACCAGCTGGAAACACTTGCACTTATTTTAACTTCAGTTTTTCCTAGTTATCTAAAAAGATTGCACTGTACTTGTTTAAACAAAACATTTAAAAATGCAGTTGTCATCCATTCTATTCCTCCTGCAACTGAACACTTTGTTGTTTTATAATAAACGGTGACATTAGTTCATATCATGTGATTAAAAAGGATTCATCACACATTAGAGCCCATAATCGCAGCCTATAGTCTCATTTTAACATTTCTCACTGGCATATCCTACTTGACCCTGCTTACTGCAGCACTTCTATTATGCTGTCTAAAAGGACAAGAGGACTGAACAGAAACAAAAATGCAGGGGTGAACATTGCTTTCACACTCACAGCTATGTGTTCAGTACTGTTATAGCTCTAGATGAATAGAAGAAACCTGGAGTCTGGCCAACACCGCTTGATAGAAATCTCCATCTTCCCCAAAAAATGTCCTGATGTGTTTAAAATAAACTGAACAACTAAACCAGTGAGCAAGAACCTTCTTTCACAAAAATATAGGACACGACTCAAGACAACCTGATTTAATATGTTATCAGCTTCATACTTTATGCACTATCACTATTTAGTGGTGTTTATTTTCTTTCTTGGCACTCTGGTAATATATGATGAGGATAAATATCAAAAGGTTGAAGGCTACTGATTAGATCTTTCTGTCTAGGTTTGTAATAGGTAATACAGCGTTGACATATTACTTAGGAAAGAAATCAAGCTATAATAAAGCAGAAGCGCACCTTCATGGTTCAACTTTGTTACACTCGGTATGCTGACAACATCATGAAAATAGTTTTCATGTCTCTACTGAGTGCCATGAACAATCAAACCAAATCTTTCTTGGTTTAGCTTTCTTTTTTCTCTCTTTCTTTTAAGAGATCTGCATATCAAACCAATGTGAAAATAAAAGGTAGCGAGGTGCTGTCTGACGCTGAGCAAAACAAGGTTTGCTAGAGTTGAACTGCTGGCAGGTTTGTGCCACGGGCTCTCGGGGCCAGCAGAGGGGCAGGGAGGCTGCTGCTGGTGTTGGTGTCGGGGTTTTGGGGGACAGGAGGAGGGTAGACAGCCCCGCTGCGGGTGAGGGAAGGAGGGCTTCGCCTCTAGCCCGCAGGGCTCCAGCACTCCACACACTGGTGCCACAGCCTGTTTGTCTTGTGTTTTGCCCCAAGAGCTTCCAGGTGGAAATACGGTGAGGAAGCTCAAGCTCAAAAGAGAGCCCAGCCTGAGGTTTACCCTGGACATTTCTGTTTCTCTGCTACTTACACTTAGTTATCATTATTTGTCATTACTCATTTAACTCCTAACTAGTCTTAATGTTTGCACCCATGAGTTTTCTTTACTGTTGCCCTCTTTTACTCACTAAAAAAAAGCCTGTCTAGAAGCCTGCATTGCCCTTTTCACATTGCCATACCTTTTGCTTATTTTTCCCCTTGTGGTCTGTCACCTGCTGACAAAATTGAAGGGGCAGACCGTGAGTGCGAGCACCAGGCGCCTGATGTCCACGCTGCCTCGTTACGGCCTCTGCCACCCACCTCTCCATGGCAAACCTTCTCGAGGCAGGGCTGGCTCGGAGCACTGTGGGCTCTGTCTTCCTGGTGCCTCAGGGATGGGGATTTGGTCTGGACTTTCTTTTATTTAGCAGTTTTAGAATAGCCTTAAAGAGCAGCAGGTCCGAATTAAAGTAGTTGGGCGGGTGCATAGTGTGGTTGGGGTGAGGCAGTAAATGTCCCCCTGTCCTCATAACCCTGCTCCTGGGCCCCAAGTGTGGCCACCTGCACGTTTCTGAGCCGATGCTGGAGGCAGGTCCATGCCCTGTAGCTCCGTGGGACCTCTCCAGGCCAGCTCTGAGCGCTGAGCCAGTTTAATGCATCTTCTGAACCGAATCTTCTCCAGCTTTGCTGAAATCCAGGTGCTCAATAATGGCCGGTGTCCACCCAACGGCAGTTCCCCTTCCTGAGGAAAAAAATCCCAATCAATTGGAATCGCAACACCTCAGTTTCATTTTAAAACCCTGCTCCACAGTGATGATTGCCCTTCTCAATCGCTCACATTTTCTTCTAAAATCAAGCTAGAGTCTGGCTTTCCCCAAATCTCTCATAGCCCTCAAAAAATGATGTGTGCAAACTCCCATGCACAGAAAAAACACATGAGACATCCCACAATCCAAAGGATTTTACATCTCCCCTGGGGGACTTTTCTCAGGTTTTCAGAACTAAACTAAATCTTCCCTGCTCATTTTGTAGAGACTGGTTATCCTGGCTGGGACTTTTTCCACATTGTTTAACATATTATTCATTATATCTTCTAAGGTCCAGGTTTCACGGCTGCCTTACAATGGATCTCTTTTATTCTTCCAGCATGGCTGATGACATCCTGCCCTTCCATAGCTTTTACGGTCTTGTTGCGTCTCAGCTCTCCTCCTACCTGGGTCCAGCCCCATGAGCATCAGTCAGTCGACGTCCCTTTTTGCTTGCACTTACACCGCAGAGCTCTAACATGTGAATAGGGTCCGGTGTGGGAACCAGTGTGACCATTCCCGCAGCTGTTGGGGGCTCCCTCCCCATGGGAAGGGAGCCCTTTCTCATCGCCTGCCCACCAGAACCAGATCCTTTTGATGGCTACCAGAGAGATCTTCCACTTATTCCAGAATCCATCCCCCACTGGTGTTATTTTACCAATGAATCAGCATTTATTCAGCAAAAGTAATAGTTAAATAGTTAAATGATCATTTCAAGCAGTATCTAAGTACTTAGGCAGTGGTAGTTATTGTAGCATCCAGCCTCCTCATACTCTGTAGCACCCAGGCAAGGCAAGGAACTTTTGCTGCTTTGGTTTTCCAGGTGGGTTTTTTTTTTCTTTGCCCACAGCCATACAGAAAAGCCATAGCGCAGCCAGCTCAGGAGACCCAAGTTCACGCGGACTACATGAAAACAACCCGATGTGATACGGCTATTAACACGGAAATATAACACCCCTCCATGACAGCTTCTTGATTTTGGCAGGTCAAGGTATTACATGTTTTGTATCTATTACACCTAGAAAAAGAAGTGAATAGATAAAAGAAACAGAGACCCTGAGAGTTGTTTGGGTCATTTAAACACATTTGGGATGGGATTCAACTTGTCTAAGTTTAGATGGGAGTAAATCTGCATTCCTTTAGAGTCCACGGTGAGACACAGGCACTTCTGCAGCGTGATTTGCTCCACATATCTGCACTGGAATTTGCACAACAGAGAGCTGTGCCCCAAAACCGCCTGTTCTTTTACTGGATTTGGAGGGAGCTGAGGGGGTGAGCTGTGATGGAGACCTCAGCATCGTGGGAGAGGACTTCCCTCCTCACAGCCCTTAATCACTGGTCTGTTAACAGAGCGGCTACTGCTGTGCTTGCTGGTGATTTAAAACACTGAGCGATGCTCAACCTTTCTCACTCCAAGAGCCACCACAGTGCTGCGTTCTGGTCCAAAAAGCCACAATGTTTTTTCTGTGTATCTTTGACTCACAAAAGGTATCTGTTATCCAAGCATGCCCCATGTGAGCCCGCAGGAAGCCTGGAGCAGGTGAAGCTGAACCCATGGGGAGGCTGCAGGCAGCAGAGCACCAGCTTTTAGAGCAATTTCTTCCTTTCATTCCTTTGGAATGACTTTCTCTAGATTTATTTCTTCAGCTTTCAATGTTGCGGTCAGCGGTGCCACGAGCGCTGGGTAGTCACCCCCAGTCCTGCCTGCAGCCAGAGACCCTGCTCCCTCCCCGGCCTCCCCCATATCCTTTTTCCCTGGTCAGTGGTTCGGGTTACCCCAGACCACACTATTCCTCATTGCCGCTGCCGTGGGTTGCCCAGGGCTCTCATCTTCAGTCTGGAGTTAGAGTCTCCATCATAACTTTACCTGTGCTGGGCTCCGGGGCTGTGGGCACGGCCAGTTTAGGCCAGCTCTTTCTCCTTGCAAGAGTACAATCGCTTTGCGTGTGAGGGAGGAGGCCATGATGCTGTGTATGGGTCATCCCATCTCACCTCTGAACATTTCCCAAAACTGCCACAAACAAAAGCTGCGATCACCGTCGAAACCCGTCCACAGTGTGGTGCTCCCATATACGCTCCCGAGTCCGTGTGGTTCCTGTGTACATGGTGCGTGGCCCTCAGTGTGGTGCTCCTGTGTACGTGATGCACAGCACGTGGTCCTCAGCGCAATGCTCCCTTCGTGTCTCTGCACGTGAAGAGAGCTCAGCCCCTGCGCGGCCGCTCGTGAAGGAGGCGTCAGGAAAACGGCAGTAATTTTCACACGAGGTGGCAGAGCACTCCCGTTAGGCCACAGCCTTTCCCATCCCAGACCAAGCCGCCTCTCCCAGGCCACCAGGACTCGGTGCTGTCTCCCAGCACCTCTCCTTCCATGCTGAGGGAGTCAGCTGTCAAAAATCATCGCTACCCGGGCCAGTCCTCCGCCGGGCCAGGTACCCACGCACCCCCCGGCTGGGGCGGCTGCGGGTCTCCTGCAGCGCTCTGCCGCCTCGCTTCATTTCTCTCTGGTCCGTCAAATAGGAAAGTAAAATGTGCAGTGTGAAATTCCCACCCCCGCCCCCCGACTGCTTTTTAATCTTGTATTTTTGTTTGAATTTGTCTGGTTAACATTGGCTCTGTCTTGTCCTGCTTTATTGTAGCACATCTGTATGCCTGGAAACCAGCAGCACTGAAACAGAAGTTCAGGAAAAGACAAGAGCTGAAATTAGATTACTGCTTTCCCCCTCATTCTTAAATAAAATTGATTTTTTGGAAATCTTTTGCTTGTTAACAGTACTATGTAATTAATGTCTCTCATTTCACTTTAATATGAAACTCCCTGAGACCTGCATTGTTCGTGTTCCTGAGTTTTCAGAGAGTTAACAAAAATGTGGTTACATCAAGCCTTCATTGTATGTGGTGTCAATTACGCGCTGCGGGCTTTGTTAGACACTGGCTGCGCGTGCGCCCACGTGACCACCTCAGACACCCACACAATGGCATAAAAAGGCTCTCGTCTTGTCAGCAACACCAAATTTGTCGAAAAAAGAAAGAAAAAGATTTCAAACAATTGTCTTCTGTTGCAAGAGCATGTATTTTGGTAGATAGCTCTGATGTATCATTTACCTTTTAATGCAATTAGTACAATACTACTTTGGGTGCTGACAGCATCACTTGTTATTTAAGGAACTGATTTTGATTGCCTAAATTCTTACTTTAAAATAAATTTATCGCCAGTTGCCATGGACTTCTGTAATTCTGAAATTTTCCCAATCTGTATGGGATCATGCTTTTTTGCCTCGCTGAGAAACACGTAATGGCTGCGCTGTGGTCTGCCTTCCCTCGTATACCATATATTTTGCCTGGCACTGCCAGTGAGATTCCTGTTCAGCCAGAATATCTTTTACAACACTTGGAAAACTGATCAGCTGAAAATTATGTCGAAAATGAGTACAAATTATGGAGTAGCATTATATATAAGGTACTTGTTTGCTGACACATATTGTTTCTTCTGTGAAGGTGACTGTTGAACTTAATTCTTCTCACCCAAGACATATGGAAGTCAAATCTGGCAGAGACTACAGCAATATATAGTAAACAGAGTTAATGTTCCCATTTACAGAAAAAATCTGATTTAAGTCTTACTGTAACTGAGAAACATAATCATGATAGTATGTCCATTGAACTATGTCCAATGCTCATGGAAGCCAACGTCACTGCTTTCCTTTCCTGCAGCCACCATTGGATCAGGACCTTCTGGCAGCACGTGATACAGCTGCTATGAGATGAGCTTCTTACGCAGGTTAAAAGACACATAGCATTTTTGTAGTAAAGAAATAGTTTGATACTGGGGGGAAATATAATTATTTTGCAAAATGCTTACTACTAAAAGAACATTTTCTGTTAAAAGAAAAAAGCTATTTGTCTCAGGCATGTTATACATGCTCAGAGATCACTAATGAACATGACCCCAGTAGTAGAAACTGCTTAAAGTCATAGAACCATAGAAGAATTTTGGTTGGAAGGGGCCTTTAAAGGTCATCTAGTCCAACCCCCTGCAATAAGCAGGGACATCTTCAACTTGATCAGGTTGCTCAGAGCCCCGTCCAGCCTGGCCTTGAGTGTTTCCAGGGATGGGACATCTACCACCTCTCTGGGCAACCTGTTCCCGTCTTTCACCACCCTCACTGTAAAAAATGTCTTCCTTATATCTAGTCTGCATCTACCCTCTTTTAATTTAAAACCATTACCCCTTGTCCTATTGCAACAGGCCCTGCTAAACAGCCTGTCCCCGTCTTTCTTATAAGCCCCCTTTAATTACTGAAAGGCTGCAATAAGGTCTCCCCGGAGCCTTCTCTTCTCCAGGCTG
>JAVKLA010000026.1:8667270-8687231 GCA_034782735.1 Sagittarius serpentarius
CCAGTCACCAGGGACTTCACCTCACTGCCATGACTTTGCAAATATCATGGAGAGTGGCTTGGCAACTCCATCAGCCATTTCCCTCAGGACTCTGGGATGCACCTCATGAGGTCCCATAGACTTATGTATGGTCATGTTCCTTAGGTGGTGACAAACCTGATCTTCTCCTACAGTGGGAGGGACTTTGCTCCCCCAGTCCCCATCTTGCTTTCCATCCGTTCAAGAGGTGTGGGAAGGGAGGTTGCTAGTGAAGACTAAGGCAAAAATGTTGTTGAGTACCTCAGCCTTCTCCTCGTCCGTTGTTACCAGTTTGCCAGTCCTGCTCATCGGAGGGGTATGCTTTCTTTGACCTTCCTCTTCTGGCTGACATACCTGTAGAAGCCCTTATTATTATTCTTTGCACTCCTTGCCAAGTTCAGCTCCAGCTGCGCCTTGGCCTTCCTGACCCCATGCCTACACAATGGAGTAGTGTCCCTATACTCTTCCCAGGATACCTGTCCCTGCTTCCACTGCCTGTGCGTTTCCTTCTTGCCTTTTAGTTTGACCAGCAGGTCTCAGCCATGCCAGTCTCTTGCCTTCCTTGTACAGCAATTTCCCATTGTGCTTTTCACTGGGTTCATGTCTACAGTCATCACAAGGTTCTCTTGCAACTGGCAAATGAGCAGTACAGTGGCAGAAACAGACCTCTATTTCCCCTGGCTTGGAAATACTTCCTAGCTTGCCAAAGCGTGCTGGTTTTGGCTGGGGTAGAGTTAATTTTCTTCAGAGTAGCTGGTATGGGGCTCTGTGTTGGATTTGTGCTGGAAACAGTGTTGATGACACAGGGATGTTTTTGTTACCGCTGAGCAGGGCTTGCACAGAGCCAAGGCCTTTGCTGCTTCTCACCCCACCTCACCGGCAAGGAGGCTGGGGGGGGCACAAGGAGCTGGGAGGGGACACAGCCGGGCGTTTGTCTTCCGAAGTCACCATTAGGGGTGATGGAACCCGGCTGTCCTGGAGATGGCTGAACTCCTGCCTGCCCGTGGGAAGGGGTGAACGAATTCCTTGTTTTGCTTTGCTTGCGCACATGGCTTTTGCTTTACCTATTAAACTGTCTTTATCTCAAAACACGAGTTTTCTCACTTTTACCCTTCTGATTCTTTCCCCCTTCCCACCAGTGGAAAAGTAAGCGAGCGGCTGTGTGGGGCTTAGTGGCTGACTGGGATTAAACCACAACATGAAGCAAAGACCATCTGAGGAATTTGCACTGCAGTTCAAGTAAAAGCTCCCTGCTTCTTTCTTGTGAAATGCTTTCTTTTGCCAGGTTTCCAGTGCTTGTATCATGCATCTGGTAACTAGCAGAAGGGAGGGACTTGTTTTATATTCCCAGTGTTCATGGGTCTTACTATCAAGACCAAAGGAGGGTTGTCTCTTGCAATATTCCCACCAGCAGAGGTGAGCATTAATCCTTACAAACCCACAGTGATGAAGCCGAGAGGTGGGTGGATGGGTGGATGATGTGGGGTTTGGCCCCTAGGAGCAGCTGTTTGGTGGTGGCTTACGCTCGTAGCAACAAGCTGAGTAACACGGCAACTCCCAACATCAGACTTGGTGCAGAAAGCCTTGTGGTTTGATGGGTGGGTTTGGCAGGTTGGTCTGGGCAGGTTTATAGGAATTTCATACGCCTGGAAGAACACGTGCAAAGAAACCACAGCAGCCCTGCAAACTGCCAGGCAGTCACAAAAGGGGAGACTTTTTGGCAAAACAGTTTTGGCTAGCAACTGCTTCATGGACCCCTTTTCTCCATGAGCTCAGGGAGAAGTCTTGGCGTTGACAAAACATGCTCAGGTCCCTGCTCCGTGGCAGCGACCTTGGCCTGGAAAAGATGCTGAGGGTTTCCATCCTACCTCCTTTCCACTTTCGCCACCCAGGGTTATGCCATGCAGTAAAGTTGGTGGCAAAAACCCCTTGATGCACCAGTCAGCAACTGGTCTAGTCCCTAAAGGGCACATCCAGGTGCTTCCCAGTTCAGCTGGTAATCACCAGCCAGTCAATTCACTTTCAGGCCACAGGGGTCTCCTGCAAGGACAGACCTTCCCCAGCAGATTGGGCTCCACTCAAAATCGGCCAAAGCTGTGGTGTTTTGGCATAGAACAGGCAAAGAGTCTCTAGGACAGACACTGAAAGCGTAAAATGAGCACAACTGAGGGTCAAAGCAGTCACATAAAGGAGGGGAAAGCTGTGCTTTCTTCCCTATCGTGGCCACCACTTATGTGTTACATTCAGTAATGGTTTCAGGTACAAACTCCATAAGCCTTAAATTAGCTGTGTAACTATTTAGAAAAGTTTAGGTATTTCTTTGGTTTGGTAGCTATTGGCTTCACACCACTAAAAAGTCACGCAGATGCCTTCTCAGAGAGGCTATTTCTGACCAGCACAGTTCCAGGGAGTGACGTACACATACCGCCTTAAACTACCATGGAAACAACTCTAAAATGAGATTCCTCACTTGATGAAGGATGCACTTGTATTTCCCTCTGAGCTTCATGCACCAAACATCAAGGAGCTGATGTAGAATTTCCTTTTTCTCCATGATGTCGCAAATAATCTGCAGGGAAAAAAAAGAGTTCCTCTTTCAAGATCAGCACTCCTTAGCCAGGCTTTATCCCATTCGCGTAAGACATACCTCAGTTTGGGATGAGCCTAAAGGGCTGCCTTCTAAAAACGTCATAAACATGATTATTATTTAACCAATGCCACATATCAGCTAAAGAAATCTGCTGCCTCTTATTCCTGCTAGACATATAGTTTAAGATAAATTGCTGCAAGACAGCAGCACGTCTGGTGTTTCTATTGAAGAGGAGGAGGAGGAGGAGGAGGAGGAGGTGGGGAGTTCGGATGGCCTGGCAGGCAGCAGAACACCTCCAGAAACGGGCAGGGGGCAAAACGGCAATCATGGCTATGTTCAACAAGCTTTGACCCTTGAGGCAGACAAAACAGCCCAAGTTCTCCATTAAAGATCTGCTGTGTGCTAGCCAGAAAAATGCTAAGAGCTGTAAACTGTTTCTGATGTGGCCTCCTGTCACGTATTCCCTGCTCTGACCACAGAAGCTCCCTTCTGAGGAAATCCATCTTAGCAAGGCTCTGACAGCAAATGCGCATGCGTGTGTGTCTACCATTGGGTGAGATACACCCTCACAATGATATTTATCACCCGTAGGAAATCAGCTTTCACTCAGGGACTTTGTATGACCAAACCTAGTTGCCCACGGGCTGAAAATGATTCATTAAAAGATTAGTTTCCTGTGCTTGATCTCCCTTCCTGTACCGGAGAAAGGTTTTTCTCAGAAGTTGAAATATTTTGCTGATGACAATCTTGCATCTTCTTGAATTGGACCCAATCAGTCTGGTAACTTGCTGGGCATCCTGGGACAGACCCTCCCTTTTGACCCTGGCAAGTTTTGCATTGACTTTCTTAACCACAGACAGAGAAATGGACCTTTTATAGAGTCCAAACCATGACTTGTTATAGTCATGATCTCAATTTGCAGAGCCAGTAAAGCTGTTTCAAAGGCCTTTACTACTGTGTTAGTTACCTTCCTGAAAGAAGCAGCTTGGATCTATTGATTCCTCTAGCAACAGTTCAGCAAAGTAATTATCATGAACTAGAAATGATGGGTTATAAATGCTCGTCTTCAAAATCTTTTCAAAGAAAAAGCAGCCCAAGCCCTTAAAGGATGTCTAGCACTCTCCTTGGTACCTGCATTTTCTGTACGATACAGTTTGGGAAGTTGAATGCTGTTTTCCCCTGGAAGTTGACAATCACACAAAAACAGGTTGTAGCAGAGCTTCCAGAGCTGCATTCAAATGAGCCAGCTTATGTCAAACTCCCTCTTCCTCACATGCACTGCTAGGGTCTGCCAGGAACACCGCGGTTAGGGGAGCTGGCAGGCTTCTGCTGGAGACGTGAAGACCAGAAGAGGAGTTCTCAGGCATAGCTGGTGCACGTGGCTACCCACTGCAGGAGACATTCATAAAAACATTTTGCTTTTATTATGTTGTTCTTTTAACATTAGCATACAACTCTAATGTGCATCACGATGTGAGTGAGAAATCACAGCAGGTTCTGGATGGAGATACCTCCAGGCTCTGCTGTCATAAAACATCAAAACCCTGCCAAGGCCAGTAAGCCCCAGGACTGCAAGATTAAGCCAGATCACTTTCTGCGATCGATAGATATAGGAGAGCAACACATCTACGCTATAGCTCACTGCCTTCAGCTCCCAACCTGAATGATCCATTAACATCTGGGGCATCTTGACATAAATCTGGACTAGTGCTCAAAGGTACCCCCAGGGATTTTGGAAGAAGGTCTCACACCACTCGCCCTCCCAGCCCTGCAGGCTCACGTCATTCCCACCACAAGCCCTGCAAGATTTGCGATGAGATGAGTCTCCTCATGGTTGCTTCCACCACGGGAACTCCGCAGGCAGGGCACAGGAGCTGCCACTGCTTCGCCCCTTGCGAACAGGCACCTCTTCCAGCAGGACATGGGAATTACTCCATTAGTGAGAAGGAACTAATGTACAGGAGCAGCCAAACACAAGAGCGAACAGGAGAGTGGGCTGGAGAGGCATTTCCCAGGACAGGCACCTCCAACACCACCAGCAGCACAGCACCTCCGCTCCCAGCCTCCTCCGGCCAGACCAAATGCAGCCCCCTCGGTGCAGCACCTCTGGTCCGTGGCGGCAGCGAGAATGCCAGCAGCACCAAGGAATCTTTTTCCTCCCAGTAACTCTTGTCTCAGAAGACGACAGCAGCACAAGACAGCTCCCCTCGGTTCAGGAACCTCCTTCCCTGTGCTGGGAACGGCTGTGCCTTTGCGAAGGCAGAGCACAAAACAACTCATAGATGGTCTTGTTCCTCCGAGGCCCTTTTGCTCGTCTGTTTTTCCCTTCACTGCAGAAATCTGTCCCAGGGTGCTGCTGGAGGAGTAGCAGGAGCTAGGATACTTGCTTAAAAAAGCAGGGGAGAGGTTTCACTTTCTTGCATTTAAAGAAATAAAGAAATAAAAATACCCCTATATATTGTTCCTGTGATTGCTCTCCTGATGCAGAAACACATCGCTCCTTACCTAGAAGACGTTGCACTGCTCCCCGCCACGAGATCACATTCCACTGGGTTTCTGCAGAGGAACAAAACACACTGTGAAGGGGGCATTGCTCTTTTCATGTTAATTTTGAATTTTTTTTCTTGACAGCTCATAGTAACAGCCCTTGTTTTTCACTTCCTCCCTACGGAGCTTAAACAGTCCAAATTGTTCAGTGTTTCTGCCACAAAATCCTTTTCACATCTTTGCTAGGCTCTGATCCTTATAAAGTTCACTAATTGCAGCACAAAGGCTGGTCCCTTGTTACACTCACTGCAGAGCTACCAGGGAATTTTATAGGATTCTCTCTTATTCTGGCAATGTACTGAAACTTAACTCACCACAGCTATTGCCTGTGGTTCTGGGGATTTAGCTGACATGAGAGTTACTTGCTGCTCTGAACCTCCTCCTCTCTTCCTTTGTGGGATTCTCCAGTTGAAGCTGGAGGAGAAATCACATTATTTCGTGATGAGACACCAATGACACGGACAAGAATGTCCTCCCTCGGGGGTGAGCACACTTTATTCTTAAACATGTGAGAATACACACTGGACTCGCCTCTGGGGATGAGGTGGGATTTTATTATAAGAAATACTTTTTGCCTGAAGGTCAGCAGAGGTAACTGCTTCAGTGTAATGCGGTCATCTCTCTGGATGAAGAGTCATACATACATAAATACATAGTGCAATCTACAGATACTTCTTTGAAGTGTATCGCTTCAAGTACATTGGCTGCAGGAGCTGTCCAAGATACAAGAACATGTATATGAACAAGCCAGTCCATTTGCAAAAGACGCCTGGGCTCCTGTCCTCCAGCCAACCTGAATAGAATGGACATGCTGGTAGAGAATTCAGATTATGTACTTTTCAGTTCCCGCAGCTGAGATTAAGCCCATGAAAGACTGATCTTCCTCCTGTTCTCTTTCAAAACTTGTCTTTTTTTTAATTTACTCTTTTTTAAAAACTTTCACCTTTAATCCCAGTAAGGTCACTGATACAGCCAGAACTCGGGGGTGGGGTGGGGTGGGGAAGGTGCTTTATTTCTTAATGGAAATCAGACCACAAATCTTTTGATATTTATGCTTTTGATAACCACCATAGAGTTGTTACGTACTAATGCGGATGCCATGTCTGGGGCTACGGAAAAGACAAACAGAAAATGTTTTTAGATTTAATGAAAAGGGGAGACTTTGGGGATTACTTTTTTCCAGAGCTACCAAGGCTGATGATTTTGTAATGACGGTGGGCCCCTTCCTTTGCCTTACTGACACAGCTTTATCCTGAGCTTCCTCTTCACTTCCAAGTAGGGTATTTAAAAAAATATTAACTGAAGACTAAAAATGCAAATACTACACTTATATTGCCTTGCATAATGCACGTGGAAAGCAGAAATCGTCTTCATGACTGGAGGAAGCATACTGCTTACTCAGCAAACATACTAAGAAATAAAGTAATATTTCATATTTTAAAGCACTTTTAGTGGCTTGGCACAAATGAAATGTCAGCAGTTTAAATTACACAGGTGACAAGGATGTTCCTGTTCATTTCCCAGAAAGGACACAGAGGTTTCACGTTCTATGAACCAGAATTTTAGAGTAAAGACAAAATAGAGGACTTACAAGTATCCAGGCAGATTGTACAACACAATCCACTAATGCTTTGAGTGCTTCCCTCCTCTATGACTGTGAACCAGGAACAATTGTTTAGATAAATAAATCAATAAATACATAAAGGAAGAAGACATTAATAAATCTAACTCTGCTAATAAACTTAAGTCTCCTTGTACTGGGGAGAAGACTCATCCTTGAGGAGTTATTCTGAGAGAAACCAAACCAGCCTGCTTGTGTGTGGGAACAAAAACCCACCTTGCCTTTTTTTTTTTTTTTTTTTTTTTTTTTTTTTTTAAAGTGTACAAACTCAAGACTCGGGAAGGAGCTGGTTTAATGCTAGCTTTTGTTCTTCCCAGACCTCTCGGGTCTAAACTGCCAGTCCCCCTGCTGAGCACCAGCGGGCCTGGCTTTCCAAAGCATTCACTCCTGCACAGCTGTAAGCAGCAGGCAACAGAAGGAGACGTGTTTTCAGTATCTGCCCCTCTGTCAAACTCTCACCATTTTGGGTCAAGGCAGGTAAAACCAGTACAATAAAGATTTAAACTTGGGGAACAATCCTGGGGTGCTTTCAGCACTCACGTTGGGAAAGAAGACAGCAGCTTTGCTGCTGCCTTTACATTGCATCCTGCCCCAAGGCAGGGTGGCACCCAGAAATGGCCCTCACCGACAGCCACATGCCACTTCTCCGAGAAACGCAACATCGCAGAGAAAGCAAAACTCACATGGCATTTAAGTCACGTTCATACATCTTTGAAAAATTACTTGAATGCATGAGAAACCAAAGTTGAGCTTGATCTTCTCATTTCTTTCTCTTATCTGCTTTTTGTGAACATCTGCAGAAATTGTTCTGCTCAGAAGTGTTTCCAGGGCTGCCACCAGCACTGGTTTGCCTAGGTAAAACCACCCTTCATGAGGCGAGCAACAGTCTGGGCAGCTTTTCCCAGCTATGACAAACAAGAGGGCTGCCCTGTGGCTCCTCGCCCGTAGCCAGCTCTCGCATCCTCCTGCCAGCAACAGAGGAAACAACCGGTGGTGTCCTTGAAAGATTTTTCCAAGGACTCTGCCGCCTTCAGAGATTTTCTCCTTTTCATTTCACAAAAAAAGAAAACAAGAACAAAAAGACACTGGAGGTAGAAAAACATTTGATTAAACAATTAGTTGAAGTGCTGCGATGCCTCACTGGTACCCAGGTCACAATACAGTGATTTAACTGCATCCTTCCCTGCTCAAATCATGCACTTGCAAATGTGCTGTGACTGCTGTATCAGTGGCTTTAGTCCATAAAGACAACTAGTTCTTGGGTGAGGAAATAAAAATATTTCCCAGATATATGTATTGTGGAAACACCAACATACCCATACCCTGAAAATACAACTAGCCAGACTAAGCCCTTTTAAATATGTACCTCATTTCCACATCCACTGACGGCGTAACAGCAGTCACTGGGTGAAACCCTTCGAGCCAGGCTATGCGGGAAGTTGAACAGGTGACAGAAGCTCAGAAGAGATTATCAGAGAGCATGAAATAAACCTGCACTCCTAAACCCCGTTAGTTGTTCAAAACAGATACAATCCACCTTTTCTGTCCCTTCTCCTTGCGCGTTTGCTCACACCCCTTGCCCACCAATACCAGCTTGTCTAGTCACCATCACATCTCTCTCCCCGAAGCTCTTTACCACGCTTGTGTCTCACTCAAATCCTTCCTGTTATTTTGCCTGGGAGAACTGGGCTGGGGAGAGGGGAAGCTTCTGTAAAGGTAACTTTAAGGTGCAATCATGCCTCATTAAGGGATAAGGAAGAGGTGAAATTACAATTTCAGCTCCTTCCCTGCCCAAGACTTACTTCACACCCAATCGTGAACTCGGCTCATGTTGCAGTTACACATTTTCCATCACAGAGCAACAGCAAGAAACTCATGCAGTGACCGGGAGCTCCCTGACAGCAAAGGAAAGAGGACGAGAGACAACCCCGTGCGCAGTGCCGGTCCTGCCCTGCCTGCGGGCAGGAGAGGGGGAGCGCTGCCCGCCGGTGCCCGCAGTGAGCTGGGGCCCTGCCAAGGCAGGGCTGCTTGCCAGAGGCTGCCAGCTCCGACTGGAGTAGCACAACGGGCGGGCACTAATCCCCACATCATCTTTGTGCATCTGTGAGATGCCTGCTGCGCTCGTGGGTGTCCAAAGAGATGGCTAATTAGTGTTACAGACACTAACACCAGCCTAAGTTTTGAAGCACGTGCCCCATTACATGCTGGTTTCAAGCATCCGTGCTGTGGCTCATGTGCTGAGGCTTTCAGGTTTCAACATTTCAAATTAAAAAGCTGCCAGAGTCAAGATTTATTTCTCATTTGAGAAGTTGGAAATTGCCACACTTTTGTCCTCCACTGCAGCCACGGTCACCCCCCTCAGGAGACACACACAAACCTCTAAGCCTTCGCTCTAACCCTAAACAAAGGGGTAAGCTCAAACTTCAGTGCTTCCAAAACTTTGTTAGCATTTGCTGTTATAACCCAGAGACTCTCGTCTTGCATATGATGATCGAACACTCTCTTAAACCTCGCTAACTTCTTGGCCCTAAACGCTTTGAATTTCAGTTTCATTGAGAGTCCCCGTGGTCCTCGGTGCGAGAGCAATCGAAAAGCTCCCACTCTACTTACTCCACATCATACTCGCTCCTACATGTAACACGTATCACGTAATGTACAACATGAGTGTAACGAACTGGAAAGCGAATGTTTAAAAAAATGGAAATTAAAATATTTAACTGCCATTCCTAAGAGTAGAAGACGAAAATGGGAAAGTGTAACAGAAAAAAGCCTTCTATGTAACAAAAAAGGTCAGCAAAAGTGGAAGTGGGGCGAGCGCCTACCACCGCTCATGCTTTTTCTCTTCCATCCCACACACCACCTCCTTTTGGGACTGTAAGGTTTATGGGCTACCCTCTCCCATTTTCCCCACCTATTCATACAGCCTCTCACAGGACAGAGTCACAGATACTAAGAAAACAAAATTTGCTGCATTAGAGTCACACTGTGAGCATTTTAAAAATAATGTTGTACACACTGAAATTACTCCACAACCACCACATTTTGTTCAACAAAAATTAATTGTCATAATTTATGCTTAGTTCAGTAATTACAAAAAGCTGCATTTTCCTCAATGACTGCACACAATTATTTATAGAAAAAAGATGACTAACAAAGCAAATTCCTTTTCTGGAAACTGCACGAATTTTTCACTGTTTCTCACACCGAACTGTATTTGCGATGTAATTTGGCTACTGCTGCCGTCTAATTTCCTTAGTACCTTAAGGCTACTACTTCACCTGTGAATCATTCAAAACTAGATCTCAGACTGAAGAGATGCAGAGCACACGCTGGCACGATGTGAGAAGTTAGGAAAACCCTGCCAGGACTGGACTGCGTTGCCAGCACCAGTTGCAGGGCTCCGTGTGGACAGAGCAGTGCAGTCCCCACGCCGCATTTCTCAAGTCAGCAGTGCCCGAGCTCACAGGGACGGCCCGAACAGCCAGGCTGCCACTTCACACCCTCGTAAGGCAGAAAGTGAGGGCAGGTTCCCGGTACGTATCATTAACTTGGAAGCTCTGCGTTTTCCTGCACAGCAACCTGCAGGTAACTCCTCGACACCAACCTGATTCTAGTCCAGCTGCTGACTGTTCTTACAAAGAAAAAGAAAATGTATTTGCCCTGAATTCCTAATTATTATAAAATTGCATGTCTTTTATTTTTTCAGAACTAAGGCCTTTTGTTGCATTTTGCATCACCATTCAAATTTAGGAATAAAATGCATACATTGAGCCATGATGCATTCTTGACTGCAACATCTCAGCATTTTACAATGTTCAATCCAAACCCAGCAACCACTTGAAAAACATTGTTGCTGATAATGGAACAGCTCCATCTTCTGGAGTAAAAGTTATTTTCTTGACAACCATCTTTGTATTTCCAACACGGATCTATATGTAAAAACTATTTCAAAACCTAACTTGAATATTTTTACTGATGGAAGGTGAATCTCAGGTAGAAAATGGGAGGATTTTAGGGTAATAATGTGATTTCTGATAAACTTTAGGAAGCATTATTTTCTAATGACACTGAAAATGCATGTCCATTGTTCAACATGCCATATTAAAAACTGACATTATTTAAGAAATACGCGTAATCTGATTTTGAGAACAAGAATTTAAACTCTGTTTAAGACAAAACGTTCAACACATACTTAACCTTAGTCCTTATTTAGGGTACTTGAAGCTTCACGTTAAGCCTGTAGTTTCACTACAGTGAAACTTTCACAAAGTGTGTTTGGGGTCAAACACTGTGCTAAATCAGGGAGTGACTGAAGCCCCTGCTGAAGTACTTGAAGTCCAAACTATAGAGGAGGGGCTGCAAGTGATCCTTATAGCTATTTATCAAAACACTTAAGTGTTATGTTTAAATGAAATATTTCAAGTTAAGCACATGATGCATTTTAGGCAGGTAATTAGTAACAACAATTCCCATATGTGAAATTTAATTTAAGATCAAGTCAGGTGTTCAACTGGAGAGAACAGAACAAAACCCTGATTACAGTTTCTGATTTCATAACTTATGTATCATGGACACATTCTATGGCTGTTGCTTGAAAAAAATCAAGCGTTAATGAACCAAGTTCTTATGTATTCACTTACAAAGGGAAAAGAGCATTGAAGCTGTTAGTTATTTACTCACTGGTGCTGCGTAGTATTTCTTGATTTCACAGGATGGGTAGAGCCACCAGAAAAAAATGAAAATCTCCATCTATTTTTGAAATAGCGGTATATCTAAAGTTAATACGTACTCATGGACACACAAGAATAGCAGAAATTTAAATGAACTTGCTTAACAAAACAAAGCAACTGAAGCTTTATTTCTCTATATAGAAAGATGCATCCCTATGTGCATTCTTTTAAGCTACGGAAAATGAAAAAGCCATGCAGCCCTTGCAAGAAATAAATCCTCAGGTGGAAATACATATTTACATAGAAAGTTTCCCCTTTAGTAGATGATTCCTCTCAACAGATGCTTAATGCCATTCAGGAGAGCCAAGCTTATGACTACTTTATCGTAGAATATTCTTCTACATTTTTTTCAGTACAATAGCAAAACCATTGCATGAACCACCATATTGCTCACATCAATTAAACAAGAGCAAGTAACAAAACTTAAGCAGCTAAACCTGTCTGGAAATAGACTCCTTATGCAAAGTAAGCACAATGAAAGGATATAGAACAAATAAAAGGACTTTTCTTCAAAAAAATTATCTTTCAGCTTTCTGCAACTTTACGTCTCATATGGCTTTTGAATGGAGGCATTAGTTAAAAGAGTTTTCCCCACCCATAGCTGTATTTAAATACAGCAACACAAGGACAAACAAAAGTTAAAAATGTAGCATACTGTATTACTTTATGTAATACACCATAAAATCCCTTTTTCTAAGGCTACAAAGGACAGATTTACAGTGATATGAGATACCGGCATTTATGGTCAGAAAAGTGAAGATGGAAAAGAACTATACAGCATTGTCATCAGACATTTCTTTTCTCTTTTTCTCCTTTTGGGTTTTTTTTGAAGGGTTTTTGGTTTTCTTTTTTACAAAATACATGTCTTGATGACCACATGCTTTAAGCTTATATTCATTTATTTTTATATATATATATTATTTGTACGGGCAATTGAGAGAGAGTCACAAATAAGGAAAGGACACTAAGGTTTTAATAAGGGCAACAAAAAAAATGTTTTCACCAGAATAGATTCACATTACAGTACACCAATATTGACAGCATTCTCTTTTGTCTATTTTTGGTACATAAGATGAAATCTCTCTACATAACCTTATAAGGCTTCAGTAACTAAAAAGTAAAAAACCTATTAGTTTACAATTTATTTAAAAAGTCTGAAAGACACAGCAAGTTCTAAACTTTAGTAGTGCTACCCATACACAACCATCCGGTTTAAGAACCCATTAAAAGAGCCTCCTTTCAAGGGAGTTTCCAACAGCAGAGTTGTGCAATATGGATGTCTCTTACTACAAGGGAAAAAAAAAAATTACACATGGCACATTCTCATTCATATTTTGCAATGTAAAAAGTTACAAACATACCTAATCAAATAAATAATAAAAAAAAAGAATCTGAAATGTGTTTGTTATGTATCCTAAAACCACTACGCAGAATAATGGAAACTTTCACTCACAGACTATTTACATGGTAATACCCAGGTGAGGGTACACACTGCTACAAAACTCATGAAACAAAGGGTAAACTTGAAATGTTCTCCATAGTAAAGGTCTAGCAGCATGACTATATCTAATGCTGTTCGTTTTCTTGACGGTTTTTGGAAGTTTGTTTTAATCTATGTCTTCATCCAGTTCGTAATTGTCTTTATCATAAATATCTTTTACTAAAAGAACCCGTACAAGCATATTTTCCAAAGTGCTGCGGTCCAGTGAAGTGGCAGTGTACCAGATGGGACTCTCCGCGGAGACAGAGCACTCTGGTTGCAGATAGAACACATCCGTCCTCTGATTCAGATTCTGTGGGCTACAAGGGCGACAAAAACGGTGGGTTAGAGAACAGCCTCACAGGACAAAACAGTACATAAGCAGTTCCAACATCCTGCACAAACAAAGCTCTTGCTGTACACCTGGGCAAGGTACAAAAAAAAAAAAAAAAATTTCATGTGGAGAAATGCAGTCTTGTTCACAGAAGGAGCAGTGTCAGGTCTGGCCCAAGCTCAGCCAGCCCTGCATCCTCAGAGCAGCCAAAAGCAGACGCCTGGGACTTACCAAGCATACAGGAGACCATAGACTCTTCCAGGTTTCAAAAATTTGCAGATCCAGGACTTGCTAAACCAAAAAGTACCTTCTACCTATTTACAAACCTTTGATCGACAGATGTGCAAAGAGGCATCAGTAATTGCTTGCACCACTGCCTGATGCAGCTATCTCTGAATGCAGAGCCTGGGGTTCCCTTAAAAATAAAGGACAGTACTTCTGAGATGCACAGAAATACAACAAAATCCCTCCTCCTCCTATTTTGTTTAAAGGGTTGGTCATTTTAAGTCTTAAAATCCCTTAATTCCTGACCCACTATACTTCGGAGTTTGATAGAGCTCAGACGCATCCTCTAAGCCACCAAAGAAGACCCCTTTAAGGAAATTCTAGCATTTTGTCCATTTAGGCAAGTCTCAGAAAATAATTTTCAATTCTGCACGTGCAAGGGCTCACTCATGCTCCCTCCTTCATAAATACTGCAGACTTCAGGAGTCAACTCTATTTTATGTTTCTTTGGCAAACATAAGAATTTTTACCAGCTCCTCTTCCCAAACTGGCTGGTAACATTTCAGGTGTTGCTCCTCACCTGCCGGGGTGAACATAGGCTTGTTCTGCTCTCACATATATCAGATTAAGAGTCAGATAAGAAGCAAAATATGATTGTTTACAATATTCCACTAATTTAAATATTTTAACTTCCTTCCTCCTTTTTTGATAAGCCAGTATTTTTATAGCAACAAGCAAAGATACAGTGTTCGTAGCTGTGAATGAAAGGATCCTGAAATTTCAGCTGCAACTGTCCACTGATTGCCACGTATATTTCAAACAGCTGGCACTACCTTAGATTTTACAATAGTTTTACAATATAACCTTAAATTACAACATTACCTTAAATTTTACAATAGCTTTTAAAATGTTAAGTATTTTACTAAAATTATTTCACCAAAGACACAAGGTATACGTTATTAGAAGTGGAACCAGGAGAAGCAGTCTGCCGCTCTAGTTAGCAATGGTGACCAGTAAGACAGCAGGACTTGACACCATAAATGATGCTCCAACTGGGGTTAAGTGCATTCTTTTCCCCAAAGTTTAGATGCTTCTAAAGAAAAAGAAATTACTTGTTCTCTCCCCGCTACTGGCTGTGTAACTCAGTTCAAAAATCCAGCTTCAACTTTTTAACAGTATACTCTCTCCAAACCATGACAATAGATAGTATGAAGGCAAAAAACCCGCCCTGCAGCAATCGGAATTAACTAAGTTTATGAAAAACAGGTGGTTGCATTTACAGACCACAAGTTACTCTTTACCTGTTTCTCTCTGTAACATCACATACTTGCACTTCTGCCTACATTGTGCGTAAGCTCCTTCTTCACATTTAAGAGTAAGATGCTGTTTCCTAACACATGTTCGGTCTCATACTTAATTTGATTTATTGTGTTGCATATACAGTATGAATTTATTTCTTTAGTATCACTTGCCTAGATTTCACTTAAGCTTACATAAAATCTACATTAAAATCAGCCACTTGAATGGCTGTTCCAATTAAAGAAGTATTTCCCATGAAATCCTGTTTTCAAACACTTCCAAAACACTAAGCTGCTAAATTAAAATTTTTAAAGAGTTGCCTAAGCTTTTCATTTTAATGTATTAATTTCTGTCCAGATTGGAAGGAAACAAGCTACTTCTAAATGCTGGGTTACTGTCAGCAGTATTTTTTCTACTATAAAATGTTTTAAGCATGCTTTCAAACTAGGTATCTCAAAAGCATCTACATTTCAGATTCCTGATGACTTAACATGAAGCAAATCCATTGTCTTCAGTCCAATTCTTACTGAAGAGACAGGGACCTCACAAACGAAACCCTCAGCAGCAAAACCTACCAGATCCCTTGCAGGTAATTCTCTGCAGAGATACCTGGTGTTTCCAGGTAATAAAACCGAATCATACTGTCATTCCCAGATGGAGTTCTTGACAATTAACATTGAAGTACTCTGCTGTTCCCACACTTCTGCACGTCTTGTCCAGATACAGAACTAGAGATTTCAATGCTTTCATTTAGAAATTTTTCAGATGTCAATCCATTCCCTTGGCTTGAGAGCATTTCATGTTGCACCAAAACATTTCCCTTTTGCACCTGGTCTACTGTAGGCTACTTCTGTATTACCCCGTATCATACTTACCTTTTAGACAGATAGCACTCAAACATTTTCACAGGGCATCTAGCTGGGTCAGATGTGTTTTCAATTTGTTCAAATACTGGTTCATCATCTTCGTGTTTCCTTTTTCCAGTAGTGATTTTATCTTTAAGAGGAAAATCAACAACATCTAATGTATAACTTGAAGTTATTTTACATTTTTCAGTAAACTTCCCAAAGTGGGCAGCCCACGAAATACCGCAATACGGTCGCCACAACTATGCGTATCTGCAAACTGGAAATGCAACCCACAGCCACAACAAAGTCACAGCATTTAGCATGGAGATCAGTGTGCTCAAATTGTAGTCTGGGTAATTTATATAGTTTAGCATTAAGAGTATTTTATGTGGAAATGCTGCTGAATAGTTGCCTGATGATTTTGCAATCTGATTTTAGCCGAAATGTAGACTAAGTAAAGCTGTATGTTGCTTAACGCCTAGGTCATAGTCACACTGCTTGATTTAGGATGACCATTCATCGGTAGCTTCATCGTGTGGGCCTGGTTACTTTGTATAAACAATGCATGCTTTGCTAATGACTATACCCTTGAAGAAGGAACGAAAGACTGATAAAAAGGAAGAATCCTGCTCCAGAAGGCACTGAAAGCTGGATGATTGCCAAAGAAGCATGACCTGGGGGAAAGGTAAAGGAGGCAGCAGTAGATCCTGACTACTGACTCAATTCAAGACTGGAAAGACTTGCCCCCGCCGACCTGCAAGGAGCATGCTTGCCAATCCACATAGCAAGCGAGGCTAATTCAAATAACTAACCAGTAGTAGATGAGATGGTGACTACCAAGCAATCAATGTAAATTTATGTGGCTTTTTACTAATCATGTAACAGGATAAATATAGTGTGGTGTGCTAGCTTTGCGGAATTATCACTTAGCACCCATCTTTGCAGAATTATCACTTAGCACCCATCTTTGCGCAAACATGAAATAAATAAATACCTCGGCTCTGTGTGCAAGACTGGCTTATTGCACACCGGGTATTGAACCCCGCTCGTGGGACAACAAAAGGGATCATTTAATGCAGAGACCCTGTAGTCTCCACAGACCACACACTCTGATTAAAGATCCGGGAGCCGAGAGCTGCTAAACTTTATGCAAAGGCAGACCTCCGGCTCCTGGCAAGGTGCCCAGACGACCCTCAGAGGAGCGCAATGTGGATGCTCCTCCCATACATATTTTGCAACTGCCATATTACCTTCACTATCAGCTCTGCACAGGGAAGACACTTGATATCGAAGACAAGCTTTGCTTTCCATTGTTAGAGGATTTTTCTTCCACTGTCTAAAAACAGTGCCAAAAGAAAGTCTTAAGTGCTGCTCCACTGTTTTCAGGCCAAAATACTTAGTGTTAAAGTAGAACAGAGTATTCAGAAGAGCAACCGGTGAATGTGATCCTAGCTGTTTAATCCTCCAAAGGTAATCTTCTTCAACTCGAGAGAATATTGATCCTTCAGAAAAACAGAATATTAGACAAAATACAATGGATTAGCCCATAAACTGTCCAGGTGCAAAAGAATCAAGTTTGTTTACTGTAAAATTTAACAGAAAGCTTATGACAGAAGCCTCTAATAAGCCTATGTCCACACACCCAACACCACCTCTTAAAGACACATGACACTCACTATTTCAGGAAGAGACAGTCAACAGGAAATACCAGTACAGGCAATTTCACACAGAATACGTTTCTCTGTAATTACAACAGCACTGCTTACATGCACTTCCCTCATGTTATTTCATAAAAACAAATGTTCAAGGGGCTAATCTTAACCCCTTCATCAAAAGCGTATTTTTTAGTGCATTTTATTCTGCTCAGACAAGGCCTCCCAATAGCTATACCTTCTTCTTTCTTATTACTAATGGGTATCTCATTTGGAAAGCACTCCTGGACCATACCAGGGTACAGGGAGGGCCCTACACAGAGGCTCTCCAGAGAAAAGCCAGTATCATGAAGAGAGAGGAAAGGGGCCAGTAAGGACAAACCCTCACTCAAGCGAGGATTGTGAGAAAGACGGAAGAACAGTGGATTCTGCAGTACAGCACCAACATCGATCTGCTGGGGAAAATTCCTATTTTCTCCATGAACTGATCATCTTGAGCAGAAGGCCCACAGCAGAAAGTCCTCCCAATCCAGCTGAGATAGCTCCTTAGCCCTACCCACACATAGCCCAGTGCCTGCCTGCCTGCTTCCCATCTGGGAAAAAAATGGGCAAAAAGTAAATTCAGCTCAAGTAAAAAGTACAGGTTGAAGAACAGCTGCTTATTCTAACTTTCTCTCCTAAAAATAGAGTCCATTTAAGATTAAGAGGCAGTGGCAAAATCAACTCTTGCAGCATGGATTACCAAGAAGCAAGACAGTAAGAACAGGTACAGTCTTAACTGAACTCTTGGATGCTTTATGATTTTTAATCAATTACTTTTGCAATGCATAAAATATTTGCATGTATCTACATGCTTAAGAATACAGAACTATTAAGAGATGAAAAACATACATGACCAAAAAGAAAATTACCATCTGGAAGTATGCTTGGTTGCCAACTTCTAAGGATTTTATTTAATTCCTGTTCAAACGTCTGGTAGATTGGATCAATAAATATGTTGTCTTTTCGATTACTTCCATATAAATACTACAGAAAAAAGAGAAACACAATATTTACAATTCCAGATTAGAATAAATCCTGTGCTATAGGGTTCTTTTTCAGTACAATGCTTGCTCTTTTATAAAAAAAACAGTATCTAAAAATAAAGCAATGACATTTTTCCAATATTTAGCAGCTAAATGTTACCTCCAATGTAACATAAATTTCTAACTGGATATGAATCATAGATGAATTACAACTCTTTAACATTCTTCTCTAAAATTGCCAGTACGCAACACTGTATCAGTGAATGAAGACTCATTAAAAAAAAAAAAACAACAAACCAACGACTAATTTATCTTTCCATCCACCTAGGTCTTCAAAGGAAAAAAACATTTCGGAAGAATCTGCCACTTTAAATGTGAACTCTGGACACCGACAAAAGCATCTTCAACACAGAAGTGGGAGCAAAAAAAACCCCCATATATTTGTGGTAGTGATATGCAGCAGTGCAAGAAAAATGACAGGATGGTGCAAGGGATCTGCCTATTCTGCAGTCTAATTATCTTCACCCTCTTGATGTTACAGACAGAAACTCTTTTGAACCTTTACCAAGAATTAATGGCTGAGGGCTATACTAGTATTTGACATTATCCTCTCTGGAGACATTTCCAAGAAATGGAGGATTGGCTTCTTAAATTTTCCACTTCAGCGTTATCTTTGAGTGAACAAGCCCGTTAGTGAATACAATAAAAGTGACACACAAAAAATATACTCACTTCTGGAAATGGCATCTATTTCTGTACACATACTTGAAATAACATTAAACGCAGCACTCATTTATACTAGGCGGTTCAGCGTATCTTGACTTCCTTATCTTTGCACTTACACATCATCTTCATTTAGATAGCTATTTTATATGATATGTTTAACTAATTCTTCAAAGCACAATATTCCCCAAAATGTGCTTGTTTCTACATATATCAATTTTGATTTTATAAAGCAATTCTAAACCAGACAATACAGCTTACTATAAGCTTCATGAGGTTTGCTCCTCTGTTCCCTGGCACATTTTTCCTCTATGAATTTTGTTTTTCTCTGGTTTGCATTAAACCCCCGCACTGAACGCTGGCAGCGAAACTGAAGTAAGACTGAAAATTGGTTCAAAACCAATTCCCACACAAGCCTGTGAGAACTTAACTAAAAATATTTCTGTTTCCTGGTTCAGAATAAGTGTTTGGCTAAACCTAACATCCTTAGCAGAAATCTGTGAAGCACCCTGGATCATTAGCACCGCAGAGTCTACAGAAGAACGACATCACATTGCTTAGCCTCCCCTACTACACAATACCCAAGGCACATCCACAAACCTTCATTTCCACACCATAATGCTGTGCTCTGCTACTCTACAAACTCTAGCGGGGGGGCAGGATTAGCATAAGCAGTTTCCACCTGAGATGAGCTCTACCGAAACCACAGCGAACAGGAAGGAACCGTACATGCCTCTGAGTCCCACAGCGGAGAACAGGCTGAATCACTGCCCACAGCACCTTCAAACATCTGACAGGCTCTATCTGCCTGAATTTTGCCCAAACAACCCCCTTATTACACATGGAAAAAAACCCCCAACCCCCACCGC
>JAVKLA010000026.1:8694257-8726105 GCA_034782735.1 Sagittarius serpentarius
CCCCCCCCCCCCCCCCCCCACCCTCTCAGTTTAATCAACACATGGATTAGTCAAAACAGGGCAGATTTAGGACATCAGAAGCTTAGTGGTTCTAAAGCTGCTTGTTCTGCTCATCACCATCTTAGGTATTGTTGTTCTTGGCATCTCATGTTTACTTCTCCAATCTGATTTCCTTCAAACAGAAAAGTTACTAGCCCATCTGTCCTTCTTCATTAAGATGAGTCGCAAAGCATGTGTATAGAAAATCAAATACTGGCAAATCTGGATCATATCAACCAATCACAGAACTCAAACAAGCCTGACAAACCTAACTGTCTATTTTTCTACATGATTCTGCCTGCAACAGAACAGACTTTCAAGTCTGTGAAAGAGATCCTACAAAAGCAAACAGGCAGACAGGCAGGGAGAAACAAAAGCTCTTTCCAACTTCTGGCAAAGACAGATTTCTCCAAATCCAGTTCTCTGCAAAAGAGCAAGCTCTGATCCCATACATCTTACTCATTCAGCCAGCTGTACTTAGCAAAAGAGAGCATGGAACTGCAAATGACAACCTTGCAGCACTACCAGGAATGTCCAGCTTTAGTGGGGGAATGGCGACAGTTTGGAAAACAGTAAGCCTCCTGGGACTGCAGCACCACTGGCCTCCTATATACCAGGCCCAAAGCATAACATCATGTGATTTATCAACATCCTTTGGGACACCTGTTGAAAGGGCCTGAAAAAAACCACAAATTTCACCTGAGTCATGGAAAAACCTTAAAATATAGTTTTTGGAAGAGAAGGCAAATTCTCCTGGGATGATACAGAAGAGACTTGAGGATCTTGGCAGGCAGAGCCGGACAAAAGGGGCAAAGAGGTATGTACACTGTGAAAATATCATTACAGGATATGGAGGATTTTTTAGATCTTCAGCTGTAAAGTTGTCCCAGGCAGTCATCTCCTTTTAGGTGAGCTGGTGGGTTGACAAGACATGTCAGCATCACAACCCCAACGATCTATCAGCTGATGCATCACTATCTTCAAAGAGATGATACTTGCAGGTCAGGATCAATCAAGAGTGAAAGCATCACTAGGTCACCTGGTTTTGTTGACCACAGTTCCACTTGTGAAACGTATGTTTCTCTTAGTTTTAACAGTCCCTGCTTCCCCACATCCAACATAAAATGTGCCTGGTAATGTGTTACTACAAAGAGATCAGACCCCTGTCATATCCCACCTTGTTCAGAGACACTTGTGTTCAAATCTGTAAGACACGGCTATGGAGATCACTTTCCCTAACTTTTGACTTCGAGTATTTCTGGGAGGAAGAATGGATTGGTTTTGAGTTATGCTGAGAAGAGAACATGTGCGTGCAATCCTGGATGACTGCTTGCCAGGGAGCTGGTGCAAGCAAAGGTCTGGTACAGCACACCAAAGTCACACAACAAAGTTTTCTGTATTTCAAATGCGCTAAAATGATCTTTAAAAATATTTAAATAATTAAGATTTCAACTAATATTAAGAACTCAATAATAGAACTGTTGTACTCAAAGAATGTTTCCAATCAATCTATCTTGATTCACACACCCTCACACACATACACCCCAGCACTCCAAAGTGTCAAAAACTCAGCAGGCAACTCACTGGCCACATCAGAAGCTTCAGCTTTTCCACCATGTTCAGGTACCATCCCTGACAAGTTCAGTAGCTCAGTTTCCAGAGGATTTGAGGGCACTTTTCCCCTCAACTCCTCTACCACTGCAAGGATTTTCTCACTGCTATCCAGAGTAGTGGGCAAGAAAACTGGAACTGGCACCTATGCAGACAGGAAGATAAAATTACAAAAGAAAAAATGCTGCAACAAAGCATCCATAGCAGTCAACACAGAAACAAACTCTACACCTCTGTTCTAAAAGACAGAGTTAATATAGATTAGAGCTAACGGAAAAAAAATATTGTCAGGTTAAAAAATTCAATATAAAAAGTTGAGAACAAAAGGGAAAGCAGGAAACGATACAGGAAAAAACTAAATATGACAAAATATAGTGGGCCAAAGGAGAACGGAAGGCACTTTGGGGTTTCAAACCTGACTGACTGTAACTTCAGACTAACAGTTTGGACAAATCAGCATCCTGTTTTAGTGGCTTCCTTGTGAAACACAGAATTTTAGGAATTCAGGGTTTTTTCCCACCATTTGGATGAGATTTGGTACATAAGTGATACCAAATTTAACTGAAGAGTTGTGGGGTTTTTTTGCTGGCACAAGGCTGTGGTTTTTTTTTTCTTCCTTCTGTTTATCCCACTCTGCCATCCCTCCCCAATACAATCTTTCAGATTCCCTATTACCAGAACAAATCTTGCTGTTTAATGCTTATTCAGCAAACTCAGAAGTATCATTCAGAATGTTCCTAAGAAGTTCAGCAGCACAAGATTTTCACACTGAAAGCAGGCAGATAGGTCCTAAAGAACAAGCAGGAAATTAAGTGCCACTGTCAGATTTCTAATGCTTTTTCAATAAATAGTGCTGCAGCATCCTACAGTCCTTTAGAGGGACCAGAATGAGACCAGTCAACAACACAAAGTAGTCCCACACATGCACGTGAGTGGATGTCAATTTAAAAATGAAGCTGAAGTCTCACTTACAGGAACAGGAACCATTGTAGGAACAGGAACATTTTGACTATACATGTTCATAGGCACCGGAACATACACAGGTACAGGAATAGGCACTGGGACATACTCTTTTTTCCAGTCATCTTCTAGTAAAAGAAAAAAGAAAAAGGCAAACACTGCCAGGCACTTAAATATATTTTACACCTGCAGTTTAGGGAAAAAAATCAGAATATTTGCAATACATTCCAAGACAGTAACAGATAAGAAAATCTGCAATGAAGAAACGAGTAGTTCCCAGTACATTTCAAGTGTTACCTGTCTGACAAGACTTTGTCTGCATATGAGGTTTACAGTATGTGGCTTTCGTCATTGTCAAAGGCTTGCAAAGAACTGCTTTGTTCTTCATTTCTCTGTTAGGTGTTGGAGAAGGTGGTGGTGCTGAGCCCTACAGACAAGCAAATGGAAGAGAACGTGCTGTTGCACCACCCTGAGTTCAACAAAGTTCTTGATTTAGTGTATCAGTTGATACTCTTCACACATGACATACTGAAGAGAAAGTTCACAACAGCACAATACAACAGCACCAACTATTATTCTTTAATTGCAAGCTATTCTACATTTCTAGTAATGAGCTGCCACTGCCAGGAATGTAACATAGTTGTATTTTGCTCAGTCGGGGCTAGCACTTTGATTAACAACTTCTGGCTCATTTTCTCTTTTTTTTTTTTTTTTGGTTAATTTAAGATATTCTTAAGATTTTTTTTTACATTCTTGTTTAAATGAAAGTGCAATTCAATTATAACTTAAAAAATAACTCTAGCTGTAAAAAGAATTCACTATAAGTAGCCTAACAAAGTTTTGGCTCAAGGTCTAACCTTCTTGAACTATCCTGTAATCCAAAGATCACTTTTTTTTTTTAAAAACATGTATTGCTAAATAAAATCTCTCCAAATAACTGTTTAATACCTAAAGTGTGAACTCCCAGCTCCCCCTACTGGCTCTGCAATCGGGACAACTCATACTCGGGGGAACATCACGCAATGCTCAACCTGCATCCTTACAGTCAACAGGTAAAAACCCTCTTGTTCCAGGCATGGTTTTTGTCCCCTAGCACCTGTTTTAGAATCTGATTTAAGAAACAGAACGTCACTTTTATTTGCTCATAGGTAGTAAGACTAGCCCCAAATAGCCTTTTAAATATGGAAAGAAAGTCAAGTCATAAGAACAGCAGTAGACTTTATTTAACAGGCATACACTTTCTAAAATAAATTAAAAAGATTGTATCACACATAGCTTTTATATTATCTTTAAAAATTTATGGACCTAATTAACATTGTTAAACATAAAATACTAGATGTTTTTAACATGACAGTTTAGCTTGTCTGATGTCTCTAGTTACCCAAGCAATCTTATTTTCTGTGTTTTTCATTAATATATTTTATAATGACATCAAAATGCTTCCACTTAAATCAAAGATTTACCTTACAGAAGCCTATTGGCATTAAAAAGGTGAGTAAATTTTTTCATGGAAGAATAGGCAGCTCTGAGATCTTCCACAAACAAATGAAAACAAAACTAAGTTTCAAACAAAATACACTAAGCTAACTGAAAAAAATATTAATAATACTTCTGACAAGCTGACAAAAACTGAAACTCAGAATGAAGGCTGCTGCTCCACTGATGATCCCCACCCTCCCAGTGATCCCGCAAAAGCTTACTCCTCCCTACTCTGTCGCCTGCAGCAATTATTCTACTCCTGGGAATTACAATTTAAGATCTGAAGTTTTATTTCAGGCTTTCAAAGCTGAGATACAACCTTAATATTCTAATCGACCAGTGAAATTCTCTTCCCTTTCTACACTCAATAAATACACCTAATCAGTCTAAACAGGTGAATAAGATACACATAGCTTGTGTATTAACTTTTAAGCAACACTTTCATGCACTATAGATGTAAAATACATGGCTGATGATTTGGTTTCCCAGAAGACATTGAAAACACAAAGTATGACCATTTAAAAATTTACACTTCTGATGTGAAAAAGACTAAAAAACTCCATAAATTTCGCTTAGTATCATTCAAGGATACTAATTTTTTGGCTTTTAACAGCATCCCTTTAAGCCACCAGGTATCACATTTTAAATACATGTAATTATGTTTTATGTATGCTAAATATATGTACTTACTGTTATTTTTGTTCGGGGTGTTTGACAGCCCTGATCTAAAAATGTAAGAAAACGTTTTTAGACATTTTCCCTTTTCCAGAATCAAAGCAAATTTCAGTACGCAATTCAAGACAACATCTATCATCAGGATAACATTAAATTAAAAGCACTGATTAGTACTGTATCATAGGTGAGCGGTGCACGCGAGACTTCTCATTCACAGGCACCTCACTGCTCCGGCACTGAACCTTACACAAAGACAACTGCTAAATCAATGCTCCATCCAGATGGGAATATAGCCTCTTTCAGGAAAGTAAATACCAAAATGTTCAAATATGAAAATGGCCAAAGAAAGAAGTTGGGTTGCTACGATTACATTAATTAAAAAGCTGATTTTTTTGAACTTTCCCTGACTTGCCATTTAAACCACATAAACATGCGTTCAGCCCCCATCAGCAAATTTACATGGTACCTATTGCCAAAAGGAAACCTCCCCCACCCCGCCAAAAACCCCCAAAACCCACCCAAACCCCACAAAATGTATTCCTCTTATCTAGAGGAATTCCATTCCATTCTCATTTAGTTTCCATTTAATTTATTTCCTTTTAATTCCATTTAATTTATTTCTTTTTTCATTCCTAGTGCACTTATCTGCTCTCCTGGACCAAAACACATTCTGAAAAGAAGTGCTTCCACAGAGCAAGTAATGACAAACTGGAGCACAACGAAAGAGGAAAACAATTTCTGTCCCCATGAAGATGCAGCAAATTATGAAGATACAAAATTATGCTTAACCTAAAAAGATTTGTTTTTTAAAAAGTGATTACAAAACTGTTTGATTACCTGACAATGTTTTAGCTCTCGAAAAAGTAATACAATACAGAGCCAAGATAAAAAAATAGCAAGCAGCTCAATGATGCCTCTGATGATAAAATAAAAAAGCGTGATCTCTAGCATGGTTTGTTACAACAAATAAATAATTCATGCAGCTTTAAGTTTTTCATTTAAAGGAAGCATCTTGTTTGCCATTTAGCAGCCATAAAGTACCACATACCATAGTGTAAGTTCTCAGGTCCTTTTTGGGTTGCCAGATTTGGTTCATTTTGTTGACAATAGAAACGGAGCAAACAGTGCTGATCACAGAAGTGTTTCATTTCGCCACGCCATTGCACTTTCTCTTTGAGAGTTCCTTGAGACTTACAACAGTCACATCGTGCAGCCTTAATGCAAAGGAAGATTTTGACATTTTTAAACAAGCCTTGGAAAAAAAATTATTTCTGCATTTTAACAGGTTACTTTTTTAAGAGTACTGAATAATGATTACCACTACACAGTTAAGTCTCGCTCATGTAGGCTCTATGATAGTTATACTACCTTCTAACCTGTGTATATAGGCACTTCTGTTACTTTATTTTCAATTGTTTGCTGGAGGTTAACGCCCAGAATGAATCTGCTTTGTTTCACTAAGTCTCTACTAGGTATTTAAAAATTCACTTCTAGACAGTCAGCAAAAAATTATTTTTATGCATCAATTCTAATTAATTTCACTGAAGCATTCTGCAAAACGAGTGGAAAGTGACTGAGACTCCTTAACGACTCTGCTGAACCGAGGACAAGTAGAGTTGGTTTTTCCCCCAAAGTCTGGTGTTTTTTTTTGTTTAAAGTCACAAACAGAATCACTTCTGTAGGTATCAAACCAAAGCCCTTTAGTGTAAATAACTTCTATATTTTCATTATTTCAGTAGTCTGACAATTTCAGATTCCAATTATTTAGTTCATCAAAGTTTCTCTACAACACATAAATAACAACAGCTCTCAAACTAGAGGTTTCCACAAAATCTAGTTAGCATGTAACTTGAAACTCAAAACTTTGTTCTTCTGTATCCCTACCTAAACATTTAAGTAAAGTATCTTTCACCAGCCTAAATGATAATTTCATGAAGCATCACTAAGACAGACACTGTTTTTCTCCAAAATAGATTCCACTTAATTTAATCAGCCATGCTATAAATTATTATTTGAACAGTGGTAGCCCATTTCAGATCTTCAAGTAAGCAAAGAATTGTTTGCTCTACTGCTCCCCTTGATACTGCTTGCAACCTCCGTCCTAAAGCAGTCCTTAAAAAAAAAAAATAAAAGCTTCACAGATGCTCAGGAATCCAAAATAAGTCAACCTAATAATATAACCAGGAGAAGAAAAGGGAAGTTATGATAATATGCAACATAAAACATTAATACGTAAAACCATACACAACACTGCAGTTATGCACAAGGCTCTGATGGCTTTAAAAAAAAAAAAAAAAAAAAGTCCAACCGTAGTTCTCACAACTCCAAAGAAGTATGAACAGGCCAATTAGTTCAAATTTAAAAACTAAACGGTGAGTTTCTTCTCTATGCTTGAACAGTCCAGCACCATCCTCCGGCAATGTTGGAAATTCAGCTCTCACTTGTAATTTTCAAATACTTAAGATTATGTATCAAGAGACTTGATTCTAACAGTATAACCACCTTTAAATTGGGAGCAGTTAAAGCTGTGGCTTCCGGATCACCTCGCACCAAGCGCCAGCTGGCCCTGGAAGGGCAGGTACTTCTTCTTCCCCTCCTCTGTGCAGGTGTCAGCACTAGTGCTTATGCACCTGCAGGGTACACAAGGTCAGGGACCTTACAGCACTGCGTAACTCCCATCCTCCCTCAATTTTTGTTACATTTGTCACTTTGACTTTCTGCTGATGCTGATCCACAGTTCCTTTTGCAGCAGAGATGTTCTAAGGGGGACAAAAGAGCAAGTAAATTGTATTCTTGTAAGGGAGTGGGGAAGAAGATGAAGTGTGGAGCGTTGCCAAAATAGACTAGATTTATCAGTTCAGGGAAACTGCGAATTCACACCTTTAATGCAAATGTGTCTTCCAATGCCACCAAAAGGCTGAAATACCAGTAGAAAAAAAAAATCATGTATAATTCACTCTAATTTTAAATCTCAAGCCCACCTAACACTGATTAAGAATGACAGCTGACCCATGTACAGAAAAGCCCACCTATTCTGACCTGCTGCACACTACTTGACTATCAAAGCACCACTGTCTGCTCAATTTTCTCTCTCCTTCAAAGAAAGAAAAAGGTGACAAATCTTGTCAAATGCAGCAACTACAGCCTTCCTGCAACCGTCTTCTCCCTCTCCTGCTTCTGCTTTTTTGTTTAGGCTTTTCAGCATGTGTATTATCATTTCTCCTGGGCTGCTACTAAAGTATTCAGGTGAAAAAACTCTCGTTTGCTTCCACATGGAAATTACTATTCCTTAGCAAGCCCAAGATTCCTTTATAAGGATGCTTCACTTCTCATCCCTACATTTGCTACACCGTTAATTCTACCATTTTGATAATCATGCTTGCAGTCAATACTATATACCCTTCCATCCACTGAAGTTTCCTACTGTCTGCTTGCTCTCCCCACTTCCCTGACCATGAACTTAAAGCAAAGTGTGAACTCCTGATTTTCTGTTTTTTCCTTCCTTCCTCTTTCCATTTGTTTTCATTTGGAATACTGGCACTATACATTAATCCAATCTCCAAAATACCTACCTTCAAGTCTGCTCTATCTCTGTGTTTTCAAGAAGTCCAACTATACTCTCTGTGCTCCAACTGCACATAACTCCTTTGCCACTCATGACTGCTTTTTGGTCCAATTCTTTTCCCAGGTCTGACGTCAACATGTTCAAATGGGCACGGTGATTAGTATAAACCACTAACATTTGCGCCCAACTTGGTTTAGAAACGGTTTTCATACGTGGGGTTTTTATCTACATTTGTAATCCTCCAACGACCTGTTCCTAAGTGTTCTCCAATGGTTTGGACTGGCATTAATTTGACCTAATCTTAGCTGTCTATTCTGAGTTCAATTTGCAATAAATATGAAGGAAGAGATGTTTCCAGAGAATGAGTGATTATAAGAGAAAGGATATCAACTGTTCTGAAACAGTACCTACTTGAAATTGAGATGCCTAACTATACAATGGCTAAATTCAAGCAAGAGAAATTCCACAAGGTTGTCTTGCTGCCTTTACCATTCAGATTAATGCCGGCTCCATTGTTTCAAATTCTACCACTGTTGACAATCATTGCTATCTGAGCTCACCAGCCACAATAATGTTTCTATGCCTCAGACTGTTAATTCCCCACCTCCTACTTAGTCTTTGCTGAAGACACCTGACTTCCACAGAATACAGTCACCACCGTACACGCTCAGTCCAATCAATACTCCACTGTAGCCTTGAAGGACCTGTAAGCACACTTTAGCTGTAGTATTTTTAGCAGTGTTTCACAATGTATATTAAAGAAACAGATTTCTGTGCTGTTTCTCAGAACTGTATACTCTTTTTCAAGGTATTTTCAATGCTCTAGTATAAGTAACATCAAATGATTGAAACTGTCATCAAACATCAGGCTACTAAAATATTTATACTGAAGTTTCCCAGGCATTTTTCAGATTAACATCCATACCATGGCATGCAATTGAAGTTTACAGGACGAGCTCTAGTAACTTAGGGAGCTAACCTCAAGACACCAAAAATTTTACCTTGTCTTAGAGGTGCATGGACACCATACAGTAGAAATTTCCTCAGAACTTGGCACCAACTGCTAACTGTAGCTGTCACCAAACAGATGATTAGGACTGAACTATTCTTTTACATTCCAATCCCTCACATTAGGTTTGAAGAACACTTCTAAGTCTGATGTGCTTCTAATACTTCTAGATAAGAGCCTGTTGTGCTTCTACCACTGCTACCTTCTTCTGGCATTTTGAGAAGAAAATTTTGGCATTCAGGGAATTTGTCCCATAATACTTAAATATTTTTAAAAGTTAAGATGTTTTCCAGATAATATTACACGAGAAAGATGTGTCCATAAAAAAAAGTAGACAAAGAAGATGGAGACAAACACTTGTTTAATGAACACAATGCTGGTGTTAAAACATTACTAGGTTATTACTACTTATTTCTCTTCATGTATACATTCATTGAAACTCCAAAATAACACTGGACATTGCATAAATGAGACAAGGCTCATACATATGTAACTATTCTTTTAAGAAGCTAACAGACAAAACAGCAAATGGAGTACAAATTCAGGCAGGGGTCCGCACCTATTCTGTCTTCCTATATTTTGATTGTTATCTGTTTATGACTAGTAAGAACATCAGCTAACAATGCACTACCAAATCTAAAATATCTGGAGTGACTTTTATAAAAGAGGGAGAAGTTACCAGCAAGGATGTAAAGAAAAAAAAGAAGACAATTTCAGCAAAACACACCATTTCCCAAAACCTATTACATGTCTTCCCCATGTAATAAATCCCAGACTTTTATAACCAGAAGTGAATTAGGCAAAGGCTTTAAGAAGTATTTGAAAAAATTTACAACAATTCAACAATATGTAACACTAGTTCCACTAGCAAGTGTAAGATGCAAAAAGTAAAAATACCTAAACACTTCAATATCATCAAAAGTCACTAGTTACCAGCAAGTCTGTTTAGATTAAACTGCCTGTTCATGGCACCACGTCTAACTTTCCTGTACCACAGTACCAACAGCATTTCTTAAGCAGACTTAATGGGCCAATTAAGTTACTGCCTTATCCCACGGATCAGAAGGGTAACCTGAAGTCAGAGTTTTCAAGTGATTCTCAAACCTGAATCAGAGTACAAGCTTCCACAGAAGTTTATGTACATGAAACTAGTTTGGTATGCACACTCCCAGACTATGTTCTTTGCTGAATCACCTAGAAATTTCTAAAGCACACCAAAGCTTTATTAACTTCTCTATTAGAAGGCACTTTTTACGCAGGGATAAATTTCACCCCATACCCCAAGTTTTAAAGCATATAGATTAAATGTTATTGTATGAAGTTAACATTTTAGTAAGTTTAAGAACTTTGCATCCAAGCTTCGTCACCCTATTTTCACATGAGACGGAAGAAACATGTTCTGGTCTTCAGTAGTTTTCTTTCAGGAATGTCTAACAAGACCCTACACACGTTATTCAAAATAAAGACTTTACAATGTTTGGCTGTAACGTTTCTGGAACCAACCATTCCAAAATATCAGATACGTCTTCAAATTCAGTTCTTTTATGGTAGGCAGATCATCTTGAATTACATGATTTGTATCTAGCCCTCTAACTTTTCAAGCTTTTTATTGCCTTCCAGGCTGTGTAGAGAGTTTTGGTAAGGTGATGAATTTTGTACTGTCTTTTTTGCAACTGCATCCACAAGTGTAGTTCTTGTTTTGATATTATCAGTGTACTTCCCAGCATGTTCACACCAAAGATCAAATAATTTATCCGTGGTACTAATCGCAGGTTAAACCCAGTCCAATGTCACCTTTATTTCTTTCAAAAAAATGAAAACAAAAAAAACTCTTAATGTGAACTCTTTGCTGGTTGTGCTTCACAAGGTAGTTAAGCTTCCAGAGACTTAGAAATAGATGCCATGTGTTCAATTTAAAACTTTTATTAGAAATCCATTCGGTCTTGCTTTTCCCTTTGGCATCCTTTCCACTGGGAAACAGTGAACAATCAAAGTCTCTGCAGTTCAAACTGTGGGAGAAGGGAAAAGGCAAAAAAGGAGGCAAAAACAGGAACAAGAAAAACCCTGCTAACCTAGTTTATCGTCAGTCAACTCAAGGTATCATCCAGCTGCTATTAACAGTGTTTTCAACATTCTGAATACACATTTAAGAAGTTTTGACAAGAAAAATATGGTATCAATTGCGGAGAAAAAACTGGAATCGTAAAGTAACAAATATACATAGTAGTTTCTTGTTTTTCTGTAACTTACGATTTCCTTGCCAAATGAATTAATAAAATCAGATGGTAGAAATGCTGCTCTAAGATCTAAGAAAACTCAAATGATGAAATTAACACATTTGCTTATTGTGTAGCAAATGCTTTGCTGAAGTAAGCCATATTTGCTGCACAGTCCTTGAGATATCCTCACATGTGCATTTTTGGTTTTTTTAACTGTGGAGCTCTCGTCAAAAATTCTGAGTTACTTGCCTTGTAGTACCAGTCCTGAAATTTTTTACAGCACTCTTCACTGCAGAAATCTCTCACTACACCATCAAGTTCCTTAGTTGCTCCCTTTTTGCACAGCTGTGAGCAGTAATTACAAGTAACACATCTCAGTCCTAACCGTCTTGCAAAGTCTTGTTTATATAGCAGCTTGCAGCCTGGAAACAGATTTTAAACATTAGGAACAAAGTAATTTTACAGAGAGATATCACAGTTAAGAGTTAAATATTGATAATTAAATGAATACAACAACAGCTAACAATTGGGGCTTCAGACAAATTCAGGTTGCATAACAGACTGTATTTCAAGACATTTTTACCTGAATACCTTTCCTGCACAACTCTATGGTTTCATGTGATGTCTGCATCTTTTTCAAAAACTATGCTTGAATCTGTGCTTATCAAATCCCTGAATAAAAAGTCAGAAAAAAACCCATAATTTTCTTTTCATATAGACCCATGCAAAAGCATTGACTTGGAATTACATTGCTCAGTCACACATCCTCAGAATGCTAGATATCCAGACAATGACAAGCAGAAATTTTAAACTAGACAACACTACCCACTAAAACAATACCTATCTTCAAAGATCAACTTTCTATTGATTTCTATTACTACTTTCAACCACATTAATACAACAAACCGCTTAAGACAACTCATTAATTTTTAAGAGCACTAATAGGCACAAGATGACCTAAGAACTGAGGAGTTCCTTAAAAAAATATAACTATAAAGTAAGCAATGATCAGTACTGAGAATAATTAGGCAATGATAGGAGTTTACATATGACATTTATGTAGGATTTGTATGCAATTAATCTTTCATTTTTTCTTTTCACATCAGGTGGGGTTGGTTTGGGGTTTTTTTTTGCATTTGCTATGCAGTCGTAATTTCAAGGTTGCCATAATAAGAGCTATATCCTTCAATAATCTGATCCTCCCTTAAGCAAATCAGAAAAGACATGTGAACATACTAAATGCATTAAAAGATGAATACTGTAGCTATTACATAGGCTATTTTGAGAATATAATGTATTTAAACTACCTCAAATCTACTGTCTATTCAGCTGATGCCTAAATCACATACCATATATCTCTGTAATTGTGCTAATTTTACAGAAGAGAACAGTATGAGAAGATGAAGTAACTGTCCGTACTAAACACTGGAGAGACGAGATAACGTCTACACAGACCTGTAATCTAAGGTACTGCACCTGTTTTTCTGTCTTCCCAAGTATCACAGTACCCCCAAGACCAGAACTCAAGTCTTCCAAGTGCCTGCTCTGCTTGGGCGTATAGTCTAACATATGCGGACTTCTGCACTTCTGGTAAGTTATGAAACTCAATACATAACAAACATGCTGCGCTTCCTCTGGCATACAGAATATAAAAATACTGTAATTACAATGTACGCAGCAATTTCAGTTAAGTGACTTGTGCTGTTGTCTGTTAGGGTACAATTTCACATGTGTGAAACAGATACTATTTTAAAATCACCAAAAGCGCAAGAATGCAAGTGGAAGCTGCAACAGACAGCATCTTCCAAAAACAAAAGGTTCTTGAGGAAATTTAACTTGCAATACTACAAGCTTTGCTAACAAATTAAATTTGCTAGCAACGTCAAAACAAGACAATTATAGACTATCACACAAATAAGACCCCGTAGGTAGCTGTGTTTTAAACTGTTTTTTTTTTTTAGTTATATATCTGATTCTTTAACAATGGAATAAAGAAAATTACTAACATACGAAACAGGCAGTGCAGATGGAAAGTACCAAATCAATCAATCATTCTTACAGTGCAACTAATTTGGATGTTAAATACACTGCTCTGAAGGCAATAATAATCCTTAAGATACCAGTATGTGCAAGCTATTAGTTAAAAGTACCCATTAAAGCACTGAAAATTTCTTGCCAGTATTTTTTCCTGCTGGCTGTGTCTCTCATTAATGTATGGGGCATCACATTCTTTCCACATTCTTTACAATTCCAGAGATAGCTCAGCACCACAATGTATCCTCCTCGTCAGCTGTGTCTTTGAAGAGCCATTCAATACTGCATCAACCTTTCAAGGCTATAGATTAGTAGATGTACTCTACTACCAATCAGGTAAGCTATGTGCACCTGGCTAAATAGTCTACAAAAAGAAATGGACATAGTTGAAATTTTTCCTGGCTGCTAAACTATAGGGAGTTAAATTGAAGAAGATACTTCTGTTACATTAAAAAAAAGTTATCAGGCAAGAAATTTTTCATTCTACAGTCAAACATCTCCCACATCTCTGTGACTCATGGAAAATAATGAGCAGTGAACATTAAGTAAGGGGAAACAAAAAGTCCAAAATTCCAGCCCTTAAGACTAAATGCCTGAAAAACATGGGGTTTTTTACAGATCACTGATTACAGGGCTTCTTGCTGAAGGAGGCCTCTACAGAAGATAGAAAATCCACCTTTATATAACTTCAGATATTGACAGAAGATTGTTACAACCCTGAAGACTTCTAAAATGGAAGTACAGGCTTTTCTTTCTGCAACATCATGAGCAAAATTCTTCAGATTTGTCTGATACTTTTTTTATGTCTTTGTAACAGGTAACTTAATCCACCTGACCAGGGAACAGTTGGTTGCTTCAAGATCTTGTCGCTTCAGAGGGAAAATAAAAAGCCTTTCTTTTTATAAGATGTATTTTAATTAGGTCCTTGGTACTCTGTGCATACCCAGAATATGACTTTTTATTATAAAGCTATGGTTTTGACTGGAATAGTAAGACTTACTTTGTTATGCCTTTGGCAAAACAGATTCTGAGCTAAAACAACTTGGTCTTCACAGTGCACAAAGTAAATCCTGAATCATTAGAGCAGTAGCATCCATGCTGGCTTTGTAGATGTGACCAAGAAGTGGGCTTTGACTGACAGTACATTGTGGATGAGTAATATGAAAGGCACTGGTTGTCTGATGTTTCCAATACCTACACCAAAATCCTGAGAGTTTGGCCAGCCTAACTCCCCTGGGGACTGCGGGTTCATGAGTATAAGCACTGCCCAAGACAAACAGCTGACAGTCCCAAGATTTTGAAAAAAAAAAATATATAAGTAAAATCCTAATTTCCTCAAGACTTCTGCTATAACACCACACAAAGTTACAGTGTGACCAGATGGAAATTTCTAGTGTTTTAAAGTGATTCTAAAAGAAAATAGCTCTTAATTTCAAAGAAAAATATAAGTGCAGGTCATTTGGTGCAAGCTACACAGGTGATCAGTTATGTTCTTTAGCAAAGTTCTAACAGAAGACTACCCCGCAAGTCAACTGTCTCAGAGAGACCATTAAGGAGCATTTTCAGATGAAGCATCTTCAACTCAAAATCTGAACCAGACAAAAAAGAAGTAGCTGAATATCTGCTAAATCAACGTCAACGTAATGTATCCTTAATTACGCTATTAAAATTCTGGCTTCCTAACAAACCCAACACAAAACTTACCCCTTCCAACAGCCCTGAACTCTGGTTCCCCATATAAACTGGAGAGAGAGAAGATAAGGATCTGAACACATGCAACAGAGGCTTACTGGCAGGACAATACACAAGCAGTTCCTCCAAACCTTTACTTCAGGCATGTTCCAGGTCAAGAGAGCTTCCCTTCTCTTGGCAGACCCAAGAACTGCCAGGTCTAGGCCTGCAGAGCTACCCACGGTAGGAAACATGCCTCACGTAACTGTCTGCAGACTCAGTGCAAGCAAGCTCTAAGAACCTGATGCTATTCTACCAGCAGCACCTACCTGAATTACTGGAAGTTTAGTACACCAAGCAGCTGTGAAAAAGGAATGCTGAACTCAAAACACTTCCTGAGTCCTCAACACCAGTCTCTTTTTACCACAAAGAATAACATCTTTTATAGAAAGTAATTGTTCCATCCTAAAAGCAATTAGTTTTTATCTCTGAAAGGCTGTACTTACTAGACTACCTTTCTCCTCCTTCAAGCCACATACAAGACTTGCTGTTCTCTCATCTTGTAGTAACTTCAACTGTTACCCTTTAACAACTTCATCTAGAGAAGAGTAACAACAGGCCTGTCATATCACAAGCCTGTAGTATCAAGAAGCCTGTAGCATCACAAGCTAGGTCTTGGAAGATTTCTGGAGCTATGTTACATCCATATCTTCTTCCTCCCCCTCTCTGTACTGAGTCGAATGGAAGAGCCACCTCTCCCCTACCCACATTCCTATCATCCACTGTCTCTGGCTTCAGAATAAACATCACTATCCTTAGGAAAACATGTAATGCATCCAATTTTGGGTACTGCTTGCATTATCATTAAAATAGACCCCATTCTCTCTGTAACAGAGAGGCTGTGTATCCCACTTCCTCCCTTGTCTTCTGCTTAAAAAGCTTTTATTATTTTATTATTCAACTTTTATGCATCCTCACTTTATCCTAATATTTTCTGATATTAGATACTAGCTCCTTTCTTCTTTCCTCCCTCCTCTTCCCATCCGGTTACTCAGTTTTTGCTTGTTCTTAAATCTTTTAAAGTTGATTATTCTTTCAGGTTAATAAGAAGCATCTTCATAAGCTTTCAGCTTCTTGTGCTCATAATCTCATCATCTTAAAACTGTCATCACCCCTTATCTGCAATAGCCAATGCTATCTGTCTTCGCTTAAAGAACTGTCTCAAATCTCTTCAAAGAGACAAAAGTGGAACTAACACCAAAGAACACCAATCTAACAAGGACCACTGTAGTTGAACAATGCACAAGATTTCACTTGATATTCTTTACCATGCTAGAAATCAGCTCTCCATGAACAAAAAAATCTGATGATTCAGCACAACCTCTACTCAAAATTTAAATGAAGTTACTTTAACAGTATCCATGTTCTCCCTCTACAGACAGAGGGAAGATAAACATACAATCTCTTCCCAAGCATAGTCCTGTCTTTTGACTTTCTCAACTACAAGAACGCTGTCAGAAGTATCAAAAGGCAGGTTAACAAGTTAAAAGTTTAAAGTCATTCCAGAAGATACACATCCGAAAAGCACCAACTGGAAACCGTATCTACACTATCAGACTCCTCCGTGACTGGAGTACAAGAACCAACTCGCCAGCTCTTCCATGTGCATTTAGCTGGAAGGCACAGACCTGTGCTTTCCTTCAACGTAGCCAAGAGCTTTCATTTGGTGCTTCTGCAGCAAGGGAGCCTGTTAAGTACTTCATAAGGGACTTCTCTGATTTGAATATGCTGTCATTTTTACCTTAACTCATTTTTATCAGCAGAAAAGTATCTTTGAGCTTTTACAATAACAAAATTTGTTTGGAATAGCCATCTGCAGCTCAAAAATTTAATACCAGACTACTAAATAAAATGACCTGGCCTGAACAACTGCACTGTGCCAGAGTTCTCTAATGAAAAAACACCATGGCTCAAATGGATGTCAGGAATGTCCCACTGTAACTTTCATCCGTAGCAGTCAAAGGAGATCATATTCGCTCAGAATAACTCAGGCACCTCAAAATCCCTCTGAAGGTGACTTCCAGTTTTCTACTAACCTGATTTACGCATTGGAACGGGTTGCCCAGGGCAGTGGTGGAGGCCCCGTCCCTGGATGTTTTTAAGTGTCATGTAGACGTAGTGCTTAGGGACATGGTTTAGTGGGGGACTTGTCAGTGCTAGGTTAAACAACTGGACTAGATGATCTTATAGGTCTTTTCCAATCTAAGCAATTCTACGATTCTATGATTCGTGGGAAAGGAAAACATTCCCTCAGTAACAACACGACTCTTGCAATTGTGAAAGGGCATTTTTATGGATCATACATTTTACAGTATTTAAGACATGCTTTGCTTTTCATTTGTCCCCTTTTGCCAGGATATTCCAACTCAGCACCAAACAAACCTTCAAAAGAAAGCCACAAGGAAGCTGGTATTTCAGTTTAGAACTGATATCAGAGGAACACTGCCAAAGGAAGTGGTCAGAAGCAAAACCAAACTGTCTAACATGGTAGGCTAAAGCTGAAAATGCACCTTAGCAAGCATAAGTTATTTTAACATGGTAGGCCACTGTCAGAGCTGCAGAGAAGGAGGTAACAGCTCTGTGAAGCACAAACCTGAGAGCTTGTAACAGAAGATTTTTATTATGCAAAACACTTAACTGTGATATGAAATTTTACATGTACTACATATCATTTTTTTTCCCCCTCTAACTACATTCTATACTACAATCCTAGACAGCTTTATGAGGTCCTATGACAAAGTAGCATGCAGTTAGGAAGTTGTAATTATACCATAAAATTTTTCATAAAAATGGGTGCCAAAACCAGCACACTATTGTCTTCAAAAATTTCTGTACACTAGCCCAAATTCTGTACATTGTATTTTTAAAAGGTGTATCAGGATCTCTAAAAATACGGAGTTGATAACAAACTATAAAAAAAGCTGTGTTTAAAGAGTTTCTGTAGCACTCACGTTTAACAATAATGAAATCAAACACCAGGTATGAAGAGGTTCAAGCAGGCTTGATGGCACCCCCTTTGGCCTAGGGGAACCCATCTCCAGGCACAGGGCCAGCAGTACCAGTGCAGTTCTCTACCTACTGGAGAAGCCCAGCAACTATAACTAAGTCTTAGCAACACTTCATATCACGCATCAGTTTTGAAACCAGTTAAAGTTTCTAGTAACAACAGGAATTGCTATAAATTTCAGGTGATAACTGGTTGTGAAACATTCGTATGTAAGCACCTGTATAAAATTTAACACACTCTTGTTTAGGCTATTCCCAGTATCTGTAATGTTTTCACATAAATCTAAAAATTAATCAATTTAGTAGTATACTTTACTGAACAATCCACTGTGCAGCTGTGGTTGGAAAAATGCCACTCCAAAATCTACAGTACTTTAACTAAATATACACCTTTCCTAGACACACTCTGTTCTGAAATCACTTAATTTCCTAAATTTCTTTTTCTACTTGTCAGCTCTACAGTATTTCAAAAGGGGTTAGCTCTACTTAGATGAAACATCAGAATTGTCTACATTGCGTTTAATTTGCAGAATCTGTAATTCCCAGAAACTTATTAGCATACTATCAAGATGACAGTACAGTTGCCAGTTTCATAGATGTCTTTTATGTGTATTATCCATTTGAAAGGAACTCCCTAGCATCAGATAACTGAGTTACTCCACAGCTTACTGACCGTCTCCTTCCAAGAAGCTCACTACTGGATATGAATCAGTGTTATTAAAATTCACACTATAAAATTATTACAAAGCCCGTGTTATTCAAATCATAACACAGCTCTATTGAAAAGATGAATTAAATGCAAAATAGGTCTACAAGTAAAAAAGTTATTGTGATACTCATCATGAAATAGTTCCAATGCTGGACTACTAAAGACTGATTTGTTCTCCTAGACTCAAAAGGGACATATGTTAAAAAAAACAAAACTCAGTAAATTGAAGATCTCCTCAGGATTAAAAACTTGCACAGCCTATCCTCAATTGTTACTCATGCAACTATATATACATAAAAATCCACAAACAACTTTGATCTTCTTGCTTTAGCACATACAATATACATCTTATTTAATTTAGATACTGGTATTTTGGAATGAGACGTTCTAGTGGCAAAACATCAGGACAGTTTGATTTCCAAAGCCTCAGCACTATGGGAACAGACTAAAGTCTTTCAACTAGTCCATTCAGGTTGTTCATCTTCCACGTAGCATCCGAGTTTTGGACACAAACAGAAAAAGTATACTGTACTCCACAAAAGAATTAATAATGATCTTTAGCACAAATGATAGGTCAGTTCTAATTACATCTTACTGCAATGGAAGTTTCAGCTGGTCACTGCACATATTTTTTAATATCTCAAGAAAAACATATAAAGAAACCGAGTTGGAATAAAACTGCACAGAAATACTGATCCCAGAGACTTTAATGTGGGTGCCAGGGTTCATGTGTGAATATATATGTATGTGCCTGTATAAAAAAAACCTCAGGTAGGAAGAATGTGAGCAGAGGAATGATGACATTTCAGTACTCCAGACAGGCAGGCATCAGCAGTCAAGGGGTATTTGTGGTTGATCTTATATATGCTTTCCGATCAGTTTGCTTGAAGACAAATAAGCACCCTTGCAGAAATTTTAACACCTGTTTAACTTCTGTTGATTCTACCTAGGAGCCTCCTTTTGTAAACACACACCTGAAATTTTCCAGTATTTTCCCTTGAGAGTTCAATTTCTTCCAAAAATGACAATAAGTTTTGTGACTGAGCACCTTTGGTTATTTCTTCTCAAATCGTAATACACTGTCTTCTGCTGAAGAATAATTGCATGCGCAACAAAATAATCTATGTTGGTGAAGTTTCTTGAACACTTTGCAATATCAAAACCAGCATGGCTTCCATATCCAACAAGTTTATTTGGTACATCTGCTAGTTCTTCTACTTTACAAACAGTTGGACATATTTCTGGAAAAAAGCTATGACATCAAGGAAAAACTGGTGGTGTTTGGGTGCCTAGAGAAGAGGGAAGAGAAACCTATCACCTCTTATGATGGAACTTCTATTTGCTGACCTCCACTCAGTCCATCTAAAGACCTGGCCCTCTCCTCCCTGCATCAGATGTAAACACTGTTAACTCTTGATTTCCACTATTTCTGCAGCTATCAATGACAATCGTTGGTTTTTGTTGAAAATACAGGCCCTAGGTTGTTTCTACAGAGCTTCTCACAAGGTCAGCAGTTTATTTTCATCAGGTAACACAGACAGCTTTTTTCATATGGATCACAAAGTAGAACTAAGCTACAGCGAGCAGATGTGTGCCACATTTATTCAAGTTACATTCTACTTCATGTTGCTTTTGACTATGCTTTCTCTATTACTCAGTGGTTCAGATCACCACAGTAAGCCAATAAACTTTGTTTTAACAGTAACATTTGGCATATTCATCGTCATAAAGATCATTTTTGCTCTCAAGCTGGCAGGTCAACACATGCAAACTCAGGACCCACACTAAGACGTCCGGCAATGGATTCCCCCCATTTAGTAACTGCATTCAAGCAGGACAGTGTTTTTATTTCTTTCTTTCCCCAAGTTTTCCAATACAAAATAAAAGTCCTCACTTATTTCAAGCCTCCTCACACAGAACTATATCTATGGAAGTAGTAATACGGCATAGCTCACATGAATTTTACTGATTTTGTTGTGACAGCCACCAGGCTTTAAAATGAGGGAGTCGTAAGCATTCACAGTAATACCAGCATATACTGTAATCTTCAGGCCAAAAAAAGTTTGCTCTTGTCTTTGAATATATTCTGTAGAATTGTTTTATTCATAGAAACAATTTCTAGATAGATGTTACTGAGCACTGCAATGATACACCGTAAAACTGGGCCTTGCTTTTTCCTTTTTTCCTTTCCAGCTGTCGCTTTGTGGTCCAGAACACAAGAAGAAAGTAATGATGGCAAAGAATCCTAAGTCACCGCACTCCATTCATCAGAAACAAAAGACTGCAGAATCCAGAGCTATAAGGGAACTGCACGGAGGGAAGGCTGCCTCCAGCCCTGCACTCCACCCCTTTCCAGCTTAACAGGATCCTGCTACAAGTAAATTGGCACATCTGCTATTTAATCTGCTTGAAAGCAGAGATATTCAGCAATGTTTATCAAATGATAGTGAAAGCGTTACAAGTATGACAAAAGAAAAAAAAAAATATTCACTATATCCTCCAGAGACAGGTCATCCAAACTCCTAGTTAAACTTCTAAGATCGGGATTAAATACCAGTATCAAAGGACAGCTCACCAGAAGCGGAAAGGATAGGTTCTTGTTAAGACTGTATTTTGCTGTTTCTATTAAAACCATGTTTTAAGGCAACTTAAAATAATTGTATGCCTATATACCTCCTTCTTAGTTTGTCTTCTTTTTGAAAATCCAAATCATTAGTCAGGAAATTTGTAATGACAGTAATCAACACACATCAACAGGCATGATTCGAGTTACTGCTTGAACAACCACTCTAAGCCAACATAGAATTTCCACTGTTGTATTAAATTTTGAAAACACTAATAAAAGAGAAAGCTTGGTATTCCTCAATGCAGTTGGTGTTGGTATAAGTTCTGCTGCATAAATTAAAAAAAATTTATGCATGATTTTTATGCATATGTATATATGCATGTGCATACATACATGTATGTATTTACACACACACTTAAGAGTGTTGCCCACTTTTCCTTAACCTGGAGTTAAGTGGTGATAAACTCAACAAAAGACCATAAAAGTGGCTCAGATAAATTAACGGGTACATGCACTAATAATAACAAGTTGCATGCACTTCATTAATAATAATGAAGAAACTTCTGGTTTAGCCTCAAGTACAACAGAATGAGTTGTTACCTTCAATTTTAACATCAAATATTAGCATAGTAAACCAACTGCAGTAAAAATACAATGACCAGTATCTTAAAGAAAAAAAAACCAAATACATACATACCTTCACTACAAAAGGGTCTTTTGATGCCAGAGAAATTCACCGTCTCATGTAGTGTTTTCTCTTCTTGACAGTATTCACAGTACGTAACTATGCAGTGCAGTTTCTTATAATCATCAGAACATGCTCTGCTGCAGAACTGATATACTTTGTTCTAAATGTAAAGTTGCAAAGCATCACAAATAAGGTTAATGGATAAAATCTTAAGGTACTGGATAGTGCAACTTTAAATAATAGTTTGCCATTAAAACACAACATTAGCATGCAAAGTAAACACACGTGCAAACACACAATTACGGTATGACTTCTAATGCTAAAAACTAACAACTCTCAAGCTGACAGTGAGTGCTACAAATACTCATCATTTCATATGAAAATGCTAAACAGAAGACATGCCAATCAATCTTAGCATATCCTCTTCAGATACTTCTCTCAGTTCACAGAGAACTGTGACGATCGTCTGTCATACCTACAGTCATACAGTAACTGAAGATGAAAGCAGATTTCAGATTTACAACAGATCTGAGAAATTTTTCTTTAAATTCCACAGATGCTTTTCTTATTTGTTATTAATGAACAAAGACTTTTGCTTTTATCCATACCAAAGTTAAACGATATTCTAAAGAACCAGGTAGATTTTATTAATTTCATTTTTTAAGCTTCCAATTGCTACAATTTATAAGGTCTCTAGAAAAACTGTATTGGAGTTACAGGTTTAAAATTTTAAACACTTCATCATTCTGAAAATAACACCAAAAAATTCCTTACCTCCCATTCCAGTACTTCTGGCTTTGAACAAAAAGAACTTTTGCAATAATTACATTTCAACTGAATATCACTGGGTGAGACAAACTGACCATTTGTTGAAGACTGCACACTGAGAGTCTGAAAAACATAAATATATATATAGGCATCACTAAAAAAGAAAGTTACTTTTCAAATGTTTTTTTTCAATTAAGCCTATAGTGTTTGAGAATTTGCGAGTTTATAAACTCAGGAGCATTTCTGGCGAAAGCTCAGCAGGTTAGTCGTTTCCCTTAATTCCTTTTCTGTTGCGATCTTAGTTTCTCCAATCTTGAATCTTTACCCTTGCTTCCACCATAATTACTTTAGGTTGTATTTCTTTTACCTTCTCTTTCTAATGCCTGTTATTTAAGGGTAATTATAAATGCCAAAAAAATAGTGTCCCAAAACTGAACACCTATTAATCACAAAACATGTATTTTCAGGTAAATACATTTCACAGCTTGCCTTATTTTGGTCACAGAAGTTCAGACAAAGATCTACAAATATTTTCAAATCCAAACCTCACCAAGGCAGATTATCAACACCTTACCTAAGCACGCCACTTGAAAATACAAATACTAAAGTAAAAGGCCTCAGTAAGAAACACTGTATCTCCTCAGATTAAGAGAAAACTAGCTAATAGTCCCAGCTGGCCTCAATCACCGTGGCAGAAAGATGTAATCATTCAAACAGCCAGCCTCTAACCAATTAAGGGTTTTCAGGTTGAGAAAGATACTATAGATTGCATGTGTAGGTATGAGAATTTAATTCTGTAACTACGTAATTCACTTAATCCATTTCTGAGGCAACCAGTGGACAGAGAACTCAATTTTACAGTATCTGTAGTCTTCCAGTAGGTCTTACATGCCTACAAAACAGTCTTTTGTACATACGCTAGATCAAGCAACGACTACTGCTGTACCACACATGCAATGTTCAAGACAAAATTTGAATCAGTAGTGATCACAGTCACTTGAGGAATCCAGAGGACAAACCGCTTACACCTGTCTCCTCAACAAACTTTCCCACACTGTTTGCAACAAGACTAAATATATTCAAGACAACAAATCTGTCTGAAGAGAACCTGTAACTACCTCTCCACCTTGCACCAGTGAAAATGTAAAACATTTCTGTTACAGGATACTTTTCTTCAGACTGTCATGTTACTAATGGTCCACCTACACTAAGAAAAAAAATTGTGATGAGACCGTCCGCTGACATAAACCCTCACATAAGTGGACCAGTACTGCGGAGTGCTAGCTAGCAGTGCAACAGTATCATTTTACGCAGATGCACTCATTCTGTATCAGGAGTTTGCAGACATCAAGTAGTCATGCACATTTCCCAATCACGGACAGGACCTGAGAACAAAATGCCACCTTTATCCCAACGGTCCATTGTCCCATAACAACTTTAACACAGTCTGATGCCCACATACAGTGTTGTCATATTTTTCCCAGCAAATGTCCCTGTGGTTGAGAGAGGTTTTGCTAGACTTTGGCTGCTCTAAACCGGTAGCTGAAGACTTGTAGTAATGTGGGAGCCACAAAGGCTTTTAAGTTCAAGGTCCAATTTGTGCATTTCTGCATTTGCAGGTTTCTTCACAGAGCAAACACCATGCTCAACACGTGCTGCCATATGGGTTATGTAAGCACAACGGAAGTCCTAGAAGTTCGGTCGAAAATAAAAAAATCAAGAAGCAAGTATACCCACCACCTCCAGTTCAGGAATGAACGAAATATTAAAGAACTGACAGATGTCACAACCTGTACAGAAACACTGAAGACAGAGGGAGGAATGAAGATGAAATATACTAAGTGCTCATCAAATGAAAAGCAACCGTATTTTTTTGATGTCTGTAATTACCTTTCAATATGAGACCAAAACACCCTACTTCAAGGGCTACAAGTTAAAAGTAAAACATGGGGCTTTTGTTGTTTTCTGATGCATGGCACTGGTGGCTTCTTTTCTTTTCCCAACTGTTCGCTGTAGTAGAAATTCAGGCCCTACCTAGTCTAGGGGTCTGGTAACTGAACAATAACAAAAGCTAGAGATGTGAGAACAACAGAGTTTGAGAGTGTTTAAAACTTGTTTTAAAGAATATTTACATCTAACTGTAGATAAAAAATTCTAAAAAATTAAGCATTACTGCTTCTAAAACAAAACTAGTGTTTTTTAATCATAAACTCCTAAGGTCAACCAAGTATTTTCCCCACAGAAATCAGTAAAGAACTGAATTCATAATACTGAAAGCTCTAAACCAAGCAGAAGATGGCTGTAAAACCAAGAGTTAATCACAAGATGATTTTGTATGCCTCCTTAAAGTTTCTGTTATCCTGCTTACAATTAAGGACTGCTTTTGTGTAGTATTTTAATGAGCCAGGATGACATGCACATAATGTTTTCATCATCTTGTTTTGCCTCTAACTTAAAAGATAACTTAGAACAGATAATATCTTTAGGAATTAGGGAGCATTATTACACACAAAGAATAATGCAGCAAAAAGATTACAAATTCATTAAAATCTTTCACAGGTCACGCTGAACAGCAAGGTTTTACTGATGTTGTGCTTTATTATCAAACATTATCTTTGAAATCATATATTTATATGTACACTCTTTTGAGTATCTGAAATTCAATAAAAAATAGTTATGTTTAATCTGACTTTTCTTGAGCCTGCCCTGAACAACAAAAGCATGGGAAGTGCCAAGCAAAGCAAAAAAAAAAAAAATCACTGTAAAGCCCTTTTCAGCAACCCCCTCAAACTGCTCTGAGCTGCCAAATTGCTAAGGAACAGTAGGTAGACAGAGTAGGACTCTTCTGAGAAGGCCAGCATAGTAGCACAGCTTCTGGCCTTCCCCTGCAGCATAAGCAATAGAGGGGTTATCCTTGCTCACAGCAACACAAAATCAAATTGTGGAAACATTTCTGTACATAAATGTTTATGTGGAAGGGCTAGCAGGCAGCCAGACTGCGGTCAGGTTTTTTCCTAGTTGAGAAAAAAATAACTTTGAAAGAATCAAGTTGTTCTTAACATGAAAAAAAGAAACAAATAGTGCAAGGAATCTTTTACATACGGTCATCCACTAGAACTGTTCCACAAACAAAATCAAGAGCACTAAATTAAACAGGGAAGGAACCAAACACTCCCCTTATACTCATGCACACACAGACCTTCCAGCCTCAGCGTGGAAGCCTCAATTATTTTTATTATGATCAAATTTGGGAAAGTATTTCTGTGACAAGCATGCCTCCATGTTTCCTGCTGCAATATAATCCTTTTTAAAAATGTATGTGTGTGTGCGTGTGCAAGAAAGATGTGACGTACATAACAAAGAACACTTACAGACACCATAATGATGGTGAAAGAGGACACATTAGCAGGTTACTCTGGTTATTCACTAAAAAACATTGTACTTAAAATTCTTACACATACTGGCCCTACAACTCTCCAGATACATCCATAAATCGGGGGGGTGAAAAAAAAAAAAAAAAAATCGAAGCTTTAGCACAAGTTTTCTGGAAATTTTCCATAGACTCATGTTTTGCAAGATAGCTTGTACTTTAAGACACACAACACAAAGTTACTAACTTTGGGAAGACACTTGTACTACAGCCTCCACGTTCACAATAAACTGGTTTATTTTTCCTTGAGACAAGTTCAGAGCAAGATCTTCAGCTGACCTAGTAAAGGTACCGATACCAAAACTGGCTTAAAACAATACAGCTTTGGAACAGTTCTGTCCTTACCTCTGCAATAACATCCTCCAAGACAGAGCATGGAAGAAGACAAGATACAGTCACGCTATTTTACCACCAACTATCAAACAAAAATCACACGAAGCAGGCTATTCTCTCTCTTTTACCCTCTTTCTTACAAGGATGAATGCTCTTGCAAGCTGTCTGCACAAAGGAGAATATAGATATGGACATAAGCTGCACAACAAGCAGCTCAACCGAATCTTTGAAATATTTTAATACATTAAAACAACAGTTAGCTAGAAATAAAAGGTTATTCATACGATAAAATGACATTCAACCCTAAAGTACTGTAAACAAAATGGGAATTTAAATATTACAACCCATTTGTAAACCAAAAGGACTAAAATTTTTGCAGCAGGGAGACACAGACCTGTTCTGCTCTGAGAAGGATAACCCCTAAACAAAGAAAAACGCATAGGAAGAACATGCACAGCAAGAAAAAGGGATTAATATAATGCCAGAAAATTAAGAGTTATCTGCATTAGTAAACAGTGAAAAAATATGGAGCACCATAGTAAATCACCCTTTTTTTTTTCAAAAGATCCTTGCAGAAAGCGTTGCAATTGACCAAATGGATTAAACCATTTTCTCAGTTTAGGTTCAGTCCCTTATGTGTCACTTAGGTATAAAAAAAAAGCCTCTCAGGAACACTTACAGTCCAATGCTCACATTGTGGTACACTGCCCTTTCCACCTAAATACTAAATGAATGGAACAAAGAAGCTGTTCTCATACAATCAACTCTTATCTAATGGTGAATACATTTTATTCTTCTAGACAGTGAATATATGAAAACTATCAAAAGTTAGAATCCAACAGAAAGGTTTGAGCAAACTAACTGTAAGCAAGTGACCGCCTACCCGTCTTTACTGAGAACTCAAAGACTGTATGGCTGCTCTAATTAAACTCTACTACAACATTAAAGAGACAGATCCACATGTAGCACTGAAAGTGCAACAGAAACATCAGCAAGGTCTCAGTAAGATCAGACACCCACAACCAGCATCAACTGATTCAGTAATTATATTCAGTAATGTTGCTTAATGTTGACTTATCTGCAAATCCAAGAAGACCCAGGCTGTATTTGTCATTCACTAGCTTTATTTTTCTCACTCAAATAGCAGAAAGGTTTTGTTCTGAGAGCTCTTGGGGCTGCAATCAATTGTAAGACCATGTAGAATAAAACAGATGCCAAATGAGTTTTCAAGAAGTATTACAGATTTGTCATTACATACTAGCAACCTGCCTGTATTTTGTTAATCTGCTCCACTGACAGGCATCTACTGAATTGGTTAGGATGGAAGTACAGAAAAGGGCTACATGATAGAGGTCCTATCCAGGGTACATTAGGGAAGCGATTAAGAGATTGATTTGCTTTCCAGTTGACAGAAAACAGAAAAGTTTAATGACAAAGAGGAAAATCCTGCACGGGTGTAACTGTTCAACAACACATTAGGCGGCAATTATCAATTACAGTGTGCACATCTGGGAAAACTGTTCTTACAAACAAAAATTGAAACATTTTCTTTTAAAATGTTCTTTGATCACCTAGAGATTAATCACTACAACACATTTTACATATGCTTTAACCTTAAGTCATACTAAAAATATGACATTTTCAACAAGCATAGCAGCCTCTTCCAGTGTGCCTATCATTAGGCTTGCAACACTCAGGTTTCTGGACGTTAATTTAAATGGCTAGTTTCATCCATAAACATTCTAATGGTTTAGGCTCTAAGCTTTCATTTCAGAGACGGTCACTATTCCCCATGTCACACGTTTGTTAGTACAATATTCAACATGAGAATTTTGTTACTGTATTTAATATGAAAGAGATTAAATTTGTTGATCTTCAATACAAAACAGCAAGGCTCATCTCAGGCTGGGGTGGTAAAAGTAAGATGAACAGTGATATTGCTTTGCATTTTCTTATGGTATCAAGGAGAAATGGGTTGTTGTTATCTGATTTTATAAGTTTAAGATAGCAACTAGTGTTATCATTATGAAACAGTACTTTGATCAAACAAATTATTTGAGCCAGAAGCATCTGCTATGTTAATTACAACTCAAACATGTATATACACACAAGTTAGTTTAATATACAAGTACTTAACACAAACACAGGTACACAAATATTTAGGGAGGAAAAGATTTAACACAACAGCTAACCTGAAATTTAGCTACACAACGGGAACTGCAAAAGTTGTACAGTTTTCCATCAGGCATTGTGGCTTGATATTGAGGTAAAGAGTTTCGTTTACAAAAGTGGCAAATAATTCCCATACCTAAAAGAAAAACGTAGTTTACAAATAAAATAAACACAAAATAGTAGCGTAAAAAAAAAAAAAAAAAACCTGGATTACAGGTCAGCTCTTCCCATCATTTCAATGTAAAAAGCTAAGATTTGTCTGTTTAGCAGTCAGCTTCTACATGTCACATAAACCAAAAGAAATTGCAGAGGTTTTGCTGAATTCCTCCATTAAATGTCAGCATTAAATATGAAATTGCACCTTCTTCTCTAAAATTCACTAGAGTTCACTTTGAGTTCACTGAATTGTGATCTATGCCTGCTTTGCATATTGAAGTACACACATTTGAGTTATTTACCAGTTCCTTTCACCCAGATTAAAGATTTTGCCTAGAGAATATTCATATACATTATAACTACCTCTATGCTTCTCCAGTTGTTGCTTGAGGAGCTAAAATGGGGTGGGGTTGGATCACAGACAAAAGAATGTTAATTCATATGCATGAAAATTGCGCTGTCCTTCTATGACACATTAGAGCACGTCTCAACATTTTTTTCCCAGGAAGCCTTAAGACAGTTGAAAACTGTTTCCATCATCAAGCAAAAAGGCCAGTGGGGAAAATGATCCCTCATGGGTCCATTTACTCATGTTGAATATAAGATGATCTTTTTTCTTTTTTTTTTTTTTTTAATATGTTTAAGACCCCTATAAAGTCACATCTGCATAGATTAATTCTAAAACAAAGCCACCCACCCCCAGCGTTCAAACTTTTTCTTAAAGTGTCCTCTTATCAGTGGTGAAAATCCATCATCCTTTTCACTTACTTTGTGATTTTGCATATTTTGATTTGTGTGTGTTCATGCATGCAGTTGAGCAGTATGGCTCCATATATCCATTAGGTCCTATGCACTGAGTCATGTCAAAAAACTTGCACTGAGCTCTGCAGCCAGTACAAGATGTTAATTTGCCATATTTCTAAAACATAAAACAAAGCAAAACAATGCATTAGTTAAAACTATGTTTGCCTTTTGGTTTTAAGTTATGGTATAACAAACACAGAGGAAAACTTATTTATTTACTTCTGCAATTTGCTCCCCCATCAGAACCTTCCTATATTAAGTCTCATGATCATCCTCTCAAAAACATGCAGCACTACGGTTGTGTCTCTTACTCCTGGGGATGGTGGGGGGGGGGAAGCTGGCTAACACTAAACTTCTGTGCAAAGACAAAAACCACAAAAAAAACCACAAAAAAAAAAACAAACAAAAAAAAATACACAAAAAAACAAAACCAAAACCCAACAAACCACACATCCCTCAAAAAAAACCCAACCAACCAACAACACCCATCCCAAACCCCACCATCTGCAAACTGTGAACTGTGGTAAAGTATACAGCAAGTTGTGCTAAGTTGGAAAGTTTGAAACAACTCTGTTCCTTGTTGATGGGACAATGGTTGTAAGAGAAGAAACAGGAGTCAGGCACGGTGAAGACGAAGGATAAATAATGGTGCTAAATTTTGAAAAAAGTTTGTACTCTCCAAATAAGAACATCCTTAATATTATCAAGTATGAGTTAGGCATAGCAGTTTCTCGGTAACAGCACTGTTGGGAGAACCTCTAACTTCTCAACTCTCCCAGTTCCAGCCCTCCAGGCAGGAGGAGCACACTGCAGAGCTCCTATGCTCCTCATTGGATCCAATGAGGCACTGTGACTCCATGAACCTGGTAACAGACTCAATTTTGACATCTCTCAACACAGCAGTCAGTCAATCAACAGTTTTCCACAGAAAGAAGCAAAAGTTCTATAAAAAGCACAGAAAAGTCAGACCAAGCAGAAATACCAATGACAGTCAACACACAAAATCAGCAGTTCTGATCTGCTACATGTATTACATACTTCAGTGTTAGGCAAATATCTCAAGCACCATAAAGCAAGTTTTTGAAAAAAAAAAAAAACAGCAATTGGAACAGCAATGAGTCTCCTATCAGACAGACTCTCTCCTTATCAAGTATTAGAAAATACCCTGTTGACACTTAGGCACTGCAGATTTCTTCCTTTCTGTTGAGAAATGATTGTGGCACTGCCTCTCCCTCTTCCCCTCTTCTCAAGGACTGAAGGGGGAAGGAGAGGCAAAACATGTTTAATAGGTGCTGCACTTTGTTCAGAGTAACAGAAGCTTCAGTGGGTATCTTTGCTCTTCCTATCTTTAACTACCTACATTTGAGAACTAGCTAAATACAGTCTTACAGCTGGCCAAAGAAGAAACTTAGTTTTATACATGTATCATCTTCCCTATAATAAAAACACGTTCATAAAAATGTACAAATACACATGCCTCTGCCACAAATTGGGTGTAGCACCTTGCAGAGACCAGTAAAATTTCAAAATACCACACAACTTCACAATTTCCACACGCTGCTTTTATGAAACCTTTGCTGTGGATTTCCTGCAAAAAGGAGCATGTGTCAAGATACCAAGCTCCTGCCTACAGGACGGTATTTTATACAGCTCCAGGATCCTCCCCTCCCATCTGTCATGGTTTAACCCCGGCCAGCAACTCAGCACCACGCAGACGCTCACTCAGTTCCCCCCTCCCACCCAGTGGGATGGGGGACAGAATCAGAAAAAAGGTAAAGCTCATGGCTTGAGATAAGAACAGTTTAATAGGACAGGAAGGAAGAAACTAACAATGACACTAATAACAACAAGAAAGTGACAATAATAATAAAAGGACTGGAATACACAAAACAAG
>JAVKLA010000026.1:8726205-8747026 GCA_034782735.1 Sagittarius serpentarius
CAGCCTTCTTGCTGGCTGGGCAGGAGAAGCTGAAAAGTCCTTGACTGAGTCTAAACACGACTGAGCAACAAATGAAAACATCAGGGTGTTATCAACATTCTTCTCATACTAAACCCAGAACACAGCACTCTATACCAGGTACTAGGAAGATAATTAACTCTATCCCAGCTGGAACCAAGACACCATCTAACAACTTTTTTTCTGTTTGCCTATAAAAATGTTAGCCAGCATCTAATAATCCTCCAAATCAGCCACAATATTGACAAAATTCACACTAAGTACCGAGACCAAAACGCAGCAATTGTACTGTTCTGAGTTGGAGCTATTCTGCCAATATACATTGATCTCCTCTGACAGGCTAACAGGCAAAAGCAGGGCATCAAGAATACTTCAAGTTATATTACCAGTGCAAATACAGGAGGCCACAATTTACAGAGGACTTGACTTCTTGGAACAACCATCAAAAAATCTGCATGCACAAATAGCCTGGGTACCTCTAGAATAAACCAAAATGTAAATCTAGAAGCACTGATGCAAATATGCTGACAAACATAAGCTTTAGCTTTCAGGAACATAATCAGAAAACAATGCACAGGTAAGTGAAGTTTTCACAAGTCCTAGGTCCAAAAGAAAAATCAAACTGATGCCAAGATGACTTCAAGAGACAGCAAGATGAAAATACAGGTTATAATAAATGAATTTATAGTAAGCTGATCAGAGCATAACTGGAAAAGATTCATGGTGTCAACAGACTACATGTTTCGACAAAAATCCCTTGACAGTAGAAATAGCTTTTGCTAATCAGCATCTCAAATATCTCATTATTTAACTGATATCAAGAAAGGATCATGCTCACAAAGTACAGTGCAGCAGCACGTCCATCGCTTCTGAATTTTAAGCATCCTTATACTACGATAGTGATTTACTGATTTCACTCTGGCTCTTTCAGACTTAAAAGCAACATGAAGAATCTTTATTAATATCTAGTAATAATCTACCAAACCTAGATCTAAATTATCAAGACTACAAAGAACATGAATTTCCAAAAAACATGTCCAGGATGGAGAAGGTTCTGTGGGTAGAAACAAAAGTGTAACAGCAAAGCTCTCACTTTATTCTTGTCACAGCAACTAAGAAGAGTGTTGGAGCATTTCTGCATTATGAGAAGTTTAAACATGTTGTTACACAAATGAAGGAGATAGGACACCGGTGAAGATGAAAAAAAAATTAAAAGGCCTGAAACCTCTTCGAATTTATTGCTCTGAAAACCTCATAATCATCATCTCCTTCAAGGTGAACTTTTTTCCTGCATTTTTATTACTCTTGCCAGCACTCCCCAAACTTACAAATTTGAATATTAAAACCATTCAAAACCCAAGGAGTACAATGCTATTATAAAAAAAAAAAAAAGATTAAAGCATACCTGAAAGTATTCATCAATCAGCATTATACAGGTGTCTCAAGCATTTTTTTAAATAGTCTAATTCAAAGGCTTCCTCCATTGACAACATCAGAGAATCTCATACTGTACTATTCCATATGTTTTTTAGATAGCCATAATGCAAACCAAGAATATTCTCTTGTTCTTAAGTGTCAAATTTCCAGATGAGACTGTCTTCTGAAGGTCCTCAGGTAACTTACATTTCTACTCTCACATTCATCACGTCATCTTTCATCTCTAAGAATCTGCAGTATTAATTTCATTCTGTAGAAAAAGTAACATTTGAGAATCCTTTCCCCAGAAGTACCCTTCTAGCTGGAATAAACAAACAGAAGATTCACTAAAACTAAGGAGAACTACACTAACATACAGCGTCAAAGAGCATTCTTACAAGGTAAGGATTTTTGGCCTAAAAACAAGGTGAGAAGATAATGACAGAACCAAAAATGGTATAACGCGGGGCACTACAGATCAACTGTTCATTGTCTTTTCTAATATTAACAACTATGGGAAATCAGATGAGTATCAACAGAAGGAGTTTCACAACAAACAGGAGGCAGCTCTTCACATAACAGCAGGGCAGCAGAACTTCCTACCAAAGAGTGTCGTGGATAGAAAAACTGGTTATATGTGTTCACAAGGAGACGGGACAAGCACTAATTAGAGATTTGCTAAAAATATCGTACAGGAACACTGCATAAAGTTCAAGAGATCCCCTGACCTCTATAGAGTCAGAAGCTAAAAGAATGCCCAGGTGAAAATATCGTTAAGTACCTGCTCTGTTCCTAATCTTCTGTGCGTGGCCACTTACATACACGGCAGGAGTCTCAATTCCCGCTCTGAACCAGAACAGCTGTTCTCACGTTCTTACTACAGAGTATTTTTCTTTTTAACTGAAAATTTTGACCATCCTCAAGGAAAAGTGAGCGTTCAGAAAAGAAAAAAAGGAAAATGTAAAGCTGTGTCAATGTTGTTGGTATTTCATGGCAGAAGACAGAAGAATTTCACTGGTAGAAAAAAAAAAAAAACAGAACAAAGAATACCAAAATCTTAAATTACTAAGTAAAGAGGGAACAAAAAAAAATTACAAAGCTTCCTGACTATTTATTTTAAAAACCACTGCTTCATTATTTGTTTCAGAAGTATAGGATCACAGAATCATGTAGACTGGAAGGAACAGACCTCCAGAGGTCAAGTGCAACCTCCCGCTCAAAGCAGGTTGCTCAGGATCTTGTCCAGTCAAATATGAGCATCTCCAAGGATGAGCACTCCAAAACCTCTCTGGAGGATTTCAGTGCCCTCACAGAAAAAAAAGCTTTTCCTTCTATCTAAATCCAGTTTCCCCTTGTTTTCAAGTTGTGTCTGTTGCCTCTCATCCTTCCACTGCGCACTTCTCGGTAGAGTCCAACTTTGTCCTCTCTATACCCTCCCATTAGATAACTAATCCCCCTTTTGCCTTCTGATGGTTCAACAAACCAAGGTCTCCCAAGGCTGTCCTACAATGTCGTGTTCTCCAGCGCTCTAAACCTCTTGGTAGCTCTCCACTGAACTTGCACCAGTATGTCAATGCCTTTCACCTGTGGAATCCCAAACTGGATGCGCAGTGGTCCAAATGCAGTCTCAGAAGTGCAAAAGGATGTGGGGGGCAGGGCACAGAAATCAACTCCCTTGACCTGCTGGCTACGCTCTTGCTAATACAGCAATAGGCTGCCTAGAGAGGGTGTGGAGTCCCCATCCTTGGAGATACTCAAAACTCAAATGGACATGATCCTGGACGATCTGCTCCAGGCAACCCTGGTTGAGCCGGGGGGGTGGACAAGATGACGTCCAGAGGTCACTTCCAACCTCAAGCATTCTGTGATACAAACCAGGATGCAAGTTGGCCATCTTTCCTGCAAGTGCACACTACTAACTCCTGTTCAGCTTGTTGCCCACCACAACACCCAAGTTTTTCTCCAAAGATGCTTCCTTGGCAGTATCTTCCATTTCAGATGAAGTACTGACTTCATTTTGCACTTCCCACGACATCTGAATGGCAGGCAAAAGTGATTATAGACAAAAACCTGCACATTCAAACTACTGTCAGTTTCAAGTTTCCTTCAAAGATGGAATTAACTCAGAATCAATCCACAAGTGAAAGTATCAAGCGTCTTCCTTTCATGGACTGCTTCTGGCAAATTCAAATCTACAGTGCCCTATGAAAACATACGCAAGTTTAAGGACTGCAATTTTTAAGAAAATTTTAAGTGAAAACACTGCTATCAAATTAGTAAAGAAATTGTAGCAATTTGATTACCAAGTACAAAAATTAAGTTAATCCAGAGGCAAAATTTCTAGAGAATAATGACCCAGTGCCCTCTGAGGCAAAGCTTGATGCAAAGTAGTCCGACTACACCTCTCCTGCACTACTCCACCTAGATTCTGCATTGAGATGACCTAATTTTAGCTAGATCCCATTGCATATTTGACCTCTTCAAAAGCATAAAGTCTCATGTAAATGCAGAAGCTTGAATATTCTTCTGTTATTATATTTGATTTTGAACTCACACATTCTTCCATGACTTGTTTGTATACCCTATTAGAGACTTAACTCTAGAGGTCTACTTCATGATACGTATCTCATGATAGATAACTGAGAAAAAACATATTATAAAACACTTCAATTTGAAAAGTTGTACAAGTTACTAGTTCTATATACATTTCAAATCTTCATTCTGTCCACTAGGACAGTGTTGAACTCAAACTGGCAACTACAAAAGTGGTTATCAAGATGCAAGACAAAAGAGATTAATGGAACATAGTCCAGAAATACCAGTATTGTTGCAACAGCAATCCAAATTCCTGGAAATAAGAGAAAATTCACTTGGAGGATTTCTGAGGAATTTTTATTCTTGCCATTCCATTATCAGCAACAATAATTTCAAAAGGAATCTTGATGTTGCTTTACATCTTACTGAAAGGATCATGAAGTCTAAAGCTCTTCTTGCACACATCCTACTAAGAAGAAAGATCAAACCCTAAAATAAGTATCAGACCAATACTGTAGTTTCATGGTATTCTAGAAGTAAGTCTCACTTCCGTTTGCAACTGAAACTAATGGAAGTCTCTGTTCTTGAACTTTCTGGCTGCAAGAGTATTTCAATAAAGCTGTTAGTGCCTTGAATCTAGGCATCTATGCTACACATTTATTCTTAACTGAAAAAAGCAGTATGATCTGCTCCACATGCCTTCAGAAGGCTAGAGAGCAGGATGAAGAACATGCCTGCAGTATAAGAGAGCATTCTTGGTACAACTTCTCCCACACAAGGGCCAGTCCATCGAGAACAACAAAATACCAACTGATGGCTACAACACTATGTAGCAGCCCAAAGATTTGTTTCCAGTTGAAGGAAATGCTTTGCAGTTAAATTCATATGGACCATGGTACAACTGATGGGTACACACAGCTCAATCCAAGCAAGCTTCTCTCCAGTAGCTTTACAGAGTAACAGTTAAGACTAGAAATAAGATAAATACCAGAAAAGCTTCTAGAAAAGAATATCCTGGGCCAGAAACACAGTCAACCTGTCTTCAAATAGAAAGGTAAAGGAGAAAGAAGATAAATTTTCTGTAAGTAGAAAAGCAGAGATATTCACCACATGGAATTCTATGATAAGAGAGATCCATTAGTAAGCCAATCAGGAAAATAGCAGCTAAACTACTTCAGATTTATTTGAAAGAAGGATGGTCTGGATGGATCCAGAAGCAACACGCATGTCTAAGAAAAGAACCATGTCAGCAGAATCTGTAACAGCAAAGAAAGAAGAAACCGTATTATTTATTCAGTCTTTTGAAATACGGCACCCAAATCATCTCTCCCCCAATAATAACTGTGAACTCTTCCCTGCTCCAACAAAAGAGATTAAGATTAGTAACAACTCAAAAGCATTTGCCCAGGTCTTCAGAACAAAAGCTGAAGTAATTGCTTTTGTGGCCCTTGAACACCAAGTGATTTGTGTCTGCATTCCATCAGCTGAACTCTGCAAACTGCCAAATCAATAACTTGTCCAGCAACTTTTCTTTGGCATTTCCAACTGCCAGTACTCCCTCTTTTTGCTAGTTTTGTTCCCACTCTCGTAACACTTGCCTTCATGACTTCAAGAAAAGCAGAGCTGAAACTCCCTGCCTCAAAAAGCAAGTTACTTTCTCTCTGAGTGTTTCAGTTGTTTCCGTTTTGCCTTTTCTCCCTCTTCACCTCAAGCCCATCCAATTATTCCGGCTACAGCAGCACATGGATGTGGTTATACCCATCCTAACTCTGACACGTAGTCATATCACCTCCTTGCTTCCTCTTTCTAAGAATTTCCGGTGCCCTACAGAGACCACACCTCACAATTTTGGCTGCCATTAAGTACTTTTCTTCAGAACTACAAAGCTGTTTTAACATCTCTGATGTACCTGTCTCACTTTATCTTCTAACATATCAACAAAATAACAACCTGAACACTTACTATTAGTGATATTCAGGTGCCTAAGGAAGCTGGTTACATAGTTTATTGAAAAGCAGCAAACTCTACAGATTAAGACAGACATTTGAAGCAGAAATGGCAAAATAGATGGTTCCAGAAAACAGGAGTAAATAAAAGGCAGAAGAAAAGTAGAAGAACATGGTAGTTTCTAGAAGGGCTTGATTTGCATCAGAGACTCAAGAAACTGGAAGTATAAATACCAAAGGCCTCAAAAAAACCCCCATACCACTAAGCAGGAAGAAAGGGGAATTGATTATTTCTTGGTTAATACAGACTTCTGTCATTTAACCATGGTAGATGGGGTAAAAAGCATCTAGCTATCTCCACTGTAGAAGTGTACACAGTATCAGATGTCGGTATTATCAGAGATTACTTAATACCAAACTAAGAATTACCTAAAGTGAGGCAGAAGTGGTTTACCATATGAGGAAGAGACTCCACTATTAAACCACAGTTTGAACTGGCTGAAACCACAGAACTTCTCTTTAAAAGCAACCAGAAATTTAAAAAAAGAATTACAAATATACTGAAAAGTCAGTATTTCTAATATTTCATTGTGACGGGGTTGTTCAACTCTCACAATTTCTGGTTTTGTTAACAGTATTTACTCTCAAAACAGACATCTGGAAACGAGAGTTTACAAAGCAGTAACAATGGCAGGAAGCAGATTTTGTAGATAATTGTACTATCAAAATAAAAAGGACAGATCTGTCTTAATAGAAAAGCACAGAAAAAGGACAGACACTACATGGGACAAGACAAAGTTGAAATCCCTAAATGCTTCCACTGAAGTACTACGTGACAAGACATTCTATCATAGCATTCAGAGATTTAAACCAGTAGATAATACATTTTGTGAGACTAAATACAAACTCTACATAAGCAATGAATCGTAAGCTGTAGAACTGATATGCGTATTACTGTATACAGTGAAGGTTCCTAAAGCCCTACACCCAGATAAAGTAGATGAAATTAGTTTTAAAAGAGATACACACAAGCAGTTGTTTGGCAAGGAGCAGAATTTGAGACGAGGAAGCACAACCACTTAGGTTGGGTTTTGTCTATTGCTTGTTAAGTGAATAGCTTAAAGGGATGGCATAGCCTGGTTAGTCTTGAAGCATGTCCAGCAGTAAGTCTTCATCTATTCAAGGAAGTCAAATGCACATTTATTCAGTACTGAAGGAAAGTATGATGAAAAGACACTGCAAGCACCCTGTCCAACTAGGAAAACACTTATTTGGCTTGCATTCACCCAGTACTCACTTCATTCCAGACCTATTAAGAAGCCTATGAAGAAATATCTAGCTTCCCCCCATTTTTGACAGCACATTTAGACCATCACTTTTAAGCAGCACCCAAAGCAAGCGAATCCCAGGTCATATTCTAACAAGAATTTTAGTTATGGAAACAAAGCAAAAATGTAAAGGAACACTTTAAAGCTAGTAAAGCATTAAAAGCTTTCATGGCAGAATCAAGAGCACTGTGGACTTATCAGGCCAGTAAGCAAAGCAGTTAAGACTGTATTTTTGAAAGCAGACACAGACTCAGCTTTATCTTAGTTGAACAGCCGAAAATTAAAAGGTATGGTTGGTTGCACAAGCCAAGTCACAGAATTCACTTGTTCCTTAGAACAAAGTTGTCAAGCCTGTACACAAATCCAGCAAACCAGGACACAACATTGCAACTGCCTTGAAAAAGAAGTTGACTAATTTTGTAGGGACAGAAAATATGCCATAGTATCAGAAACGCTGAAATAACGTATGTATGTGCTTTTGGTTAATAACGCTTCATGGCAGGCATGTTTGCGGTTTGTTTCAATTTGTTGCATAGATACTAACTTTTAAATAGATCACTAAAGTAATTTTTAAAAGGTTAAGTTCTCATGTTAATCATATTAAATGCCTACTTGAAGAAATAAAGTATTTCAGCATTTGCACAATTACGTTAAGACAATTTAGCCACCTCCTTGTCAGATACGATCTCATTCTCTTCTAGTGTTGTTTTCTGTTTTACTTGTTTGGTTTAGTGTCATTGTTTAAGTCCCTCTTGCCCCTCTACATGTGAAGAGTTTGAACTTCAGTGCAACAGGTAAAGAATTTACGGTCTAGTAGTAGTAGTCTTCTTCAGGTTTAAAAGAAAATAACCACTTCCAATAACGGTTTTGTTTTGACATTTTATCTAAATTGTCACAGTGATTTCATTTTTGGAGGAATGATTTTATCCTTGTTTTCTCTTTTTTAAAAAAGCTTGACTTGTACTTAGTTGTCTTCATGAATGGCTATTGTGCCATCAGGAAATTAACACGCTCCACAGGAAGCATTAGTTAGGCTAAGTCTAATTTTTTTTTTTCATTCTTACACAACTTATTAATCTTCTTTCATATTAAAAAAAGCTATGAAAAATAACCTAAGCTCTGTAATTACTTCAGTTTTAGGTAAGAAAGAACAGCCATCACCTCACAGAAATGCAAAACACAGGATGCAATAGTCAAGATTATTTTTGTCTCTGTTTTAAATCAGGTTCTGAAACTGGTATGTAGAAAGCTAAGTGCATCCATCACCTGGAAAGCTGACTTAAGGCACTTCAGAAAAAAAAAAACCTACTCCCCATCCCAGGAACTCTTTCTTACTCCCCCAAAGCAGCCTAAAGCAGAGAAAGAAACCCTTTGTAGCTGATGGGATTATGTGTACTCAGTGGCCATTCTGAGAGCCACCACAATTTTTATTACCCACAATTTAATTTTTTCATTCCAGGAAGAAAAAATGTCCATGATAAGTTACTGAAAATTAATTGTTCAAATCAGTGTAATATTTATTCAAAAAAAATCGGGATGAAGTATATATATAGGTACAAGTAATAAGAATCAGTTTTCGTTTATTACTACTACAAATGTATAGCATATTGATAGGTGTATGACATTTACAATGTAAACTGCTTAATACAAAGCTCATACCGGCAAGACCTATGTATTTTACAACTGTTTGTAAGAAAACATTTGCCAAAACTTGTGATACACAATTATCAGTTGTACAACAAAATGCTGTAATCAAATGATACATCAACTTTTCCTATATTATTGATTCCATTAAGTTTATTCAGTATGTAAAAGTGACTCTCCCATATTGTCTCCTTCACCAGTTCTCCTTTAAAAGGAAGATTTAACAAAAAATTTCCAAGACGACATTGTTACGACTGAACAAAGTAACCTACAATTTACCAGTTGTGGCCCAATGAGTTGTCAGTGATATCTGCAAAGTCTAAATTCCTTTTTAAAAACAGAATTCCTTGGAAACATTCAGTTCAAAAAAACCTTAATGCAAATGGAAGTTCAAACCTAAACAAATCCTACTAAACAACTAAATATTCTCAAATAATTGTGTCCTGAGCAACTCACCTACAACATACACTAAAAACCTCCTAATTTTATAGTTTGGGTTTCTCTTAATATCAAAAATACCCCAAAAGCCCCCCACACTCCAGGAACATTTGAAACCTACCAGTTAAGAATTACACTTCATCACCACTCCAAACCAGATGCACATGAGCACTTGAATTAAGCTTCTCACATCCTATTACAGTTACCCAGTACCAAATATTTCCACAAAAGAATTAAGAACTTGCTTGAATAAACTCTGCTGTCAGAACTGAATGCACCAGAACAATGTGTCTCAATTGTAAAGGTTCTCTTAAGGATCCTCACAATAATGCACCAATACCTGACACTACTTGTGAACATTCCTGGTACTGCAAACTGCCGCTCCTCCCCAAATCAAACCAGAACATACAACTTGCTATCCATATCCTTCTCAAATACATATCTAAACACAAATTACAACAATATCTGAACAAATAGAGTACAGTCTGTAATAAGATTTAAGTACAGATTTATCATTCGACCTCTCAAAATTCCACGTTCATTTCATAATTCCATGTGCAGTGCATGTTATACTGGTTGTGTGGGAATGTCTCAAGTTCAAAGTTAATCTCATGCCTTTTTGTTTCTTCGAGAGACAGTATTCAACGTTTCTTCAAGTCTTTCCATGGCTTCTGGGCATGCCTATGTTTTTAGTATCTTGGAAACCTATCCTGTCCCTTTTGGTACAGCTGTGACAAAAGAATAACGCTTATGTTACGTTTTCAGTTACGCTGTTTACACACGCATGTTTCCAGATTTGCTGTTTGCACATTGCATATACACAAGAATAGCCATCCCCAAAAGCATCAAAACTGAATGTCCAACGAGAAAATACAAACATACATGATGTAACATTAAAGAACTTAAAAACTTTCAGCACTGCACTCCCTTTTCTCTTGGATCATTGGTTTCTTAAAAATGGAAAGAGATGAAGAAAGAGCCCAAAGCAACGTGCAGCACTGGGGCCACTCACATGTTCAAGTGTGAACTTCAAAATCAGATAAAAGAAATTTCTTGCTAGTAAAATTGTACTTTCATATTTCGTAACACTATTCCTATAAACTCAGAGCAGAGTGTACCAAGCAAAAAAACCTGAAGAAAAAAGAAATCCCCAAATTGCATATCCTCCCCCAAAACATTTAGTATTTCAGAGCTATCCTATTACACCACAAATACTGTGATTAACATTTAAACCTTCCAGCCAGCGTTAGCAACAGTTGAGAGCTAAGCTGGTTCCGTAATATGTAAAAGACACCAGCATCAGATTTCTTGATTTGGAATTATTTTTAACCACAACAATTATTACTATCTTAATGGTCTTAAGAATAATAAAAAACAAACCAAGTAAAGCAAATGAAAGCAAAAAATTTAACACATGGAAGGATGAAAGTAACAATAAATTTTGAAATCCTATGTGGTACAGTGAAGGAGATTAGACATAATACACGTACACAGCCAACGTGTAATCAGTTAGAGCATTTCCACACCAATGTCCAGTCTGTCTGCTCTGCACATTTTTGAGTGTTTCGGCTGCATACAAGACAGCTTTTACATCTAAAAAAAGAACATCACTTAAGGACCAGTAAGCCTGTGTGTCTGGCTTGCTATTAATATACTCGTGATACACCCATTAGAAAGAAACAGAAGTTATTAACAGAAAGTTTAATTTCAATTATATTTTCATTAATAACAAATAGCTAGTCCATTCCAGCTAGTTTTCCCTCACTGGCATTAATTTCATTTTTAGAAGTCTTTGTTACATAAGACTTCTAATGAGAAGTAAAACCATGTTATGAATAACAGGATAAATTTAAAGAGTATTAATGTTTATTTAATTTTAATTTATAGATAAAGAAATAATTACCTGCTTGTATTCACCAACGCAGTTCTGACAGCAGAATCTCTTCTGCTGACCATCAATAGTAAGAATATTGTTTCCAGCTCCTTTACTGGGCAAATACTCCCCACAATGCTCACAGCAATTCATTATTAAACCATTTGCCATCCTGTATCTATTGAAGCAATGGTCACTGCACAGCTTATGAGTCATATTTTTAAAGCTAACTTCATGACGAATCTAAAAAAAAATAAAAATAAAGAAGTATTCTATCACCACACAAGCACAAAGTTGCCTGAAACTACCAGACAAGCCAAAAGCCATACACTCAAGTACAGTAACTAAAACCAGATTATACTAGCTCACTATTTAAGAAGAGATGCTTGAAACGACCATGAAATTGGTGTTTCTAATTGTCTCCAAAGTTCTAGGAAAAAATCTTGGACCCATTTGCTCTTGTAGCCTAGAAGCGAAAATCACAGGGAAGGACGTAATAATTGTGTATTAGAGCAGAAGGTCACTTTATGTAATTTTATAAAATACTCAATTTGCAGGCTAACAACACGGCATATAAAGACTGGCCAGACACATATGCTGTGTATAGCTTGGACTATGCTGGGCCCAGTGATGGCATCAAAAGTAAATTAATACATTCATGAGAATTAAAAATTACATATATTCTACATGTCTCCAAAAATTGCATAATCTTTCAAAACATACAGTAAAAAAAGTACGTAATACAGTAAATCCTGACTTTTTTCAAGAGCTTTTCTTCTATGTGGAAGATCTGGGTTATAATTACAAGATCCTACATGTAATAAAATTGTTGACAGCAGCAACAAGGTATCAGCAAAAGGCACTTCAAGTTTCTGAAACAAAAATCAAATATTAACCTCTTTGAATTCTTTCTTCCTTCAGCTGCTCTTCATGACTATTAAGCCTGTATATCTTAATATCTCACTGCATATGAAAATACTGAATCAGATTTTACATTTCCTTATTTTCAGTCCTCTTATTTCAGAATAAGTTATTAATATTGTCATTATGGAGAAAGATAAGAAAAAACAGACAACCAGACCTCAGTTAGTTTACCACAGATAGTGCATCTTGATTTATTCAAAACTCCTTTTGAGGGATTCTGTTTATCTTCATAGAAGGATAAACATGATGTACTGCAAAACTCCTGGAAAGACTCACTTGAATCAACTTGAGCAACAATGGTACCTTTCATTGTTGTTATATCTCTGAAAGACAAAAAAAACCAGAAAAACTCTAACGTGCTTGTGTATAAATACATATATACATTTAAACAAGAACACTTTACATCTTAAAAGATTCATTCTTCCTTTTAATGCTTAGATTTCAAACCTGTTTTGTGGGTGTGTGTTTGACATGTGAGTAACAAGTTTAATAATATTTTTGCAACTACTGTAAGTACTGAAAGTATAATGTCTTTCCTGTGTAAAAAAATTATTTTTTTTGTTTGGACTGGGATTTTTTTTTTTTCCTATTACATTATTCTAGAAATAAGTGACATTAATGCACCATTAGGCACCAGTTGTGGCAAACTCAATCTTACACTAAAAATTAACACAGCAGATTTGCATTAGGCCTTTTGCAACTTTACATAAAACCTATACTTAAGTTTCATACAACAAATTCAGATTTATAGTAAAGGGCAAAAAATTGTCTTTATTTGTATATAACACCACCGTTCCCAGTATTAATCCCTGGATAGGATGAGAGGAAAAGAGAAGGTACAACCAAAAAGCTTCAACCTCTACCACAAACTTGCCTAGAAGTTTATAATTTAAAATCTTAAAAAGTTAATTCCATCATTACTTCAAAGTTCCAAAGCACCTGAACAGTTCATGCAGTTGCCTATGAAACTGCATCAATTTAACACATTAAACCAGACAAGCAACCATCAATAAAATCTGAAACAGAACAAACCTTCTAACCAAACTAACTTACACTGTTTTTCACTGAAGTTAATTCTAGACTTCCTTGATCTTAAATTGTATGCTGCACATGCTTCAAACTTAGCAAAGTCACTAACACCATGCCTGTCAGTGTACCTTTGTAACCAGGTCTCCCAAACTTCTAAGGCAGTTCCACTCTTAATCCCAAACTACCACATATCATGAATTAGAAGCAGAAAGGAGAAGAAATAAAAGCCTCCTCCTTTGCCTTCTAAGCAAAAAAACCTATTACTGACATACAGGAAATGCTATTGGGCAGAATAAATAAAAAATTGACTGGGCACATCTGGATCTCTGTTGACATCACCATGATCACTGGTTGGAAAAGACATGTCCCAGACACTCATACCCAGAAGCCCTAAAAATAGGATGAGTGGAAAACATTGGAAAAATGCTATATGCTTCCCTGGACAGACTCCCTTGAAAATAAACTTGTACCACCCCTGGGTATTAACACCTGCGTGCCTGCCTTCTTCCATCAAAGGCAAGTCAGTTGATTTTGGCTTGCCCTTTGGCAAGCTAGGAAGCATTTGTGTTGGGGAGTGCTATCACTTCTATTCCGCAAAAGCCAGAGCTCTGCCCTGAGGAGCTTACAGTTTCTGGATGGATTCCACAAGGACTTATGAACACTATTAGCTTGTATCAAAGCACATACTAGCTTGTATCAAAGGAAACAAGTATGAAGTCAGAAAGAGCAACACAAGTCAATAAATATTATAAACACTAAAGAGAATGCCAAATATTCCCTATACTTCTTATAGTAATTCTTTCATTATTTATGTAGTTACAAAGGTTCAGGGAATGCTACAAAAGTGGTTTATGATAAAATATGTAAGAATTCTGACTTTTCAGATGGGTTACACAATTTTTTTAAGAAGTTATTGTAGGCTTCAGTTCTTCCACTTAAAGTGATCTATGTATTTAAAGATAAATCTGAGCATTACCTCTGAAAGTTTGACCTATGACCTATCAACTATTATCACGTATCCAACCTACATTCAAGGTCTCCCGGATTTTGCTAGAGTTCCCTTATCCTTTCACTGAACTGCAGTTATGTTTGCTTTAGTATGAAAAGAACAGAGAAGCAAGTACAGAGCAAAGATTACCTGGTTTGCTACTACCAGATAGAAAAAATTTGGCAATAAAGCAAAAAAAAGGGTGGATGAGATTGGGCTTCACAATGAAGCCATGATACAAAGGAACAATTTCATGCATATGCTGCCTTGTATTTAACTGTGACTGAGTAAGCAACTGCATACTAGTGAAGAGCAAAGACCACAGCACCTCAAAAATTGTCAAAGGTGTCTTCACAGAGGTTCTCTAGAAAGCAAATACACTAAACAAACAATTTTAAGTAACCCCAAAAGCTAGAAACAAGGTATTTTCCTCATCATTCAATAACACTTTTCATTTAGGGCAGTTTTGTTTGTAGCCTCTTACAATACACAGGTAAGTATCTCCAAAGTTGCAACAGAGCACAGATTTAGCCATGAGTTTTCAAGATTTCAGTCAGATAAAAACATCAGTCTAATCTTGATCTTTTATATATAAATACAAGTAGCTGAATATGGTAGTCACCAGATTAATGCTAAAAAACAAAACAAAACAAAACCAAAACAAAATAGCATATAAACATGTACAAGCCAAAAGAAAGAGTAGAGAGTGCTTTTAACTATCTCTGTAGAGGAGAAGGTTGAGAAAATTTCAGCTTTTACATGTATTTAAAAAAAGCTAAAGTATGTAAAATCTGCTAGGTTTTCAAGGTATGAATACCTGTACCAAGGTACGAATACACAGTATATCAGTACTTTCTATAGCTTATTTTTACTGAGTCTCAAGAAAGAAAAAAACCAAAACACCTCAGATCAATAGCTTACATCTGAATACAAGCCATTAATCCACCACAGTGCACTGAAGTAAAACTTTTTCACTAGTTTAAACCTGCAACCAATTAAAGACCACCCTCTCCAAAACATACATTAACAAAGGCAGTCTCTACTGCAAGACTTCTTTAGTTCAGCAAGAATTCATCATTTAACCAGTGTCACTGCAGGGTGTACTGGATTGAGACTTTACTGAAAAAATATGAAAAAATGCAAGTATCTCAGTGATTAGTATACTAAAAAAAAAGATAGTACAGCTATTTTGTACATCTAACACTACAATAGTACAATTATGGAAGAATTCTCTTTGGCAATTTTAAGTTTGGGAAATAATGAAAAATTACAAGTCAAACCTAACCAATAATTTAGAATAAGCCACTTCTAGGTATGCTTGTCACTCCCTCTTTACTGCCCACTGAAGGTATCTTCAGCTTCAGAAGTTGCCATAGTTGCCCCTAACTATGGGGAAAGTCTAAGGCTTCTCTCCCCATACTGCCAACAATGGAAGAGCTCCCAATTTCTTCCATCTTCTTGCAAGTACCAGTTTCTCCTTCTTTTAAAGCCTCTTGATTTTATATCTTCATCTATCAAAATTAATGCTTTCTATACAACACAAGGTCCATTTTTTTTTCATAAAGGACTTTATATCTAAAGAATATGTATTGTCACAGGATGTATTATAACTTGGACACCTTATCTTTAAAAAAAAAAAATCAGTAATTTTTAGTGTACCAGCTTTCATAGAAACAATCTGCCATACTCCAAATTCAAAAGCTGACAGACTTTTGTTTATAACAGACACACTGAATTCAACATTTCCAAACAACATTTAAGTGACACTATGTAAAGTACTTGTATAGTCAGATTTTGTATCATTAATGGAGCAATTCTCATACATGCATGAGAACCTCAAATATGACTGGATTTAAGTGCTAATACAAAACAAAATTTAAAAATCCCTTACTTTCTGCACATAACACAAAGTTTCTTTGGAGTGGGTTTGTGTGAGAATGATGAGAGGCAGGTAGTAGAACAAAAAAGGTGAGCTGATCCTTTTCGCTGATATGCAGTCTGTCCCTTTTGTAAAGGTTTTTTGCAGTTTGCACATGTGACTTTAACCTGTTTAGAAGGCTGCTGCTGGGCAGAAGGCTGGAAAATCTGTTTAGGAAGTGATGCTACAGGTGACAAGGAATCCACACCTGGTTGCTTCTGATTCCTAGGGAAGGAAGCTGACTGGGATATCCAAGAATCTTCAAGACAAAAGAAAACAGACAAACATAAAAGTGAACAGATATGTACATATATATAGAATAATATTCACATGATCATAAAATGATTTTTTTGTTGGAACTGACAATTAACAAAAGAAAGATGGTATTTTAGAAATTCACATTTAAAGTAAAATGCTGCTTGATGGTACCACTCTCCATTGTTACAAAGCTTCAGAACATGAACAAATTTCAGGATGGTCCCACCCTACATCTAGTGGCAAGTTTGGCAGACCTCAATTCACTTGCACTGTGTTTGCAAACTGGCAATTTTATCTTCAGACAAAACTGCAATTACCAACTGCAATTAAAAAAAAAAGTGACCAACAGACAACATGGGATTTGTAAACTAAGGTGTGAGATATAAACTCTGCAAATTCGTAAGAACATGAAATCTTAAATTTTTATTAGTTATTTTGTTCTAAAGCTTTAACAAGCATCATGTGTCTGGCCTCAGTGATAAACCCTAGAACTGGGGTTCCCCATACTAGTTTCCTAGTCCAGCCTGCAGCCAGAGAACTATTCTACAGTTAGAGTGAAGCACAGTGGCTTCACATCTGGGATCCGCATTTATGTCATTGATTCCTGTAAGAGTTCTTGTTTTTCTCAGTAACCTTTTCAATGCAACGGATACCACTTAATGTGCAAATTGGCAAAGAGTTCCAAGTCTTCCTCAGTAGAAATCAATGAACCTAGAAAACAGCATATCATTAAGCTCTGGCAGTACACAAATCCATGTCCTTGTGTTCCACACTCCACTAATCTTCCATCTGTATTTTTGGACAATAGACTACTATGGGACGAAGTCGTCTTTGCCCAATCTTTTGTAGCATAACATGCTACAGAGTAACTTACATAACAAGACCTTAAGTAAAACCTTCTCCAGGATCACATGCTTCTGTCAAATTATGTACTCGGTATCTTGGTTTGGAGCAGAATATACAGTTGGGGGGGGGGTCCCCCAATAAAATTTAATTTCTAGGCTCTTCTCTGGAATTTAAGCTTTCATTTAAATAATTATCATAAATAATAAGGAACATTGAGCTTCTGAAGAATGCCAAGAACGATACATTACTTAAGCATGAATTAAAACACGAATAAGAACTTTCCATCATAAAAAATTTACACACATTTTCAACAGTATGTTTCAGCTATCCCAAATACTGTCACAGCACTTGGGGCTTACCTTTCAAGCTTTTTATTCCCAGCATCTAGAACAGTACTTCACTGTTACTTACTGAATAGTAAACACCTGCATAAATACTACTGTACTGTGTTAGGCAGTACTTGTGCTACTACTTTTAAGTAAAGAGTAAACACAGCATTTACTGTAACTAAATAAAAATACTAAAGCCTTCAAGGTCTTACTGCAGTAACTCAGTGTATTCCTGGAGTGTTATTACAAATATAAGAAAGATTATTTTAAATTCTGTAACTTCAGATCACAAAAACCTTAACCTATAGACATCAGCAACTGCCCACACCTTATTCTTAAGGAACGTTACCTTGGTCCATAATCACTCATTAAATAGAAGGCACTCCTTCCAAATAGTATTTTCTGAAGTACTGTCTTTCCCCAAGGGCGTTTTATTAACAACATATTCTGCTGCATGGTTTTAAAATTAATTTTAGGGACAAAGTTCGTAGAACCCTTGTTACAGCAACAACATACGCTCCTGAGCAAGTGGAAGATTGTTTTCTGGTATGATTTTTTAGTTGTCAAAGATGTCCTATTTCTCAGACATGTAAGACAAGTCAGAAATTTACCCATAGTAATGCTTGAGGGTAAATAGAAGATCTGGAGCAAAGAGATGAGGGGAAGAGGGAAAGGAAACAGAAGAGAACACATTCCTCTAAGTCATTAAAGTTTACCTTTAAAGGCATAAGCATCCATAACAACAAACGAAGATACATTACCACGGTGCTTAAAGTCAAAATTCATTTAAGTGCCCTCTTAAAACTTTTCTATACTATTACATCTACTACCTCAGATATATTTGTATGCTGGTAGCACCTTAACATCTTAAAATATTTTGAGGTTCTCCTCTTTTCCCATAGGTTTCAAGTGGGAGCACACTGTATCTCGTCAGGAATACATAGCATGTGCAGTAAAGTTACATGTGCTTGTAATTCCAGTAGAGCTCAACTGGCACTCACAAAAACTTCAGTTTGCTAGGCTCATTTGGGTTTGAAACTTTTAGCATGACTTCCTAGTACCTCACTAAGACTATTTCAGTATTTCCTTAGTATCTTAAGGCTTCAGACAGCCTCCCTTAATTGACATTTGTTGCATTTCTCCTACCACAAACATACCACAATAACACCTAACAATCTTCTTGCTTGCCCTTTTTTTTTTTGGCTTTCACTTCTTCCACATCACACCTTCACAGACGTTAATTTCTATATTGTGGCTTTTCTTCCCATCTCATTTTTTAACCATGTTACCTCCTCCACTTTACGTTCTCCGCAAAGGATCTGTAAACGCTGTTTTTCATGTCCTTGAACTGAGGTGTATCACACTTCCTTAGTTGATTCCTGATGAGTTTCCATGCCTCACTGCCCTTATGTCTTCATCCTTTAGGTCCCTATCCGCAATTCTTTACTGGACAAGTTTATGAGACTGTATAGTTCCATGTTCAGTTTCTTCTTACTATAATGGCTGTTCAGTGTTCCCATTCTTTCTCACTCACTCCTACTCTAAACTGCTATAAAATTATTCCTTACTCTCATTTGCAACAATACGTTTATTTGTGGAGCCATCTTGCAAAAATAGCTCAATGACATGATGTCTTTTTAAAAACGCTGGAAAAACTGTATCAGCACAACTTGGGGTCGAAGTGGGGAGGAAGACACTAATGAAGTTTTACAGAGGTATGCAGCTCTTGAAACATATTCAGCTACATCTGCATTAATGACCTGGTCAAGATCAGGGCAATTCTGAACTGCATCCTCAATTTACTAGGTGTTGGTTCTGTTTTTGGAGCAGTTTTGATACACAAAACAGATTCTATTCAGAGAAACAAAACCTAGGTTCCAGTCCAAAAGCACTTGAAACTCATTTACATGGACTTCTGTTCATCTACCTGGACTTCTCCAATACCCCACAACATTCTTGCTGCCAAACTGGAGACATACGGGTTTGACAGAAAAGGAATTGGCTGGATGGTTGCATCCAAAGAATGACAGTTAATGGCTCAGTGTCCTAGTGGAAACCAGTAACAAGCTGTGTCCATCAAGGGTCCGAACTGAGACTGATACTATTTAATATTTTCATCAACAACATAGTGGGATTAAGCACACCCTCAGCAATACCACCGAGACACCACCATGCTGAGTGGTGCAGTTGATAAGCTAGAAGGCAGGGATGCCATCCAGAGGGATCATGATTGGCTTGAGGAATGGGCCCATGTGAACCGCATATGAAGCTCAACAATGCCAAGTGCAAGGTCTTTCACCTTGGTCAGGGCCACCCTGAGTATCAATACAAACCAGGGGATGAATGGATTGAGACCAGCCCTGTGAAGGACAACTTATGGATACTGGCAGGTGAAAAATTGGACATGAGGCGGCAATACGTGCTTGCAGCCCAGAAAACCAATCATATCCTGGGCTGCATTAAAAGAAGCGTGGCTAGCAGGTTGACGGAGGTGATTCTGTCCCTCTACTCTGCTTCGGTGAGACCCCACCTGGAGTACTGCATCCAGATCTGAGGTCCCCAATACAAGACAGACATGGGCCTGTTCGAGCAGGTCCAAAGGAGGGCCACAAAAAATGAGAGAAAGCTGGAACACCTCTCCTGTGAAGGCAGGCAAAGAGAGTTGGGGTTGTTCAGCCTGGAGAAGAAAAGGCTCTGGGGAGGCCTTATTGGGGCCTTTCAATATATACAGGGGGCTTACAAGAAATACAGGGAGAGACTTTAAACCAAGACTTGTAGTGACCGGTCACAGGGCAATGGTTTTAAATTGAAAGAGGGTAGATTTAGACTGGACATGAGCAATAATTATTTTACGACAAAGGCAGCAAGACACTGGTTGCCCGGAGAGGTTGTGGAAGCCCCACCCCTGAAAAGATTCAAGGTCACGTTGGACAAGGCTTTGAGCAATCTGATCCAGTGAAAGATGTCCCTGCCCATGGCAGGGTAGTTGGACTAGGTGATCTTTAAAGGTCCCTTCCAACTCAAACCATTCTATCAAATGTATTCCAATGCTTACTGGGGACATTAGGTTCTGAATTAATGTGTTGGACAGAAGTTTCTCCGTTATGCACCTATTGCTTCCCATACAGTGGAGGCACTTAGCTGAGGGAAGCAAACTAACAGTGATCCAGAAGAAATCTTCCAAACCACATACAGAATCATAGAATCATTTAGGTTGGAAAAGACCCTTGAGATCACCAAGTCCAACTATTAATCTAGCACTGCCAAGTCCACCACTAAACCATGTCCCTAAGCACCACATCTACATGTCTTTTAAATACCTCCAGGGATG
>JAVKLA010000026.1:8757043-8768355 GCA_034782735.1 Sagittarius serpentarius
GCTCACGCCTCACAGGACTACTGGAGAGATCTTCTGAAGGGTTCACATACTTGTTGACCAACCCTGATTAAACTGGTATAAAGCACTTAAGACTTCCAAAAGGCATTCAAACACATTCCTCACTATAGAATGCAGTGGAAGTTATCTATAATAAAGATCTGAGAAAAGCTTCTCTGGGGGATTTGTAATGATTTAAAGAGAAAAATATTATATGTTGTTTGCTGTTATCATAATAAATAGAAGTTAGAAGAGGGGTTTCAAAATAAAATTATATAGGTCAACACATATAAATCAACCATAAGGGACAGTGACTACGAAAGTGACAGTTTCCTAATCATACAAAGTAATTCACAGCAGCTGGAAAGAGAAACTGGTTGTAAAGAACCACAGATGGATATCACAGTACTAAATGCTCTGACAGCATAGTAGGCAAAATCACTAGTGATAAATGCAAGGTAATGAACAGGGAGAAAAGACTAACTACATACATAGCAATTCCTCTGAAGTGGAAATTTAAGATCCAAGTTGCAACTCTTTCACTCTTTCAAATCAAAGCTACTTAATCATCAATGACCAGAGAGGAAAAACAATATAAAAGAAGAATCAAGAACAATACAGAACACATTTGTCACTACATAAGCAAGATGCTGGTGAACTACATTTTTTAATCACAAGATGTTCAGGTCACCGCCTTTCAGAGAAAGGGAAAAACAGATGAGTTACAAGAACAATTTGTATTAAAGGAAAAGTCTTCTCATTGGAAAAGACAGACAACTCAAAGAAGATGATAAATCTGCAAGAAAAAAAAATACATAGAAGATAGAAAGCTATGCCCATTGTCTTACAATACAGAAACAAAAAGGCACCCAGTGAAGTAATTATCTTTAATAATCTATTGTGGAGAAAAACATTTTCTTTTCTTCTTAATTGTGAGAGTCACTGCTGTAGAATGCTGCAGTGGTCAGAAATGCAGCAGTCCAAATAGGGATTGGGCAAACATGAAAATAAATGCACTGATGACTGTTAAACACAGTGGTGCTAAGGCAACTCTACAAAAAGTTCTTAGCCAGCCAGCTGCTGAAAACCACAATACACCTGCAGAAAAATCATGCTATTAACTGCCAAGTTTCTATTCCTAGACATCACTGTTGCAAACAGGTTACTGAATTGTCTAATAACCTAGTACAGCAATTAATCTAACCTTGTAGAGGAATAATAATAATATTCTTACATGCAGAAGAAATGTCACTAGCCTCATGGAAGCTTTACCCACTTACCCAAAACCTGAATTTTGTCCTATGGGTATCAGGCTGACTTCAGTTGGGGGACAGGCATCAACATTTAGGGAAAACAATCAGGCAAGAGACTAATCTGAAAGCATCTCGATGTTCTGTGATGCTATATGGTTCTAATGGTTAATTCCTGACCCTGACATTTCTTCGACCATAACGTCATTTAATTCCTTAATTCAGCTACTTCCAAGAGTTCCTATCCTTCCTTATTACAGAAAGTCACTTTTTATCACTTGACTTTTTCTAAGTCTCATGATCAAAAACTCAGTCTATTGTAAAGACTGTATGCAGCTAGCAAGATGCTCTCTAGCTTAACAGTATGCTGTAATGTCTTGCTACAACTCAGGAATGTTCATTCCCTACACAACTGGATGCAACATACATACCATGGCTTTCCTGGGGTATGAACCATCAAGTGAACCTCAGTGGCTGATGGAATGTATGCCACAGTTCACCCCAAAGGCAAAAGTAAACCACTCCAATTAAAATCACCTTTAAGTAGCTCTTTTACACTGCAACTGAGGCAGTCTAATAGCCCAACTATACCCACTCATAATGACTAAAAAGTGCTAGAAAAGCAGAAGTAATCCAACATTTTTAAAGTGTTGCAATTTAAGCCAGCTTTAAGCTAAATCTGAATGCTGCTACTGCAGTCCAGTCTCAATTTGGGTTATGAATAATATATACTGTGTATGGACAGACACCTACCTATGTGAGTAGAACTCAATGTTAGGAAAAAGAAGGAGCTGTAGACCCTTCTGGGCCATCAGATATAAAAGCCTTACCACAGGCAACCACAAAATAAAACCATTTTTGTTAAATGTTCTTACTATAAACATTCAGCATTTTTTGTTTGGTGGGTGTTTTGTTTTGGTTTTTTTTTGTTTGGGGTTTTTTTCCTCCTTCCTGAGGGACATCTAGTCATCAACCCAAGCATTTTAATGCTCAGATATGCAGTGGCTCTGATTTACTGTCAACTTCCACATCTCTGACTTGAACAAAAGTTTTAACACTTCTGAAGGTCCACCTAGTTATCAGGTCCACGGACTCATTTTGTTATGCTGTCATGTGGCACAGCTGTTTCTGCAACCACACACATAACCAGACAAAAGTCGATCCAGCTAACTTTCCTGGAGTCCTTTCCAGCAGATCAGTTCCCCAAAACAAAAATCTCTGTGCAACAACACTAACAGCTATGCCTGAACATAACAAGGTTGGTACCACATCTCTGAACTTCAGCGTTGAGATCATTTTAGCAGACAGGATACTAGTGACAATCCGATAGCCACAGACTGAACTGCACTACCCTGACAGTAAATACTTTGTAAAATACTCCAAAAAGCACATGCTAACTGACAACAACACAAGCAGTGACAGACTGAATATTAAAACACATGTATATCCACTGGTCACAATCAGTATGGTATGTGAAACTTGTAAGACTAAGCAAACCTGACATACTACATTAAGGCCACAATGACACAACTATTTCATCAGTCTGACAGCTTCACACACTAATCATGCTAGTGAGTTCAACAAATACTTGCATACTTCATGCTAAACTCAAGTGCAAGCATTCACAATACTAAAGCAAAACAAGGGTCTTTCTTAAAATATTGTACAAGTTAATTATAAATATTAACCAAGAATCTGAATAACATTTAACACTAACCTATCAATGTCTTTATATTGCTGTTTTTTCAGAACACATGTAGGAGCTTTCAGGAACAGGATACACTAAGCTTAGGTCCACAAATCTTATCTATCCATCATCTGAGTATCATCATTACAAAAACCTGAGATCTCATTACTTCAGCCTAGAGACACTACTCCAGAATTTATTTTCCAGTAGGTTTGCAGCTGCTTCAAATTTCATTCTTTCCCCAGATTTTCAAAGGAGTTGTATGGATTGAAGAAATCAGCTAACTAAAAGCCATTACATAACACCCAAAATGTGTTTGTCACACAGATCTCAGGAAATTTAAAAGAAAAGCATATGCACGCAAAGACCTGTAAACCAGCAAAGACAGCAACTAAGAAGAGTAAAAAGGCAAGATCTACAAAGTGAAAGAAATATTTTTAAGCAGTTGAGTCAGAAAGTTTTGGTTTTATTCAAAAGAGAAACTATTTATACACAAACTAAAGCTTACTGAAAACATGCAAACTTTAATATCTCCTGAGCATCTAACTGCACTGCAGCCAGCAGTGTGTTACACGTGAATGCTTACATCTGTTTTCCAACTGATGTTTCCAGGAACATCTGAATACCTGTACTTAACACAGCCTCTTCCTTGAGTCTTCCTAGTCAACCAGTGCTAAGAATTGCATCCCTCTATGCATGAACAGAATCAAAATTCAGGGTCAATCTCAAACTTGATTCTATTTAGGGTCAATCTTGAATACAAGTGTATCCACACCAAGCACCTATCATTTTCAAGATTACTCATAGGGGAATAAGCAGCACTTAGCATAACAATTGATGGCAAGTCAAAATCATAATGTTGACTAACTATGCATAAGTTTTAGGGCAGCCATACTGACATGTATTTCCCCCTTATACACACACTTTCAATGTATTTCATGGCTGTTTAATCATTAAAAGGTGCTGTTTAGCAAGAACACAGCACCACTTCTAGCCTTAAAAGCCATTATGTGTAATGTGGTACACAGTAAATTTTATCTCTATACTACTCAAGCAGCAACACGCTGCTTAAGGATATCGTTTATTAAAAATGGAAAAGAAAGACAAAAGAAGACAAAGAACCAAAGGACCCACAGAAGAAGTTGTATCTAAATGTTTATCTATTACTTATATCCAAATGCCTATCTATTTCCAGGAAAGTAGGTAACACTAGACCACAGCAACAGACTTGAAAGATGACCTAAGTGGAAAGGGAGCAGTACAGTAACAGTAGAGAAACACTATGCTAAAGATATGAAAATAGGAAAAGGGCAAGTAAAATACTGAAAAATAAAAATAAATAGTAGAAAGCAGCCTTAATACAGCATGCAAAGAGGCCAAATTGTCATTTGACATATCTTAACTTTAAAAAAATCATAACATTTGGCAGGAAAAAAATGCCTACTGAATGGCTAGGTCAGAAACAGATCTGAGAATAGCAAAATTATTTAGATGTCTGTCTGGACTGGGCAATGGAATACAGGCCACTGATAAATGTCAGTGGGTCACAGCACACATTTCAAAAACATGCCTTACTCTTGCTACACAGGGACCAATGAAGATTAATTGAGAATTTAAATTCACGAAGTCCCTACCTTTTGCTAGCATTCAAGAAATTAAATCAAGATAGTAATACACAAAATGTACAAACCCTTTAAACCAGCTTTTAATTATTACAGGTTCTAGGAAGCATGGTTGGAAGTACTCTATTTACAGATCTATTACAGCAAATGCTACAAATTTATTATATATACTAATGAGAAAAGGCTCTGTAACTAATATTCTACTCTTTCATAAGAAGTATAGTTGCATTGGCTATACTTTTGATACAACAGTATTATGATCATAGTAACTATACTAATCTGTAAGCACCTAATATACACAAGTAGCATGCAATCTTTCAAATCTGTAAAGTTACAAGAAATTGGCGGCACAGCCAATCACATATAAACCAATCAAATCTGAAAAAACAACCAAGAGACAGGAAAGAGGAAGAGAAATCTCAAGTGTGAGAGTGTAAGATGTACTAGATCTAACGCGACCTGTAGAACTACACGTTTAGAAACAGACCTGTTTTTTAACTACAGTAATGCTGATTCTATCAAGAAGTTAACCTTCCCTGTAAAACACACTTAAAGTAAGTACATTTAAGGTAATTTTAAGAAGCAGTTTTTAAACAATTTTATGCATTTACATTTCATTAATAATTTTACACAAACAACACATTCTTTTTGTGTTACGGGAGGGAAAAAAGTATTCAAATTAACTCACAGTAAAGCAGTGCATGTCAATGGAGAGCATCTTCCTGGTCACTAAATTATATCAGACTTAGCTTAAATGCTACAAGTTTAACAGAACAGCTGATGTTGGAAGAGACCTCTGGACATCACCTTATCAAATCCACCCCAGCTCGGAGCAGTGACAAATTAGAAACAAGATCCATGTTTGAAATTGTCAGGTTGTTAGGGTCCTATCCAACAGAACGTTGAGTATCTATAAGGATATAGATTTCCCAGCCTCTGTGGACACCCTCTTCCAGGGTTTGATTATCTTAGCTATTCAGAATCTCCCTTCTTGCAACTTATGCCCATTACCTGCCATCCTATCAATGTGCATCTCTGAGAAGAGCCTGGCTTCATCTTCTCTATACTTTTCCATTAATTAGCTGAAGACAGCAGCAGCATGTCCCTCCAGCCTTCTCTTTAGACTGAACACACCCATTCCTTTCAGCTTTTCCTTCTTTGTTATGTCCTCCAGCCCACTAAACTGGTGACCCTCCACTGGGCTCACTCCAGTGTATCAGTATCTTCACTGTAACAGGGTCTACCCAAAACTGGACTAAACACTGTAGATGTGGTCTCCCAAGTATCAAACAGTGGGTAACAATAACTTCCCTCAAACTGCCGGCTACAGTCTTGCTTAATTCAGCCCAGTATGCTGTTTGCATTCATCCCTGCAAGGGTGCATTATTCACGTTCAACTTGCTGTCCACCAGGACTACCCAAAGCTGCTTCCTATCCTGCCAGTGCCAAGCCTGTACTGTTCCCACACATTCTGGAAATGAAGATGCTTTACTAATTGTCAACAAGGACTTTTAATGTTATTATTCATTAGTGCTTACTCTTGTTTGGTTGGGGTTGGTTTGTTTGTTTGGGGGTTTGGGTTTGGTTTTTTTTATTTTCAACAAGCATGCTGTATACTTTTATACACATACAGCCCATGAAACAAGTAACTCTGCATGGATAGCTGGTAACCGTCATTCAATGGCACACCCGGTTTCTCAGTGCCTCACTGCACAAATCTTTTTTTACTAATACTGTAAAAATCCTTTCTTTTTACTTTGCATGTGCTTAGGAAGAGGAAAAACTGCTACGCTGTAGTTCACAAATGAACAAATTTGTAGACTGACCGTTTTCCTTGTCTTTAACAACAACTAACATCAGCTAGTAGTCTCAACCAGATTTTTCAACCCTGAGAAATACCCAAGTATTGGCTTCTTCAACACAATTTACCTGCAGAGATTAGCATTCAATGCACCCAGTAATTCAGAAGAGGGAAAACTGAATTTAAGAGAGTACGTGAATACTACGCTACATATAGGAGGGAAAACCATGTAGACTATGACCAAGTAAACAGCCAATGAAGCTACAGTATAACAAAGAAAGAAAATCTTTACATCATAAACAAAATGAGATTAAAAAGAGGAAGAAAAAAAAAAACCACCACCACAAAATAGTTCAAGTTCTATGCTGAGGTAAGGTTGATGGGAAATGGGATCCAAGGCAAGAATGGGTACAGTAAGCAAGGCAAGTATGATAGGTTTTCACAGCTGCACTTGCTGGCTGGCTGCAAGTCACATTATGCAATCAGTACTCCAGTTTATGGAATTAGTTTTAAAGGTAGCTTTTTTTTTTTTAAACAAGATACATATTGTATTTGCTAAGGCTGCAGTTCCACAACAATCACATCCAGTCTAGGACAGGACTACTGTGGTTTTGAATTCACACTCCTCTCTCCCACTTTCTCCAGCACAACTCTCTCTCCCCAGCTGTTGATGGGTCCTAGCCAGTCCACCATGGGAGCTAACACAGTAGAAAGCTGAAATACAAAAACCAGAGCAAATACCCAACACCTACACAGCTCCCTCACCCACCAAATCTCACTGTGATGATTCATGGAGCTAAAACAGGCTCCCCCCAAAAAAAACAGAAGCAGAAAAGGCTAGTGTTGGTACGAAGAGAGGACAACGACAACACTAAGTTATGCTAGTTTAAATGGTCATGCAACCAAGCATATATGCTTATTAGAATTTAACCCCATGAAAAATACACTATATAGCATTTGTTCTAAGCTAATATTTTGTCTTTCAAGTCCAAATTTGTAACTGGAATAAAGACTTGCAGAACATAAAAGTGTATACCAAGTCCAAATTAAAAAAAAAAAGAATCTATTTAGCTCTGCTAGTGGGGAGCTTTTCAAATCTTTAAATTTTTGCCTAAAAAGAAGAAAGTGATGCCTCAGTAAGTTATTCCAACTCTTAGTTAACCCACCTCTTAGTTATCCTACCTACTGAAAGGCTATACACTGCTCCCTGTCCAAATATGTACCGCTTAGGCAATAATCAGCATTCAAATTAAGACTTTAAGATGAGTAGGGAAGCACCCTATTATCTAGTAAATTATTGGGCACCCAGTCTGTCCTAGACTAGGATGAAGTCACACCCTAATCTATTCTCTTCTGAGGAACAGACTGAGTTTCTAAAGTCTGTTAATAGAAAGTATGTTTCCCGCTCCTCCCTAAGTCATTCTTGTAGGTCTTCTCCAAACACTCTAATTCTTTTTAATTATTAAAAAATGCTGGGTTTAGTTCAGATCATAACTGCTGTACTATACACAATGTTAGTCAGACCATCTCAGTATTTTTATTTGGCAATTCCTTGGACAGAAGTATACATAAGGATGGCCAAACACAGTGACAATAGCAACAATTCCAAGACATATCCAACACTGGCATCTGGTAAAAAACAACCAACCAACCTTTGTGCCACTCTCCATTTTCTGTCACTTCTAATTTGCAATTATTTTTTTATTGTATGTGTTACAGAGAACTACTTACCTGGCCTTTCTAGATACTACTTGGCTTCTTTAATGAGGCACCATCTACCCGAACAAAACCTCACCTTCTGAATGAGGATTTTTCAAAAATAACACAACCACCACCACAAGCAAAACAAAATAAACAAACCGCTCCCAAAACCCATGCACACAGAAATAATAGCTATTAATTCAAAAGATTTCTGGTAAATTCTCCCAGTTTAGTAAGAATTCTTAAACATATATAGGCTGGTGTATTAATCATCAATTCTTGCTCAAACAAAATGATGAAATTATTTCAGGTATAACAGAACACTAGGTCTCCTTCCCCTTTCCACACACACATAAATAAAAAAAAAAAGATGAAAGAAAAAAGACACTGATAACACACCCATATATTGCAACTCTTACCACAGGCTCCTAGGAGCCAAAGTTATGGACCACACTATGGTGGCCACTGTACAAACACAGAATACGGCTGTTCAAAGAGCAAACAATCTAAACATAAGGGACAACAGATGGAGAGAGACAAAAAGAAGAATACAAGGAAACAGCACCACCATAAACAATGGTTAGAATTAGTTCTTGTTCTAAGGATGGCGTGTTTTGAGTCCCAGGGTGACAGGAAAGTTGGTGGTTTGGTTTTTAGTAGGCTTTGTTTACTAAAGTTAGTTTCTTTTGCATTACTAGGTTGCAACCGCGTTAAAGGGTGCACACAGGGAACTTCTCCAAGCAGTAGGAGCATCAGAGGAGAACCAACAAAAGTGTTTAACTGCAGCTGACTGTTTAGAAAAACAGCACCTAAAAATCTCATTAACAACAAAAAAAGATAACATCCTTCACAGCTAAACCCCAACTTTAAATTAAAGGCAAGTAACCTGTTACTTTTACAGCCATAAAATACAGGATGCAAAATGCAAAAAGACCAGACAGTTAAAGCAGATGAGGAGGAAAGCACTCTTGTTCAGGATTCTGAATCCTTATCAACAGAATAGGATCACTTCTACCACAATCATAAGAAAAACTGTTACAAGATACAGAGATCAAAGGCAAGGTATGATATTTAGTCATGTGATTTATTAACACAACTAAATAACAAACACTTAATTGTTTATTAAGAGACAGCTTACTACATGGAATAAATGTGCAGTCTATTAGAAGAGTAGCTCATGCTGTGTCTAAAACAAGGGCTAGATTACAGGCTTAAACCAAAGATCTCCTGACAATGCCGTCCACAAGTGACAGAACAGAGTTTTCCTTCTGGGGAGGAAGGATTGCCTTTGCGATAGTAGCCTGAGCTGAAGGTCAGACACCCACAAAGAGAAGTCAGAAGCACATATTGAGATTTAGGTGGTGTAGAAGCAAGTAAGTCCAGGAGAGAGAGTCTTGATCCATACAGAGGTGATAGCTGAGTTTATGAATGAGATTAACAAAGTAACTTTTAGAGAAATTTGATGTAGTACTAGGGGTAAATGCCAAACTGGAGAGGTCTTACAGGGATCTAAAGAAAAAACTCCAGAAAGTAGTGAGGTTTTCACCAAGGTTAAACTTTCAAAGGCTGGGGGGGGGGAATACTTGCATCATTAGCGGGCTTTTGTTTAAAGTTCAGTATAGTTATATTGCACAGAAGAACCTAAAGGAACACAAGATGCCAGTATGCTTCCAACAAAAGCCTGCAGGAGGAAAACAAACAGGTCCATGCTTCTAAGAGCGACTATGAGCCGTAACAGGCCAAAATTAGAAAATTGTGCACATAGTTATTCTATGTGTTATGCCCTATTTTACCATTTTCTTCCAATGCCATCTTTCTCAACAAAAGAATCAAGGAAACTGCATGTAGAAACCAATACGAACTCTTCCATAATGCCACTGTCCTCTCCTAATGATCCGCATTCTTTGCCACCCCCCCCCAAGAGTTAGACTGGTGAGCTATGGTGCAAGTATCTAAGCAGTTGCCCCATCAGTTAACACAGCGTGTGACCAAGTGTACATCACTACTTTGCACAACCTATTAAACAGGGGAAAACGTGCAATTAAGATGACATCCTAATTAGCATGTGTCAGTAAGTATTAAAACTAATGGGTACGGACTATGCCTTGATAGACTTTTGTACAGCACTATGTACACAAATTTCGGTATTATGGCTTTTAGAAGTTACAGTGATACGAGACTATCAGAATCCTTCAGTTTGTAAGAGTTAAGGAAAAAAGTTTATGAACCTTAATGTACAGTTAAGTACAGAATGTCCAATTCATTTATTTTAGGTAAAACAGTGTGTTAAGTATTTGAGAGACCTAAAACTATCCTTTCTGCACAACAGCAACGCGTGATTAAGTAGTCTCATCTCAGACAAACTTGAACAAAGAAAACAAAAAACCCACCACAATCCTCTTGTGCTACTGACACTGAGTATGGTTGGGGAGAGCGCTGGTAATGCCCGAGTACATTTCAAACCATTACTGCAGCTACTCTGGAGCACTGAACACTTGCTTCTGCACGCCTGCCTCAGTGATTAATATCTGGCAATCCCATCAGGTTATTGTCCAGTGGCTGATGATGGAAGGGGCAGAGAAGGATGTAATGGTGAAGGTAGCTCCAAAAAGTGTGGGAAACAGACAAAGATGGAGTGCTTGAGCGTTAGGACTCACAAAGCATAAATACCATCCAAACACAGAGCAGTTTGAAAAATACATTGGTGGCAATCATGTCACCAGAGACTCTTGGCTGACCACAAAACTGAATAATCTGTTAGTTTTATTTATGTTGGACTAGTAGTATCTGAATTTGTCATCTGTATTATAACCACTGATTGAAATAATTTTGTTCTGATAGCAAACTGGAGTAAGAAAACAACTTTCATCACTGAATGTCCAATTCATGAGATACTTCAGGTGAAGGCATAAGAATCTCTCAGTGGGGGGGGTTACGATCCAACCCGTCTATAAAGGCCAGTCGCTGACCTTATCTATTGCAACTGTTGATGTTCTCATCCAGACATATAATCCAAATTTTGTGTCTGTATGTGTGCGAATCTTACTGAACTCTGGTGACACAGTTTCACAGAATAAATAGGGGTTTTGTCTTAAAACTGATATTTTCTGGAAACTTACAGAAGACAAAAGCCTTAAACTGCAGAAACAATTTAAGTATAAATGGCACTGAAATCACAGAATCATTTAGGTTGGAAAAGACCCTTGAGATCACCAAGTCCAACTATTAATCTAGCACTGCCAAGTCCACCACTA
>JAVKLA010000026.1:8772939-8788934 GCA_034782735.1 Sagittarius serpentarius
GGCGAGGGCGGTGGGTGGGGGAGGCACCGGGGCAGAACAACAGCCGACGGCCCGGCGGGGAAGGGAAGGAGGGAGGGAGGGAGTTAAAATAGGAGGCGCTAGAACAGACCCGGCCCTTCCCCCAAATGCCCCTGCTCCCCCTCAGGGCTGCCCCATGGCGCCTCCCATTTACCCCCGTCGCCCACCGCCGGGCCACGACGGTTATCCGCGGGGCTACTGCCGGTGCTGCCCGCGCCCCCGCCGCCGCGAGAGGTGGCGGCGCAGCGGCGACGACACCGTGGGGTACTTAGCCCGGGTAGCTGGGAGGCACGGCGGCTGCTCTCCCATCCCCGCCCTGGGGGCAGTTCCGCGCCGCCAACCGCCCGCCAGCCCGCCCCTGAGGTGCAGCACCCCGCACCCCCACCTGACCCGGCTCCCCACCGCTCGCAGGCACGGAGCGCACCCCCACCACCACCCCCCCCGGCGGGGGACGCACGCACTCTGCGCTACTCCTCCGGCGTCTCAACTCTAACTCGGTCCAGTCCCGGGCGAAGCGCAGCTGCTAGCGAAGGGGAGGAGGAACCGGGCCAAGCGAGCTCGGGGGAGATCCGCCTCCCTGCCCCGCCATTGGCTCCCCCAGAGGGCGGGCTCTCGCGCTGGCCTAGCGGAGTGGGTGGGCGGCCCATCCATCAGAGCCGCCCGCAGCCGGTTGACCCTATAAACTGCCAATCTTCCTCGTGGCCATGCCCGAGGTTCTTCCCACTTTGATCCATCAGGTTTGAGGAACCCGGATCGTTGCCCACCGGCTCGTTACCCGCGTCTGAGGTCTGCGCTCGCGCTCCCCGCGCAGCGCTCTGACAGCAGTAACTTGCAGAAGTTTGCGCTGGTGCCGGCCCGGGCCGTGCCGGCTGCGCTTCTCCGGCCGGCCTCCGGCGAGGAGGTTGCGCTGCCCATCCCAGCCTTGCGCTCAGTCCCTGTGGGCGCCACAGCCCCGGCCGTGGGGCGTGGGCTCACCTCTCCCGTTCCTTCCCCCCCCGCCGAGCGGCAGGGCTGGCAGGACTCCACCGAGAGGTGCTACCCCGCTCCTTCCTTCGGCAGGGCTCTGAACCTGGGGCTATTTCCATGAGGGACAGAGAGTGGATAATGGAAGCGCTCCCACAGGGGAAAGGGAGAAAGCGCACGTACCCCGGGGAGGGCGCCTCCCCCGCAGCCTGCCCCGCCGAGCAGCGCCTCCTTGCCGCCCTCTCCCTAGGACGCCCTCCTGCCCCCACCCGCTGTGGGGGAGGGCGCCATGTCAGCCGCCGACATGGCTCCTGGAGGAGCTGCTGGTGGTGGTGGTGGTGGTAGCAGTGGTGGCGTCCTCCATTTTGTCGGAAGCTGCTGCGGGGAGCTTGGGACCAATTCGAACCAACGTGAGGCGCAGCGGGGCGTCCATTTGAAGCGCCTCTGCACAGCTCCCCCGGGGAAGAGGAGCCGAGTACCCCCGGCAGTGCCGCGGGCTGGGGAAGAGTGCTCCGGCCAGCGACGGCGGCCAGGCGCCGGGAGCCAAGCTCTCCGCCCGCCCTCCGCCAAAATGGAGGATGCGCACTTCCCTTGCGCGGCTCCTTCCGCCCGCGCTGGCCATGGCACTCACGCCCGCTCCTTCGAGGACTCGGGGAGCTCAGCCTCCCGTCTGGCGCGCTGGTCTCGCTGTGCCCCATTTACTCATCCTCTTCTGCCCAGAAGAGGGAGAGCGAGCGAGTAAACACCCGCCCTGCCTCTTCTAGCCGGTATCAATTCGTGTCAACCACGCGGAGCAGTGTCCCCTGGAGAGAGACCTCTGCGCGCGCAAGGAGCCGGGTTCACGCCGCTGGCGCCATTTCCAGCCTGGAGCTGGGAGGCTCCCGCGGGATCAGCCTGGGGAGCCCGCGGAGCAGCCTTGCTCTCGGGCGGCGCCGAAGTCGCTTAAGGGCTGCCTCCTTCCTCCACTACTCTTGATGTGTTTGGTTAATAATTTTCATCTGTGGGAGAGACCAAAAATTTTCTGTCTTCTGTAGTCACAATACATCTTAATTTCTTCCTAATGGTCCCACCTGGAGACACAGGCTTTAGTCAACAACTCATGCCAAAAGCTTCTCCAAGGCTGTTACTGTACGTTGTTGATGGGAATTAATTTTTTTTTTTTCACACCATTCTAGCCACCAGATGCTCAGAAGGGCTACGGGGGTGGGGGGTGGGGGTTACCTGGGGGCTGGTGGCAGCTTGCACCACCATGGCTCATGCCTGATGACGAAACAGCTCTAGCACAACCACTGCCAGGAAGAAAGTGCCATGGAGATGAACCACCACCTGTTTTGAAGGTCTCCTCAAAGTTGCCCTGTAAATTCATAAACTACGTCCTACAGCATCACGCTGTCCAGCTGATTATGTTCATAATAACCAGACAGCTGTTGAAATTTCAACATTGAATCTCATATGCTCCATCAGGTAAGCTGGCTCCTGACCATTTCCATTATTAGCCTTGAATGTCTTCTAGGTTGGTGAAAGTCAAAACCACATTAAGCCATCCTCCACGTTACATATTTTCCAGCCTTTCCAGTTGCACATCTCAGGAAGACGTCTTTTGTTCTACAACAGTGCTTATCCATAAGCATTTAATTTCTGATGAAGATCAGAAATAAATGCAAGAGGACTTAAGCACCTGTTTTTACATTCTACCAGAGATGGATAGTAGAAAATGAGTGGTTTTCTAATTTAGAACACGTTAAGTGAAATCTATCACTCTTATTAGTCACTAAAATACTAACCAAAAGCACCGTCCTCTTACCATTGCCCTAGCAGTAGACATTACCTAACAGTGTTTTCTAGGATTTTTATATGGCAATGTAGCAGTAGATCGTTTTCATTAATGTTGTAGATGATACAGTTCAAACAGAAATTTTAATGATTTTGCTTGTAATTTTGGAACTGTACTGAAATATATTTATATATAAAAGTCTAGAACTCCAGAGAACCCTTGTCCCCCTATAGACATGTAACCCTATTTTTTAATTAGTATGTTCAAAGGTAGACAAAAATAATTAAATACAGCATGATTTTTCCATTATTTTTTCAACTGACATGAGGAAAAAGGAAGAAAATGTTCAGATACCTATGTAAATTCCTCTTCATCTGTAAAACCATGTATAATTCAGATTATTTTTAAGAATAATCCAGATGGAGTAATTCTTTTTTATGGTTTGAAAGAGTTAGCATTAGCTCAAACACTAAGCAGTAAAATCTCTTCATGATCACCAGAGATCTGAAATGGGTGTATTTATAGGCTCCACACCGCTGCTTTCATGGACAGGCCTGATGTCAGCAACTTCACTAAAAAAATGTCAAACGTATTGACTGGCAGTAGGTAAATTCAACAAAGCTGAACCAACAGTATGCTCAATGACTTACAAGAAGAGTGACATCCTTCTATCTGTCATGGAGTAAAATTGTCTGAAAAAGCAGTCAACTGTATTTGAACTGAGTAGGAGTAATCTGTTAGATTTTAAAGAGTTTATGTTTGAGAGCAGCAATCTTAACACTACCAAGCCAACCTTCAAGTAATGCATAGTATATCACAGGAAGAGAATGAACATAGTTTAAAGTTACCTCCTGCTATCAGTAGTATTTATCTATGATAAAGAATAGTGGCATTTGTTCCAGAATTAGAAGAAAACATACTCCTTTGACTGAAGGACTTCTTCAGCCTGAACACTGTTTACGTTTCCAGCAATCTAACTGTCTGAGTGTCTAGAACAGAGTTCTGAGGAATGAAGAAGAAATATTTGAGCAAGATGTCTTTCACCACTTCATGTATGTAACACTTGGAAAGTAGAGGTCCATGAAACCCTTTAGAACACAGTTTATTACAAGTGATTTGAAGATTGGCTTGGGAAAAAAATTGTGTTTGGAATGCAGATAAAACTTACATTTATAGAAATGTCTGTTTCCACCACCTGTGAAAGTGAAAATGGGAGTGTAATCCCTTGTAAAGTATGTGACGCCAGAATTTCTTTCATGTCATTGTTGGCTTCTATACTGCCCCGCCCCACAAACCTTGTAATCTCTGCCTTACAGTTTTATTTATCCTCATTATCTTATTCTTTTCTCTGCTTTCTTCCCCTACCATTTCTGTCAATACTTCTCTTTCTTTTCTGTCCTTAATCCCGCCTCTTTGTCTATTTAGCCTCAATCCCCCCTTGGCCATGACAAAGAAGATGTGGACAAACTGTATTGGTTGATGGAACATGTTGTGTTTTCATGGTCATGGCATAATGGAATTCTTGTGTACTACCTGGTTGCCCAACACAACTTCAAGAAATAGTAGTGGATGGAAAAAGATTAAAAAAACAAAACCAAACAAAAAAAGTAGGATCTTACACACCTATGATCAGTAACACCTTGATCATTTTGGTTTTATTATATAATATTCTCTCTATTTGTGTTCCGATTTTTGAGTTTCATTAGGCATTGCAGCTATTCTTTATAGACTAAAGCTCTTAATGAAAGGATACCGTATGTGTGTACGTGTTTGTACGGTACATAACAGAACCCATACTACAAAAAAATTGAAAAAATTGCTTTCTACAAAACATTACCTGTGGTTTTCATTATAGTTGTTGAACTACATATACTTTTCATAAGATTTATAAACAAGTCAATATGTATCTATAAATAAATTGCATTCAGCTGTTTAATTTGCAGCTTTTTAAACCAAAAGTGATCTCTCATAAGGTCAAATAATGAGACAATATACACTATCCTATACAATTACTATTAATTGCATGATATAATACATCTTCAAATGACCTTTATGCCACATCCCATATTTCAATTTTGAAAAAGTAAAGAATAACTTATGTTCTAAACTGGGCAACCTTCCCTCAGAAGACATTCCTATACAGTAAAGGCCAAGAATGTAATACCCAATAAAGTGTTAATTCTGAAATCACTTGCAGTGAGTTTACAATAATCAACATAATTTTTACTTGCAAAATAATTTTTATTAGTTTTTAAATATTTGAGGGTTTTAGTTGGATAAATCTCTTCTCTTCATGGAGAAGAAATGACAGTGGAAAACAGAATATAGGACCTTAAGACTGGAAGAGACTCTCTAGGTCACTGAGTCCAGTTTCTTGCTATTACAGGAAACTGTGTCATATAATCCCTTTCAGAAACTTTTCAAGCTCCATCTTAATGGTAGTTTGATATGTTTACCCCCTACTCCTATTGCAAATCTGTTCCAGAACTTCATTGTTTTGGTGGTTAGAAACCTTTGTCTAATTTCCAGACTAAATTTATTCAAGAATCCATTTGCTTTTGTGCCAGTATTCATCCTTTGGCTTAAATAGCTCTTCTCCCTCCCTGGTGTTTACCCCTGATATATTTATAGACAGTAATCATATTCCCTCTCAGGCTTCCTTTTGCTAGACTAAACAAAGATCTTTTAGTCTCTTCTTGCTCAACAGATCTTCATTCCACTGATCTTTCTGCTAGCATTTATTGCCACCTGTCCCAGTCTGAACTCATCTGTCTTGAATGTAGGTTCAAATTCCCATAATATTCAATTTTAAATTGAATTACTACATTGTATAGTACATTAATATTTCCATATCTCCATGAAATATCGCCGTCTTGGGTGTGCAGTTGCCTTTTTGTGCAACTACATTAGATAACCACCATCTATTCTAGTAGTATCTATGTTCTTTTCTACATCACTCATTTACTGGGAAATTTCTTCGTTAACAGCAGGATTTTTATGAGCCTCCAAGTGCATGACCTTGCATTTTGTATTACAGCAGTTTGTTTTGTTTCCATTAGTTCAATCATCAAGGTTATTCTTTGTTTTTCCATATGACATCCCACTGCAGCTCTGTTGATGATGCTGCCTAATTTTGTGAAACCAGCCAATGCAATAAGCTTATTTTCTCTTCTTTGCCAAACAATAAGATCAATCCCAAGAATAACTCCCAAAGAAATCTACTAGCAGACACTCTTCAATTTGAGACTTTCCTGTTTGGTACTACCTGCTGCCATTTCCCTCATTCTGCTTTGGAAAATACCATCTTATTTCTGTGCTGCTCGATGTGTAGCAAAGCTTTTTTGCTAGTCAGTCCCTCTTCCCCTGCAAGCTCTTTACTTATTCTCAATGATCCTTTTTATGCACTGTGTTAGCACCTGCCCCTTGAAGAAACAGCAAACCATTTCCCTTTCAAACTCCTGACCTCCTTGGTTCAGTTGACTTGATTAACTAGGTCCCTTAGTTTACCCAAATTTGCCTTGTGAAATTAAGATGCTTAGATACAGACCTACTTTTGTTTTCTTTCCATGCAATTTACACCAACTTTAGGATAATTTTCTACAACTAGCTTTTCTATACTGTCCCCAAACTGTAAGTCCAAGTCAAAAATAGCATCATTTCATGTTGGTTTAGTGACATTTTGCTGAGAAAAGCTGTCAGCTATGACATTCAGCTATATTTGGGGCACTGCCACCATTAGTAACATTCTCTATCCTACTAAACCAATTAAGGGAAACAAAAAACCGAGTAGCTTTTTGCCACCTTACTAAGTTGAAGTGACTTATGTGTCAGACAGGTACTGAAGCCCCCACAAAGACAGCACAGAAGAGCATGAAACCTGAAGGAGGACAGAATGCCTCCATTTCAGCAGGAGGGAGTTGTTGCATTGAACCTAGCTTCTTGTCTTACCATAACCTATCTTTGGAGCGGCATCTGTGTATGTATTTATATATATAAAGAAAATTCCTTAGTCTTTGTAAATCCAATTTCTATCTAGGTTTTCATTAGTGGATCTCAAAAACTATTTGATCACAAGTACGGGATTTGGTAAATCAAACCTTTTCTAGTCTCCTCGTAAACAAGATCTACTTGCAGGTTGAAGTTCTCCTCCTGTGGGGTCTGTAAGAACAGCGTTGAAAGAGCGAGATTCAGTATACGGAAAGCTTCGATTCTGTTTCCATTAAATCTGGCATATGGTATTCTTTTATTTTCCTGGTATTTCTCATACTGAGGAGCTTGAATAAGACCAGGCTCCATGAGGTTCAGTGTGTAGTTTTACCACAGGCAAGTCGCTGCATGATAAAGCTGCTGCCAAAAGTAGCGGTCCTGTCCCTTCCTCAATGACTGGGTATAAATTTCTGTCACCTTTCTATGCTGACATGAGCATTCATGTGGCTAAATATTGGCCAATTTTCAGCTGGACCAACATGTTAATCTCGCTGCATGTGCAATCAGATGAGTGACAGTGCCAGATAAGGGGTTGCAGTGGGAAGCACAGGGGAACAATATATATCCCATTTGTGAAACTGCACTGCTAGCCTGCATAAATCGAAGTGATGCTACATATATGAAAAGGAATGAATAGTTTTTGACTGGTGATCTGGCTTCTACTTTATCTTAGTAAGATCCACAATGTAGTTTTTAATTGGTTATTAGCATTGTTTAGAGTTGGCTGAGAGAAAAAACCTGCAAAATATGAAATTGTGAAGTGAATTCTATTTCCTAAGGCTTAAAATTGGTCATTTTTTAAAACATTCTTTAAGAAATTTCTTGTAGGAAATTTAATTAAAAAATCAAATTATTAAAAAGGATGGTAAGATTCTCTTACTGCAAATCACTGTGATGATAGTTTTGACAATATTTTGACACACTTCATAGACAAGAACTGGAAAAAATGGTAATTTTTTGCAAACCTTTTCATTTTTAAAGCAAAGCCATTTTTCTTCAGTTTCATTCAGTGTCTGAGCCTGTTCTAGCAATGAACAAAGTTGCTTTTTTAGGCAACTTGTCCTTTCCTGTTGGATGAGGACTGTGCCATGGTCATCAGTACGTTCAGATTGGATTAATGCATTGCTGGTTTATATGCTAAAAGGCCATTTGGAAAAATGAGTTCAGGCAGCACACAGTCAGGAAATTTACTACAGGATCTTTCCACCAGGGCTTCACTGAACTGTAAGATGGATGAGAGAGTATGCTAAACAGCACAGTCCCTCCCTTGCCACAAGACTCAAAATATGTGCCGCACAGAGCCTTGCAAATGGGAAGGATCCAACCCTACTTTCCATGAAGACAAGATTGTGTGATGAGACTCTTAAAGACTCCTTACTGACCTTACCATTTCTTCCTTTAGAGTGACTACAAAATGAGACTTTCATTTGTGTCCAGAAAACTAAAATCCTTGTTCTTTAAACATCTGTCATCATATTGCAGCCTCTTTTCCACATACCCAAAATTTTTCTTACTTCTTCATTGCATTAACCAGTGCTTGATCCTCAAGTTCAGTCCCCTCACTGGTGCACCTTCACCCTCAATTCTGAAACTGTTGTGGTTTTCTCTTTACTTCTGTGGTCCTCCAAAGGTCCATCACTCCGTTTTAACTTTCTAGTGACTCTTAAGGTGCCTTCCCTTCAATCTCTTGCTCTTACTCTATAATCTTTCACAAACATTTCTTCATTTTTTTCTAAACTATTCTCGTGCTCTCCATTTTAAATAAATGTTATACACGAAAAAGTAATTGAAGGAATAGTAAGTTTGCAAAGTCAAATGCTTACAGGTTAGAAAATGCAACATTACGTACATGCCCATGCAACTTCAGTTCAGTTCTGAAAAGCTAACTGTGAAAATCACAGCCTATTCATGACATGGCTTTTGAGAAATGCCTCCCATACCCTTCAATCCCTGGAGCTGCTATCTCCTGTCCTTGAGTCTCGCTGTCTACGTTCAGCTCAACAGGCAGCTCCTTGTCCCACTTTGTCAGCTTCTGCTGAGCCAGACTCAAAAGTCCCCACTCTTGATCCCACCTTCAGACCTGCTCCTATGCTTTCCAACCCTTAAACTAGTTATTAATCGGCACATTTGAGCATATGCATTATGTCATATTCCCAAATTGCACTAATACTCCTTTTTCACATCACCTCTGTCTCATTCAGCATATAAGGTGAATGACATTCTGTCATGATTTAACCCCAGCCGGCAACTAAGCCCCACACAGCTGCTCACTCACTCCCCTCCAGGTGGGATGCAGAAAGAATCGGAAGGGTAAAAGTGAGAAAACTCATGAGTTGAGATAAAGACAGTTTAACAGGTTAAGCAAAAGCCGTGCATGCAAGCAAAGCAAAACAAGGAATTCATTCACCCCTTCCCACGGGCAGGCAGGAGTTCAGCCATCTCCAGGACAGCCGGGCTCCATCACGCGTAACCGTTACTTGGGAAGACAAATGCCATCAATCTGAACATCCCCCCTTCCTTCTTCTTCCCCCAGCTTTATATGCTGAGCATGATGTCATACAATCTGGGATACCCCTTGGGTCAGTTGGGGTCAGCTGTCCCGGCTGTGTCCCCTCCCAGCACCTTGTGCCCCCCCAGCCTCCTCGCTGGTGAGTTGGGGTGAGAAGCAGCAAAGGCCTTGGCTTTGTGCAAGCCCTGCTCAGCGGTAACAAAAACATCTCTGTGTCATCCACACTGTTTCCAGCACAAATCCAAAACAGAGCCCCATACCAGCTACTCTGAAGAAAATTAACTCTATCCCAGCCAAAACAGCACACATTCATGCATACCCCTCAACATTTTGTTTTATCCCCATGTTATGGTATTCAGTTCATCCTTTTTATAAGAAACACCATTCCATGCTCTAAATAATTTTCCTTGGGATGGTGTAATCCTGGATGTATGTATATACTAGGGAACAAGAGCCTGGAGTACAAGCACAGCCCTGCAGAAAGTGATCCGGGGGGTTTGGTTGATGGTAAGCTCAGTATGATTCAATTATGTGCCCTGGCAGCCAAAGGGGCCAGCCACATCCTGGGGTGCATTAGGCACAGTATAGCTAACTGGTCAAAATAAGTGATTGTCCTGCTATACTCAGCATTGGTGTGGCCTCACCTTGAGTACTGTCTGCAGTTTTGGCTCCACAACATAAGAAGGATATGAAAATATTAGAATGTGTTCAAAGGGGGGGCCACAAAGATGGTGAAGGGACTGGAGGACATGACTTAGGAGGAGCGGCTGAGGATACTAGGTTTGTTCAGCTTAGAGAAGACTGAGGGGTGACTTCATTGCTGTTTACAACTTCCTCATGGGGGGGAGCAGAGAAGGAGGTGCTGATCTCTCTGGTGTCTCGTGATAGGATGTAAGGGAATGGCTTAAAGCTGCGTCAGGGTAAGTTCAGGTTGGATATTAGGAAAAAGTTCTTCACTGAGAGGGTGGTCAAGCACTGGAACAAGCTCCCCAGGGAAGTGCTCATGGCTCCAGGCCTGTCAGTGTTCAGGAAGTGTTTGGACAATGCTTTTAGATACATGGTTTAACTTTTAGCTTGGCCCATGTGGAGTTGGACTCGATGATCCTCGTGGGTCCCTTCCAACTCAAGATATTCTATGATTCTTTTGACACCTATCACTGGCAGATGACAGCTTCACAAACATTAGTCCATTTATCCCCATTTTATACACAGAGAACTAAGGTACGATTATATTAGTGTCAAAAATATGTGTTATTTTGTCTGCCTGTTTTGGATGGCTGCGTTTGTCAAGGATATAGCATTTATTTTTGCACTTCATTTGGCAGTCACATCTGATATCAACTTCACTTGCAGTTGAGAAGTCTCCAGAGCATGAGGCTGGGTACCTAGCAAGTGAAAAATATACATCTCTCATCGCCTATCCCAAATCTGAATTAAATGAGTTTCAGCCTCACGCAGGATTCATTGAAATGAGACAAGGAGAGAATCCAGTTGTTCAGGAGATATTCTTCTGTCCAAGACACACAACCAACTTTTTCTTCTTGAAATGTTCTGCCTCAGTCACTCCACTGTGTAGCTTTTGTACTAGATGAGGAAAGGGTCATAGAAACAACAGGCTACTTCATGACTTCATACTCTGAAAACTAGGTGTCCTGTGTACTGAAGGAAGGAATGGCCTGTGGTAAAAATAGTGTGTGATCTCATAAATAAGAGACTCTATCATAGTACATATATTGCAGGAGTTTGAATTAAGTTTTCACAAGCAGCTTGAGTTTGAGTGCTCTCTACTTTTTGAATGTTTTAGTCTCTGTAATCTTAACACTCTCCAAATTACTTTTAGGAGATAACTTCCTAAAGGTAATCTAGAAGAACAACCATCAGAAATTCTATTTTGTTGAAGCAAATTTACATTCCTGGGGCTCATCCAAAAAGTTAAAAATTCAGGAGTTTATAGAACAAATTCTGGTGACATGAGCTAATAAAATAATAAAAATAAAAGCAGAAGCAAACTATCATCTGTGAATTCTGCTCAACCATTAGGGAGAGATAAACTAGTATTTTATGTTGTCTTTTTACCAGCTAACTTGGGAATCCTGATCCTAATGTGCATTCAAAAGGACTATGCATTCCCTTTTCTTCTCTGTCACTACCTGCCGTGCAGCCCGTGTCCGTGTCTTCTATTTTCTCACATATGTCCTAACTTCCAGTCTAAAGATGCACATCCTGGCACATCTGAGGCTTATATCCTAATCCCCTGTCTCTTTGAAACCTTGTTCCAGCTCCCACCCTTTCCTCATCTCAGCAATCATTGAATCCCCTCAAGCATATATTCTCACATTTCCATATTCCAGAATCACTTCCCTGCTCTCAGTTCTTGGCATTACAGCAAGGTGTTCAGGAACAATTACAGAGTTTGCACCTCAGACTGGAGTGTATCAGGATGGACAGGATCTAAGAATTTATCAATCACAAGCTAACTTGTGCAAACAGAGAATTTTCAGGCTTACAGGAACCTAGAAACATAAAAGCAGTCAAACCAAAGGTCTGTTTAGCCCAGGATCCCATCTCTTGCAGTGGCCAATGGTGGATGTCTAGAGAACAGCAGAAGACAGCAACAGTGGTACCTCCCCAAATATTCTCTCAGCCTCCAGCTTACAACTTTTGCAAATGTAGGTTAGTGGATAGAAATCAGGAAGGAGAGAGGTGAGAAACAACAGGCTGCATATATCACCATGGATCATAGTTGTTAAATACATAGGTTTCGAGGTTTCTTTTGGAACAAACAGGAGATATTTATTGATTTCTATGGCCTCTGCCCCATGGCTTTTGGATAATGTAGTTACCCATGTGTCATGTTTTAAAGATTTAGGATTTCAAGATACCTAACATTGACTATATTATCAAAACAGCCTCAACCAGCTCAAAGTCATTGTTCTGCTAGAAAACAGATGACCCACTGAAGTAGGTGGCTTGTTTCTCTACACAGATAAAAGTGAGATACCAGTTAATTGCTAGACAAAGAAGACGTAAAACTTCGATGTAACGTGAGAGAGGAAGCTTACAACCAAATAACCTACAGGAGAAAGCTTCATCTGAACTTAAAATACACTTTATTATAAATCCCTTTACAACAAAGGCAAATGCCATAAATTTTAACTCTCTGCAGTCTATAGACCTTTAATTTAATGGGAAACTGTCAACAGATACATTTTACTGATTGAAAAAATAGTATTTGACCCTATTTCTAGTTATGTTGATAAAACAGAAGTAAAAGTATGGAACAGAAGTAAAACTATGAAAACACCTGTGAGGAAAGATCCTAGGCTGGCAGCTTTGCTCTACAAAGTCGCTTTTCAACACACACAATTTAAAATGGCTAGAGATAATTAGTGGGAAATCCCCATTGTGAAGAGTTCTCCAGCAGCAGATGACTAGGGAATCAGAGAGCCGGAATTCACGTAATCATGTAATTCATGCAATCTGGGAATGGGAAGGAATGAGTCAAGGAGAATGACAATCACAACACATGCAAAAGAAACTGTCTTGCACCTTTGGGAATGACTAATTACTCTATAGCAGTTTGTGCACACCGAGTGATCAGAAGGGGTCAGCATGTGACAGTATGCCATACTGGCTCTTTTTAGAACATCAAAAAAATAGTCTGGCACTTTTCAGATACTGACTGAAGAATAAATAATTAATTCCATTCCAACTACTGTGCTGTATCTTTAGGAGCAAAAGGTGTCTAAAATAGTCTTAAGTATTCTATGCACAGAACTGGAAATAGTGAAAGTAATAAGACCCATGAACAAGAATTCCCTGAACAGACCATACATGACAATGGCTCAGTTCACATATGAAGAGTTCCAGCTGCTTTTTGAGGAAATGGTATCAAAGTGACACATCAGCCTCCTACCCTCCTGCCATGAATGGATTAGTGAAATGATTCATTCAGCCATTTGAGAAAGCAATCTGTGTTCCATTCCTGCATGGTATTAAGCTAGCTAGCTCAAGCTAGTTAACAACACAATAATCTTCTGTCTGTAGCAACACACTCTAGCACTATTGTTTATAGGACTTAATTTAAGACCTCACCAGGATGTCCTAATCCTTAATCTACAGAAGGACACTGAAAATAATATTATGACTGAATAGTCACAGCTAAAAACATCTGAGCAAGCAGTTTTCAATTTAAAAAACCAGATACTTCTGAGGCAATTTGGAAAGGTGGAGTAATTAGGACAGAGACTGGTCCTCTGCTTCACTAGGCTGAAATCTCATAGAACTAATTAGGTTGTGGAGAAGACATGAAATGCTAAGGCTGAAAGGGATCTCTCAGGGTCATGCAGCCCATCGCTTTAGCCCAAATGCAAAATGAATTATAACTTTATCATTCTTGACCTCCTCTTTGAAACTTTAGTTAGCTTCTTTTTAAACAATCTCTATAACCTTATGAATTTTATTCCAACACTTCAACACCTTCAACATGCAGAAGTTTTCTCTAACATCCAATTTGAATATTTCTTGCTTTTTCAGAACAAATATACCCAGACTATATTCCTAATTTCTTTCAGACGGTATTTTCTACAGCTGTAGTCATTCTTTTGGTTTTCTCTGGACACTTGCTAGTTGATGCATGACTTCGTTGAGTGCCTAGAACTGAACACAGTATTACAGCTGAAGAGTGTCCAGTGCCATATAATGTGGGATTATTTCCTGTGTCTTGTAGACCGTATTCCTGTTTATCTACTCCACTATTGGCGGGGGTTTTTAACACCTTTGTACGTTGGTACTACACCAGGAGTCCTACATCCTTCTTTGTAGAACAGTCACCTGAGCACTTCATTGTTCTCCATCCTACATTTGATTATTTTTGCCCAAAGGTAGCATCTTGCACTTTTCCCTCTTGAGTTATATCCTTTTTATTCTCCACGTGATTTGTCTGATTTACTCTCTTGAATTCTAATCCTGACTAAATGTAGTTAAAATCTCTCCCATTTTTGTGTCATCTGCAAAGTTGGATTTTCTATTTAACTACTCGGGTACCTTTTGAAATAGTGAAGAATATTGAACCCTGCCCCTGCAGGACTGCAGTCAATACAATCTCCACTCTCCCACTTGGACGAAGAACAATCAATAACAACTCTATTAGTACAGTTTTGCATTACAGTAGTTTCATCTAGGTCATGTTTCTCCAGGTTATTTATTAGACTTCCACATACAGGGATATCAAAACGATTACTAAAGTGAGTATACAAACCACTGGCTGGTTCTTCATCTGTAAGACCCATTAACCTGACATAGAAAACAATTAAACTAGCTTGCTATGATTTGCTTTATGCTGGCTGTAACTTTTGTTATTTCTGATTCTTATGCAGTTTATTCCAACACTTTTACAGGAAAAGGCATTAGGCTGATTGGTTTAGAATTCCCTGATTTCTCTTTTCCCCCTTTTTAAATACAAGTATGGCGTTTTGTTTTCCCTTTTCTAATCTCTCATTACTTTTCAGAGTTTGTCAAAGGTAGCTGCTAACTACTTCACCCAGTGCTTTAAGTATCCTAGACTGCAGTTCCTCAGGTTCAGACAATTTGATAGTACACAACTCAAAGTATTTTCTAATCTGTTCTTTCTTATTCTTGGCTGATTACTTACTCCTTTAAATATGCCATTGCACTGCCATCTGATCGCAGCTGACCTTGGTGGTGGAAGCTGATGCAAAAAAGGCATTAAACGGTTAGATCTGTTCATAACTTTCTTATGTACTATCAGTGGGTTAATTCTTTTCTTGATATTCGTGTTATTGCTAATGTAGTTAAATATATATGTACTATTCCTTGATGGTCTTAGCTCACTGTCTCCTTTTTTGTCTTTATTTTTTGTGTGTCTTGGCCTCTCTGATTTTTGTATCTTTATACTTATGCTATATTTTTTATTTCTTCCTTGGTAATTTGACCTATTTTGCACTTTCTCTGTGTTTTCTTGCTGTTTAAGAAGAATGAAGAACTCATGGTTTAACCAGGTTGGTGTCTTTGTACGTTTACTGTCTTTCCTATGCAATGGAACAGTTCACATTTGTGTATGTAAATTATTTCTTTCAGGAACTGGCAGTTGTCTCCAATTTCTGCTTGCTCTTATTTTCATAAAGATCTTGAATTCCGATTTCCTAGTCTCTCCTTCCTAGATGTTCTCCTAACTTCCTATTTTCAATGGGAAAAATTTTAAAATGTTAAAAATGTATCTTGTAGAAGCTTCCTCCAAGGTGCTTTCCCCTGCTGCATCAAAAAGTTTTCATCAGAGCACCGTAAGACCTTACTGGACAGTCTGTGTCCCACTGTGTTCTTTTCCCAACAAATAATAAGCCTATTTAAATCTACAGTACTATCAAATAGTTGCTCTGGATCACTTGTCTGCTTGTCCACAAGTAGTCACAACTTTTGGTTTGCTGATCTGTAATATGTTCCCGCAGAGGTAGCACCCATACATACTTCCTTTATTCTTTTTCCAAAGATCTTCAGCAGAATAATATTCAGAAGTCAGCGTGGGTTTACAAAAGACAGATCCTGCTTGATTAACCTGATCTCCTTCTACAGCATGGTCACCTGCTTAGTGGATGAGGGAAAAGCTGTGGATGTTGTCTGTCCGGACTTTAGTAAGGCCTTTGACACTGTTTCCCACAGCATTCTCCTGCAGAAACTGGCTGCTCATGGCTTAGATCGATACACTCTTCGCTGGGTAAAAAACTG
>JAVKLA010000026.1:8789034-8807681 GCA_034782735.1 Sagittarius serpentarius
ATTAGGCATTGGAACAGGTTGCCCAGGGCAGTGGTGGAGTCCCCATCCCTGGATGTTTTTAAAAGTCATGTAGATGTGGTACTTAAGGACATGGTTTAGTGGGGGACTTGTCAGTGTTAGGTTAATGATTGGACTAGATGATTAAGGACATGGTTTAGTGGGGGACTTGTCAGTGTTAGGTTAATGATTGGACTAGATGATCTTACAGGTCTTTTCTAATCTAAGCAATTCTATGATTCTATCATTCTAAGATGTCCCTCTACCATCTGCAGCTCATAGCAAAGATAAGTCTTTGCTTATTTCCTTATCTGTCCTTCTACAACAGGTTTTACCCCATTAGTATTCTAGTTCCCTGAAAAAATAATACAATCTGTTACACCAATTTGATCATAACTTGCATCATATATTAAGACTTAAAGGTCTTTAAACACAGTCATTTGGAACAGTTGCATTTAAGCAGAGGGGTGAGGGAAGGGGGTGTTCATCTTCTAAGCATCAGGTGAAGACTGAAGATTCATGACTAACACTAACCATGAACGCTGAGGGCTTCTGGTTATTTTAAGATATCCTTATCATCCTGTAAGTTTCTATACTGCAGACACCCAGAGGCTTCCCTGCTCCTTTTTATTCTACAGTGGGGATCAGCAAGTTCTCAGCCTAAAAGACCTGTCTGACAAATTCCAGTGTACTATCCATACATTCTGGAGGTATCTTTTCCTAGCCCTTAAAGTAGTCTATGGACTCAGGTATATCATGACGTGGAGTTCCCATTAGCTTTGCTGTGGCTACTGTACAGGAGTAGTGGTGGCAGGAGTGGCCTTCCCCACCATCCTGGCAAGAACAGTGGCACATACTCTGTTATCTACTCCCAGACAGGCCTCAGGGGATCACTCCTCTCAGGAACAATGAAGTGACTACAGGAATGCCCGTCTCCATTCAGAGAAGAAGCAGGAGCAGGAAGAGGTATGCATAGACTGTACTTCTCTGTAGCCAAGCTATGCATGTGTCTGTGTGTGAAAGAAGCCATCTGTGACTTCTTTTGTCTGTTCAGAGAGTTCTTTCACTAAGTGGTAGTTGCTGCTCACAATTCTTATTTAGGCTAGGAGATTAAACACCCTCAATCAGTCATACTTAATTTATGATTGCAGTATTTCCTTCACAACCACAAGCCTGGAAATCTGCTTTTTACGTTTTAAATACAAGTCAGAGATTTTTATTTAAGTACATTGTCCCAGGAGGTAGACAGCAGGCACTGGGATATCATATCTATGCTTTAACCCTAGATAAAGTTAGCTCTCAATATCCTAGGAAAACTATAGAATGCGTTATTCAGATCAGGTAGATTTTCTATCATGTTATTTGGTAGGCTAAGAATAAGATAGTAAGATAGACATTGAATAAGTAACTGTATTTTCAAAAGTGACACCTGATGGTTCCTAATGAACTTACTGGTAGCTGTTGATTACTATTGCCCAAAATCAAGCTATATATTTAGAAAATTAAATATGGACAGAAAATACTAGTTTTAGATTTCCATGAGAAAATTGACAAATTTTTATGGATCTAATATAACTGTACAGTTTACAGCACACTAAAAAACTTCTTCTGCACTCTGAGATTAAACAATGGACTTGCCACGTGACACATTGTATTGTAGAGAACGAAAATTTACTTGAAAATGTCCCTATTTACGTAATTTTCACAGTGCACTAGCTCAGAATCATTCTTGTTAATAATCTTTATACAGTGCAGCTGAAATTGTTACTCATGTGCTTTAATAAAAAAAATAAAATTAAATCCTTTAGTTGGTTTCTGAAGACACACTTCCTCTGCTTGATTGAGAGGAACAGACCATAAGGCCATAGTTTCACAAGGCTGTCAGTCTCTTTTAGGAAATCTAGTAGTATTGGATCAAAAACATTGCGGCCATGTGATGCACAGTCCTGAGCTCATACGAACTCACCATGCAACTTCAACTGTATGTGAAAAATGTGAAGGTTAACTTTGTCCTAGAGGATTTTGATATTGGATCAGGTATTATCCCACCAAACTACTTTTGACTTCTTGCTGAATCAAGCATCTTTTGTCCTCCTATAGACAGCAGGAAAAAGGATAGCTACCATAAAAGAGGCATAAACACTGTATCAAATTCTCTGGTAGTGTGATGGAAATGCAGTGCTGTATTCATGCTTGATCTCGATTAAATCAGTATTGAAAGGTGATCCAGCATGTACAGATTTTGAACCAGGTCCTAAGGCTTCTCCTAATCAGGAGAAGTATTCCAGTAAATGACCAGGATGCCTATTGCACTCATCATAATTACATATAGTTTTACTTAATTACAACCTCTGTTCAAGTAACACATCCCATTCATTATTTTTCCAGGAGTTTTAAGAGTGGAAGGAAAGGTAAGATAGAGATAGATCCTTTTGAACTAGTGCATCCTAAGATCCAGATCCTACAAGATGTTTGGCTATCAGAGTATTGTAGCTATAGTTCTATATAGCTTGAATATTTTGTGTTGAAGCAGTTTTGAAACACATGTCGATGTTGCACAGCACCAGGATTTTTTTCTCTATCATCTGGAATTCAGAACTAGTCCATCCAACTTTTCAAGTCAAACAAATTCACTAAAATAAAACAACACAGGACTAAAGACAGAATTTAGACGGAAGCTTAATTGTGCTGACAACAGTTCTAGAACTGTAGCGGTACAGTTTCTATAGGTAAGATTGAACTAATTGAGTTGCATATTTAACTACAGTAAAACCCAATGTATTCTAGTGAAATAATCAGGAAATTGGGAGGCATGTACCAGCTTCAGCTGAGTAAATGGAGATTTAATATTCTGCCACTTAACAGTCAATTAAGTAACCGTTACTTTTTGCCTTACAGTTACTCCCAGTCAGTCTCTCAGAGGTGAGTAGAAATGCATTTGTAATTGTAACTAAGAAGAAATGTGTAACTTTAAAAACCACATTGTCTGGAACACCTGATATTTGGGATATTAGGTGCATGTACCAGAGTGTTGTTGTAGGTGGATAGTTTTGTGACCAGTTCCCAAACAGATCCACATAGATCTTTAAACCTGTTGAACGGAAACAAATGCTAAGGAAGAACACATACAGCTATAAAACCATCAACTGGCAGCAGCTCTAGTCTCCAAGAGCAGCAGCTATGTGGGCTGATGGATGTTCTTCCTTCATCATTATTTCACTGTGTAGCACAACTAGCTGACTGTGTAGTCATGATCTCTGAACCACTTTTCACTGTAATTCCTGTCATTCTACATCAAATAACTCTGTACATCAAGAAGACCTATGTAATCTGTGAAGGTATTTCTTCACTGAGACTTCATTCTAGCTTGATCTCTCTGTGCCATTCATCCATTCATTTAAGCTACCTGGAGAGCAACTTTTGCAGTTCTGTCTTTTTCCACAAGTTTAGAAAAAGAATATTAGTTGCCTTTGATGGCCTTACTGCATTCCTCTGTATGATGTGAGCCTTTTCCACACTTCTACAATGTGCTTGGTTTTCCTTTTTGTACGGTGTGCTCCTCTGATCCTCAAACATTTCTGTTGGGAGAAATAAGAGATTCATACCAGAATATGGAATATATATAATTCTTGATTAACCAAAACTTTTATCATACTCTCAAAAACATTTGCATCTGAGGATGCTGGGATAGGCTTCCCTGAAGTGATTTTGAAATACACAAAGAATGTTTTATAACATTAAATACAGTGCTTCTCACAGGCAGTTCTTCTCTAGGTTAAACATTCACACTGTCTGGATGGACTGCAGTCTGTGTTTACAGATTTATGTATATTTTTCGAATACAGTATCATCCACTTTGCACAGTGTGGTCTTCTGAAAGTTCGCTTGGCAAGAAACAGTTATTGCTAAGTATAAAGTGTGAAATCTGGCAATAAAATTTTAAGTTAAATGCAGCATTTTTCAGTCTATGTCCTGGCAACTGCTGTCTTACTAAAAAGTAGCAATTTCTAGCCTGTATTATGTGTAGCGGTGTAAGAGTGTGTAACTGAATGCTCATCCTTCTGCATTTATTAATGTAAAATTTTGTTATAAGATCTTATAATGCAATCTTCAGTACTTGTATTTGTAACAGATAATCCCAATGGTATAATGATTTACTTAATGTAATGTTTTACATTGCAGTATCATATAAGAGTATCACTTAGTCCCACTGTGTTAATGACTTTATAAACATCTTAATACCTGTTCCAAAGTATTTACATTTTAAGTATGTTCAGTTTAACTTCATACAGTCTTGATGTACTAATTAATATTGGGCTTAAAATGAGTACCATAAGATCAATCAATATCTGCTGTAAAATATATTGCCATTATAGTTTCAAATTAAATTATAGAAATTGTATAAAAGAAAGTGTGTATATTCACACAATATCTGGTTCAGACTTCAGAAAGAAGCCATTAGTTGAGGATGTATCTACCCAAAACGTTCCATTTAGCTCCCCCAACATACACATTACTTTTCTCCTCTCCACTCTCAGAATTAGCTTGAGGCAATCTTAAAAAAAAAAAAAGAATAGCATAAAGTTCCCATTAGCTACTTGCATGAATATTTCTAAGGAACATTTAATATATTTCTTTTTCAGACTTTTTAAAAAAAAGTTTGTGCTATAATACATTGTTTGCAGATAGCTAATATTTTTTTAATCTATCCCTTACTTCAAAACTTCACTCCAAATAGTCTCAGTAGCTAAAACCTAATTAAATAGTAAACATCTAGCACATTAGAATTTATATTGTCTTTGAAACTTTAGAAATTTGAATAGCTTGTATTATCTTCTACTTTTAAAATCACTGTACAATTTATGCAAGTATTTTGACAAGTAAGACTACAAATACAAGCCCTTCTGTTGGGTCAGATCAGTCAGTGGAACCGAAAAACCGTAGCAGTTGAAAGTCCAGATTGCAAGTGCCTTTATTTATTTAAGCTTGATAATACATTTTCCTTTAAAAGTTGTTCTGATGAGTCGCACTTTAAAAAACAAGTCTAATTCCAAGAGGTATTATTAAATGAATAATAACAAATTACTTGTTTCATCCTTCTACATCTGACTTGCAAGATGCATTGAATATACCTACAACTGCATCGTGAAAGCTAGTCCAAAACTGCTCTCAAAATCCCATTCCCTCGTGGGGATGATGCTACATTTGAAGCTGTGCCTGAAGCATTTTCGCTGTCCGCCCCAGACCCACCAGGCATACCCGAACTGACTGCCCTGGGCAGTGCTGCCAGCAGGACATTGGCTCACCAGGCACTTGGCCTTACAGCCACGTCCACCACCTCTTTTTCAGAGCAACGTACCCACAGCCACTGAGATACCAGGTATGACAAGGCAGTGATGGATGGGCAAGGATGACTGCAGCACCTCTGTTGAGGATATGGTGAATGTTCCCTGTAAGAAAGGTTAAATAGAAAAAGAAACAGTAAAATGACATTATTATTTTCCAAATGTATTACCCATTGAAGAAGTATCTTGTAAGAGTAAATATATATTGGGGAATCCTGACCGAGCCACCATCATGGTAAGTGATGCTCAATCCTGTGGGCAGAGACCATCCCGTCTTGGGAGGCCGCACTCGGCCCTGATGTTTCTAGGCATGACCAGGCGTATCAGTGTAGAGTCAACTTCTTTACTATATAGAAAAAAGAGAGAATATACTTCTGAAGATTTCAGTGCTGTCTTCTTGAGTACAAAGTCAGTTATAGCATTGTGTAAATCAATTATTTAGCCTAAAAGTTAAAATTGATTGTATCTGAAGTTGTCTATACTGTGTATAGGCTTACTGTCTCCTCAGGGTTGTCCCAATATGGAAACAAGGTAGATCTTTCAAATTCCTACACAGTTGAAAACCAGTGGGACTTCAAGCACCGCATCCTGTCAGTGTCACACTCGGGTCTGTTCTTAGTTGATAACCATTTCTCCGTATTCTCAACTGCAAAGATTCACCCTCCACAGAGGCTGAAGCCGCAAGGCCTGCCATCACGAGCGCCCTCTTTAAAAATGGCGGGTAATTCACATAGTTCTCAAGGGGAGTGAAGCCGCCATCGCCCCCCGGCCTCCATTTTGAGAGCGGCGGCGGCGGCTTTGTGGCCGGCGGGTGGGCTGGGCCTCCCGGGGCGGCCGCAGCCAGGGCCGTCGGGCGGTGAGCTCGGCCCATCAGGAACAATGGCGCGGGCTGAGAAACGGCAGGAAAAAGGACATCAGCCTGCGATCTCGGCCCCATTGGGAAGAATGGGAGGCGCTGGCATGGTGGAAGGGATCAATTATTCATGAGGTTCCTCACAGGCGACTTTATGCGCCAGCCTCTGCTGACAGATAAGCCTCCAGTTACAGGGAAAAAAAAGTAATAATTAAACAAGGAATCAGACCATCAGTGCTAAGTATTTTAAAAGACAACCTATGGTAGCATATTTACTAAAAAGATGTAAGAGATTAGAATAAGAAATGTGCGGTGCTCTGCAAGGCTATATGGATGTAGAATAAAGGAGGGAATTACCATATATATAACAAAAAATGTGTGTGTTTTGTAGCATACACAGAGTAACTGCATGAAAGTAATTTACACTTTGAAAACCAAACTGGCCACTTAATGGCAAGTGCAGCTAGATCTATTGCTGTTTGCGTCGCCCAGCTCCTTCTCGAAGCTCGCTCTGCTGCCCACTCTAATACCTCTAATTTTTGTGCTGATTGCAGCATATTTTCCTTTCAACGCTGTTAATCCTTCTGTCTTTTATAAGAACATCTACTGCTTTCTGGGGTGGAGGGTACTAGCGTACAGCCGACGCCAGAAATAATAGCTTTAGCCCTCCATGTATTTCGGTATTTTGACCAACTTGTCTCCTCATCTCCAAGCGCTCTGTCTTGGGCATCTCCCACCAACAGCAGAAACACAAAGAAGCGAGGGTGATGTTGCCATGCTGTTTGATGAAGGCTTTCATCCTTCCAGGGCACTTGCTCTGCAGGTTGGCACATGCTGGTTCCTTGCATTGGTCATGCACTTTCTTTCTTCTTTCCTCTTTCCTTCCATGTCAGGGCAGATTATGTTGCATTTGGATCTCTGTCATCCATGTTCTAGACTTGCCCTTATCTGTCTTGATAGGTGGGCTGGATGCCACTGTTCTCCAGTTATTTTCCATTTTGTCTGTATTATTGACCTGTATCTATAACTTCCTCCTATGATTCATATGACAATGCAGCTTGGAAAGATGCCTTTTGCCGCTCTTCAATGTAACAAAGTGATGGTTGGACTCACCAAATGCTTAACTGTGTGTAATAACATCATGTCTTTGTCTCTGATTATAGCAGAGGAGTCTCCTTTGCCTTATCTTCAAACACTCCTCATGGTTCTTCTGCTGTTCTTATTGAAATTAGGGAATCCATTCTCTAGTCAGTCCACTGATTACCAAATCAAAGCTAATGTTTAGTCCCTGAAAGGATGCATCTTGATGGTTCAAAACTGCCTAACAGCACTCTAGTTCTCTGCTTAGCTTTTGATATTCAGTCTTGCAGCTGTCTTTATGGCCAGTTTTCCCTTTGCTCAAATCCTATTCACCTGAGTGTGGCCACCAGCCAGGTTTAGGTGACCTAGTCCAGGACCAGATCACATAAAGATTCCACCTGGTCATGTGAGAAAGCAAAAGTAAAAATAAATATAAGCAGATAATTATTTCTTAATTTCTTTTGAGCCGTGACAAATACTGAGAAAGAAAACATTTTAGCCACAGAGAGCTCAGGCAAAAGTCATCAAGTTACTGGTAGCCAAATAAAGCAACCTTCTCTCACCATTTCCTATTTTCCATACACAGGATCAGAGATGGCAGTATCCCTTCACACCTGGACCCCAGCCAGTCTATTCTCCCTCCCCACCAACTGAGTTGGCCTCTCCATTTTAGGGTTTCACTGTAGTCTGACATGTCTTAGAAACTGTGTGCACATGTCTGAGGAGGCTCTCCTCACTGCGTTCTGCATCCCATCACACTCAGCATAGTGTGTCAGGATTGGGCTAGCTTAAGAAAAAGTGTTATCTCCTGTGTTCTGGTCACAGTTCTCCCTTGAGTATCCACCAAATAAGTTAATCTGCAAAAAGCTGAATTAGTGACTTTCTGTGATCATATAGTTCCAGTTTGGTTTGACGATGTCCAAAGGAATTGGACACAGGACTTTGGACATTCCAGGACCCTGGAATGTCACTGGGCTCCAAGTGCTTCTGCATCACTTTTTTTTCAAACGTCACACTATTTCCCATACACACTAACTGAGGCATTCATCCCTAGCTAGTAGGCACGCATCCTTAGCTAGGCTCCGGCACGTGTGTGTCCCACTGTGCAAACACTGCAGGTCATTGGTTTTTTGTGTGGGCTGCTTTGTACATTGTACATGGCAAAGTAGATTGCATGGAGGATGCCTCTTTGTGAGGCATCAGGTGAACACATAAGCTGATTTGCAGGGTTGTAGTATGGGTATCTGGTTTTAAAATATTTTTTGTTCTTTCCACTCCTGTTCCTACAAGCAGTACATTCAGTCCTTTGCCTGATAAAAAAAGATGACCATAGTGTCCCAATTTTTCTCAGAATTGGAACACCTAATGAACATCACTTGCTTTGGGGATTTGTCCTGCTCACATTTCTGCTATAGGATAACTGGGATTCTGTGTGTGATAATACACTATTAATCTTGGGAATTTGTACTTGAAGAGTTCCTTTCATTTGAGGATTCAGAGTGCTTAAAAGTTAATTCATATTACATTACATTACCCTTGTGAGGCAAGTAAACATTTTCCCCAGTGCAGAAGCTGAGATATTAAGAAGATCAAGACTTTGTAGACTGTATGTCCCATAGACACCTATATACAAATGGCCTTATTTTTGAAGTAGTAAGTACTTATGGCTTCCACTGATTTTAGCCTCTAGCTTTTGTCACTTGCTTTTGAAAATACTGACTTAAATAAATTGCCCTGGGTCACAGGGTAAAGTGTTAAATGTGTTCACAGGAAGTATCTGCCTTTTCTTGGTCTGGCATTCAAACAGAAACCCTACTTTAGTTCCCTTTACAGTCTTTAATATTAGGAAAAAACATACCAGGGAAAAAAAAAAACTCCAAACCAAAAAGGAGCTCATACATGTAGCCTTATCTAGAAGCTGGCAAGATGCAATGTTATGTCTTAAATTTCTATATGAGATAGTACAATTCCTAACAGATTTCTTCATTCCTGGGCAACGAAGCAATCTTGCTATGCTACAGATTTAACCAGTGACTTGCAGTAACTGTCATACAGTATAAGTAGCACCGTGAGGACCTGTGGGAACAGCTTATTCTGCCCTGTAACTAATCAGTTCACCGGTGCGGGGAAACGCTCAGGGCAACAGTTCCCTGCTACTAGGCTTTAAATGGGATCCCAACAGAAGTAGGAGCTGGCTGGCTACAGGAGGGAGGGTTGTCTTTAAGTGCAAGAGGCTTTCTTTGAGACCAGGCTATCACTGCGAGGCTGCCTGACCTGCAGGCATGTAGAGCAGTTTATTGTATTTGTTTGTTGAATTAGCTAAACTGCCCTTTCATTTATTTTGGGATTAAAGCTTGCTTGAGAGATTAACTGGGGAGCCTGTGGCCTTCTTTATTCTGGTCTGAAAACAGATAAAATGGACTATACTTGACTATTACATGGACTATAACTTTGGGGAAAAAAGTGAGTCTACATTTAATGTTTTCACTAGGCTACGAGTTTATGGTTAATTTTACTGTCATGATTCAGTGTGTTATGTTTCTCAGCTGCCTGCCTGGTAGTTGAGCTGCCTCCTTGCCAAGATAACTTTACCTTAATCCCAAGAAGAGCTGGGAGCAAGAAGTATGTGCTCGTGTCTCATTTACTCGAGTTCAGCCTACTATTGTAGCTCAAGTCCACTTTGATAAGCAGTGTACTGGAAAGCTGGCAAGACTCAGAAGAGAAATGGCTGACACAGGGATAGAAAAATTTTAAACTGCAGCAAGATCTGGTAGGCTTCCTCCTCAAATTCCTCAGGTGCTGTTGTTACAGGGGCAGACTTGTCATGCTCACACAGACGTATACCTCCAAATTCTGGATATCGAAGGAGATAGTTCTTTGGAGAGTGTTTCTTCCCTCCTCTCAGGGAAGATGAAGCCTCTAACAGATGCTGTTTGAGACTAGGATGGAATGTGATACCACACTTACTAGCTATCAACGCTTAAACAACCCTTCACTTACTCCTCTTCTCCCTCTCCCTTATTCTTTTAGCTGGATTAGTTTCCCCATCCTGAGTAACGTCTTTAAAAAAACTGCACTAAGAAATAAGACAGGGATAGTAAAAAATGTCAGGGAAAAGAACGGAGCAGAGGCTCTGCAGACCAGTATAAGTAGTGCTGCTGGGCATAGCCAGACTTACAAGACTTAGATTCTCAGAGTTTTGCAAAAATAGTAAAAATACATAAAATGTTTAAAATCTGATCTAGTGCAGTATAATTTTAGACATACGGTTGAATTAACAAATACTGAATAGCAACTACAGCAAGTTGAAAACAGCTTAATGCCACATTACGTAACATGAGATGAAACTTGATTTTCTGGTATCAATTTTCATTTAGCAACTTTGAGATTACACTTTTTTTTTTACAGTAAAACTATATATCTACTACCTATATATACTTCTTAGACAGGTCAGCACTTTTCTCTTAAACATTTGGCATCAACTACCTGTCAAAGATAGTATGATGAACTAGATGGGCTTTGAGGTTTCTCTATTACAGCAGTTCCTGAATTCGTGTGTGCTACACTACAGACAAACCACATCCTACCTTAAAAACATGTAAATAAAATAAAATTGAAATTAAATGTTAGAAAGCATGTCAAAACAATGTTTCAGTTCACCTAATTTGTTCATTATTTCATAATTTTGATTAGGTAAAATTTTTAAGTTACTGAATTTTCAGGATGGTAAAATATTTTGACCTGTAGAAAATGGTCAAGGATTATAAATACTATTTATTGTCTAGCTGTAAGAGTGATTGATAGATACAAGTGAAATCAAAGAGGTTTAGGTAAAGGTATTAAATAAACTACTGAAAACTGCGTTCATACATTCCTAATTCAGTTTAAACTCCTTCCCTTGCCAAACATAAAACCCAATCCTAGACCTGGAAAGCAAAAATAAGACCACAGAGAAATGTCTCATACTTTTCCAGATCATAGTCACTGTCTATTGCAAGAGTTCTTAAATTGTTCAGATTACATAACATTTTCAGCCCCAGTGGCATTGTGGAAGACTAAGTTAATTCACAGAGAAATATTCTTATGCCTCAATTTGAAAGGAAAATCAGAAGAAGAAATTACTGTACGAAGATAAATCATGTAAGAAAATTTTCAGAAGACATTAGCTCTATCAGAGAACATACAAATAATCAAATGCAAGAAATATATTTTCCTACCAATTGTAAGAGAGATGATTTGGAGTAAAAGACAACCAACCACTGGCCATCTACCACATCCTACTGGACATCAAGTGAATCGTCCCTCGAAGCCTTTAATAGCCAGATAGATCTCTCTGTAGTGTTACTGGCTCTTTAGACTTTCAAATTATCCTGTTAAAAGCCTTTCATGGAATAGGTAAATTCTTTCATCTCTTCACAATGGCTGAATATTGAGGAGTTTTTTTATAAGTATTTGTACATTTCACTACAGGTTTTATAAGTTAAAACCAGTATTTCACTACACAATGGCTGAATATTGAGGAGTTTTTTTATAAGTATTTGTACATTTCACTATAGGTTTTATGAGTTAAAACCAGTATTTCACTACACTTGTTTTAGTAAGATGTTTAGCAGAGAATATCTGATTTGTATAACGCTAACTCTTTCACTTATGTATTTCATAGTCAAGATACCTGCTTTAGAGACAGGGTTCAATATTTGCTCTTCTGAATTTTGTCATACTAATAGGTTTGCATGGAAAACATATGGCTACCAAAACTTTATAGGTCACTTTACTTCTAACGGGTGCATGTTTAGGCAACCAAACTCTTAACAAGTGCTTAGTTATGCAACCCTGAAGGAGAGAGTCATAGATGTAATAAATATTCAAAGCCATGTGCAATTACTTATACACAACTATTTTTCAAGGATTCTCTGTCTACATTCTCTTACAAGATTCAAGATGTCAGTGTCATAATCTAGAACATTCTAGATATTGGAGCTTTTGGGGGATTGTGTGAACAATATCTCCTATCAATGGACTTTCAGTGGTCAAGGCTCTATCAGGGAGAGGTAAACTGAAGAAGTTTAATCTGGGGTTACATCTGAACTAGAATTCTTTACCTTTTACACAGGTTTGGAACTCAGCAACTGTTTTAGATAACACTAATAATGATTATAAAATACAATATTGTTGCCAAATAATTTTAATACAAAAAAATAATTTTCTTCATTATCCTCAAATTCAAAAAGCATCACTATGAAGAAATCATAAACAAAGAAACTCCTAGCTATGCTTGAAAGGGGAATTTTCCAGGGTTGTTTCTTCACCTGATGACACTGCCCTGGTTTCCAGGTGATAGCAAGGCATGCTTGTCCCCTGCTTTGGCAGGATGCGGTCCTTCTTCAGTACCCAAGCCATCCAGGCTTCAGCCTCCACTACTCATTCAAAACCAAAAATGACAAAAGGTAAAGTTCTGTAATGGTTGAAACTGAAACACACCAACTCTTGTCATTTCACCTTCTCCCTGCTGTTGGGCACTTACACACTTCTTACCTTTGTGCTGAGTCAGGTGCTTGTCAGACCCCTCTTTCAGCTCATTCAATTCAGTAACCCAGCAGAAAATTTATTCAGTAGAAGAGTGTCAGGTTTTCTGTTGGTTAGTGAACTGACTGGATCATGAAAGGGTCTGCTGAGCATGCAAGCCAGCACAAGGAGGGGGACACTCTGTGGCCAAGGGTGAGAGGAAAGTAAGGAAGAGCGGAGCAGTAGAGGAAAGGAGTGTTTACTCCCCCATTTTGGTGACAATAAGCTATTAGATAGATCAGCTCAGTTGCTTGTGCACCTGTATGTGCAGACTATGAATCCATCACTTTAATGAGGGAAACAGTTCATAGGGAGCTCATTCAAACTCCAGCTTCCTTCTTGCCTGCTAATGCAGTGAAATCTTTTGCTCAAAATCATTAGGGCAATAGAGAAACACTGAAAAGAATTGACCACTATCCCCCAAAAATTCTCCACAAAAGGAAACTGAGATAGCCAGTGCTTGGAAACCCATTAACTCCATATCAATGATCTAATTGCCAGGCATGTCTCCTGCTTATCTAACATTTGAGAATTAGATGTTAACAGCATCTTCAGCCTGTCCCATATTTCCAGCTATTCTAAGTTTCACACATTTACTGCGATACTCTCATAATTGTCTTTGGACCAGTGGCCATTTATCACATCTTCTCAGCGCAATGTCACAGCCCTCTCCTACTTTGTGAACCCATGCTGCATATGTGGTGGGTCAACACTTCCCTACTATCGGCACAGAAATTCACCATGGAGCAGAGGAGAGGTGTTCACCCTGCATCAGGATCTGTGCTACTTAACAGGGTTCATCCTCAACAGTTGTAGCCTACTCGTCTTCAACTCAGTGCTCTTCTTTTACTTATGTGATCCCAACAACAAATTCTTCCTGCATCATAAATGGTGTCACAAGTACTGAGGAACAAAATACCTGATGGGTGTGGTGTTTAATATTTTTAAGTACCTAGTACTGTATCAACGGCATGGCTCAATTTTGAGTGACTGCATTGCAAAGATTGTTTCCATGACCTTAGTGTGTGTTTATTTGGATGGTAGCTGCTGTGTAGAGGCCATAACCACAGACAGGCTGGTGGTGGACCCTTTTTATGGTGTGCAAAGTATGGGATGAAGAATAGCAGGCGGTTCTGTGACTTGGTAGTCCAGTTTTCATCAGCTCACATCAGGGTTAAAGCGTCAGAGACTGGTTACAGTTTGTCTGCATGCCATGTGTCATGGTAGGACTTCAGAGGAAGAGAGGCTGCTGGGGCCAGAGAAAGAGAAATACACCCAGTGGGAAGTGCGAACGGGAAGGCCTCTGGGGCTTGTGGACTATTCTGGTTGGGCTAATTGCCCAGCTTGGTGGCAACCCACCACACAACTTGCAACTGCCCGAGTTTGTGTTCAACTGCTCAGAAGAAAATGACCTGAATAAAACATGTTTGTGGCACAGCACCACACAAACTGTTTCTTCTTCCTAACCTAATCCCAGGGACTGTCTGTCGGGAAGCTCTACTGTCTGATGTGCTGACAGCACACCGAATAATTGTTTAGAGATAAATTAAGGGCTGAATATATTTGGAGAATGCTTCCTTAAGGCTTTAACTTCCTGCTTGCCCTAGTAGTTAACTGTCTACAGAATAGGCAAAGACAGTATGCTGAAAAATATTGAAAATGGAGTGCACTGTATGCATTGGTTATATTAGTGGGGTAAGCAGCTTTGGAAAAGTTAGGTAACTTTTGTCGAGCCTACATGTCCATCTGACAAGTACACTTTCACAGGGAAATATATTTTCATATATTTTCAGTCCTTGCTTCCTTGAGACTGTTGTTGTTTTAAAGAATAATACTGACTTCTCATACTCGGATAATTCATTCACATTAAAAAATCTATTCATATGGCATGCATATAGGTGACTACTAACCATATTAGGTTAGGTTTTACAGATTATTTTATAAATGTGATTCATATACATTTCTCTCCATGTAAAAACAATGAAAGTATCTTGTTGAATTATGCTAATATTGAGAACAAGAAAGGATGCTTACCCACCAGGTTTAAAAATAGAAAATCCAAGTCATCCTGTCCATCTGGGACCAGAGAGATAATTTTATTTTAGGTTTTCCATCTTTATTTTCACTTGCTTTATTCTAGTAAAGTTCTAGTGGTAATTCCCGTATTTGTCACCAGATGGCACTGCAATGACGTTCTCTTGTAACCGCTCTTCATGCTCGTGTAGTAGCATAATGAGGGCATCCTCAGATAATTACAAAGTATGCATCACTTCTTCAGATTGCATTAAGCACTTCCTTCTCCGCACCGTTATGTTTATACCATCAGGCTTGCTGGCACAGCTATGACAGCTAGTGTTTTCAATATTCTTTGCCAATTTAACTTTGTAAGAAAAGCTCATTAGTGGAGACCAAAACCTATCCTAAGCTTAATTTGTCCAGATACTGCCATGAGTAATACTGCAGGCAAATGCCGTCTTTAATGGCAAGAGATGAAGAGCAGCAGCAGCTCCCACCTGTGTCAGGTCATGCACAGAGTGTGCCTCAGTTCCCTGGCCTTGCACTTCTGAATAGGATCCCAACTTCAGGCCATCAACCACTGCCTACTGCAGTCCCTACTTTTTCAGTGCAGAATTTCATGCTTTCCTTTGTTTCTCTCCTCCTCCCAAATGAAGCATCCCCCTCCATGCCCTAATTTGCCTCTCAGTTCTAGTGCTCCCTGATACATTCTGTCATGATCTACCACTGTAGCCTGAGTTACCAGAGTACTGATCCTAACTGTGACTTGCTGCAGATTCTAGGAAGTAAAAAGAAATAAACCTGGGATTCCAGAGATGTGTTGAGCAGTAAGCTACAATTGCCTCTGTTGAGAAGCTGACTTTAGCACTAATAGAGCTGTCACCACTGCATTGCTGTTATCTGAGCAATCACTTTGAAGTTGTTCAAGGATAAAGAGAAATTGTTTGGGATTTTTATTTGCAGATCAAGATGTGTAGCATTTAGAAGTTTGCAGCCTAAAAAGCTCTCATGACTTTCTTTTAGAGGTCTGATGCCTCCCTGATTTTCAGCAGGATCCTGATATTTGGTAGGGAAGTAATACTGTGATACAGAAGATTAAAAGCTAGAACAGCTGCTTCTCACTGTGTCTCAGATGGCACATGGCTGGATGATGTGTGTTTTGGAAATACACTCAAATCTCTTGACGGTGTTAACATTTTAGCATACACCACACAGACCTTTCTCTGTAGGAAACAAAATGAAAAATACTGGTGATTTTCACAATTCTGCTCCTGTTTTATGCCACTAAAATGTTCTTGTCCTTAGGGAAATAGTGATTGCACTACAGACAGTCGTGCATATGCAGAATATTGTGGTTATGCTAATAAATGTAGATACACAGCCATCTGCAGGATCATAATCCAAGGCTATACGTGAGTCAGAAAAGAGAGTCTGATAGTACCTATAAAGGCAGTATATTACTAATACAAGAAGTCATGACTGTTTTAAGCCTTAAAATAAATTCCAGGCCAAACCAAACTTCTTTAGTACAAAATTAGGGTTGTCTGTTGTGGCCTTTTGAATGCCAAGTTGAATAAATTCAGGCTTCCAAAAAAAAGTTCAAGAATTACAGAGTGAAAACAAATGACTATGTGATCATAACTATTATTCCCCCACTCTTCTGAAATTACTTTCATGTAGTTCAACTGCATTCAAAACATTAAATATAATAATATCAAACTTCTGGAGAGTGGCTGGAACAGTCTAGCAGAACTCCTCCTGTGATATGAGTTGCAATTATAAGTCATAAAAATTTAAGTGGGTGTTTACAACAGAAGGAAAGCATTGGAGCAAGAACTTCAAGGGATCCATTTTGTCTCCTTTCAAAACATTTTATTGTTAACTGGTGTCAGTGGCAAGGTGTAGCATAGCAGATATCAGGTTCTTTTTATACATCACTCTGAAACATTTGACTATAGGGCATGTGCAAATAGCTCCTGCTCAAGAAACTTTAAAAACAGTGCAAGTATGTGCATTATGTTTATACTGTGAGTCTGACTAATGAAGGTAAGCTGTAGATGCATGACTGTATTAAATATATATTTCTCTTTTTTTTCAGATATATTAATCATTTTATTGTTTCTGCAAGTTGGAATTATATTTATCTGTTTTAGTGGACTACCATTTACTGTTGACTTGTTGCTACAGCTAAGGAAATGTAAGAATAGTATGGAATTTGTAAACACTCCTTGCTCCTCCTACTGACTTTTTTATAGTACACAGGAAATCATGGTTGTATATTTAAATGATCATAGCTTTTATTACTAACCTGATTTGGAAAGGTGTGTCTGAAAACCATGGCAGTTTTATTATATAGCATTGGCGATAACTTAACAAGCAGACTAATATGCATCTCCCTTTTCCCATCTACTAAGCTTTTCTGTAGTCAAATAATTTCTAACATATATACCACTCCCTTTACATGCTTACCAGTTTTAAAAAGCTATTGGCTTGTTCCAAGTCGGTTCCTTTTTGTCTTAACATTTGTTATTGAATCCTAAATATACTACAAACCATAGCTCTTTGGATAGTCAAGGTGGTTAAGCCTTAGGGATCCCATACTGCTACTCTTAATACCTCACTCACATTCCTACACTGCCTGACTTCATGCCTTTGCTGTGAGTAGATACCCTTCCTCTACCATCTGTATTTTCTCATTTTCAGAGGTTTAAATTTGGGTTTAGGTCAATGCCCTACACCCATGAGTCTGCTTCAGAAACAGGTGGTCTGATAAAGTAATTCATGCTGTCTAGGAACTCATGTTTTCTGCAGATCCTGGTACAAGCTCAGAGATAGGAGGAAAGGGACTGAGCTCTTTCTTGTGCCTCAAATGGAAAAACAAGACAGAAGAACACAAAATGTTCCCCAATAGACAAGGAAGTCCCTGAGCAATGGATTCATGCCTGTTGTAGAATTTTTTTCTTTAATATCATGCCTTACATTGCTTTTTCAAAAGATCAGTACATGCCATGCACTAACTGAAGTAACTATTAACCACACGAGATTGTCTGGACTTTTTCAGTGCTAGAGTTGTATTAATAAAACAAGCAACAGTTATTTTCTCCTGAAGTCTTGCTCTGTTGTCCAGGAGTTCCCCTACATGATGCGAAGTTACGTGGGCACCTGAAGCACTCGGCTACCATGGTAGTAAGAGCCAAAACCTGATTATCAGGCTTTCTATGAGGCCTCAGGCAGACTGATGAGCTCTTTGAGAAACCATGTGCCAGCTGAATTACTGGTTGAAGCACACAGATCAGACCAAGCAACTGGGCATCTAGCAGGTGAGGAGAGAAAACTGTCTTGTGCTGTCGATGAGAGACACAAAGTGCTAGCTACAAGAAGGGGTGCCCAAGGAAGGAAACGTTTGACTTCACATCTCTCAGAAGAAAGTCATCACCTTTATAATGAAAGCTGTTGCCCTGTAAGAAATTGTTCTGTGAGCAGCGTATGTAGCAAGGCCTCTCTCCACTCAGATTTGCCTCCCACATGTAACTTGGTGAACACTCTTCCTGCGCTGCCTGCAGGTCATAGAATCATAGAATGGCTTGGGCTGGAAGGGACCATCAAAGGTCATCAAGTCCAACGCCCTTGCAGTGAGCAGGGACACCTTCAACTCGATCAGGTTGCTCAGAGCCCCGTCCAGCCAGGCCTTGAATGTTTCCAGGGATGGGGCTGCTACCACCTCTCTGGGCAACCTGTTCCAGTGTTTCACTACCCTCATTGTAAAAAATTTTTTCCTTATATCTAGTCTA
>JAVKLA010000026.1:8807781-8889944 GCA_034782735.1 Sagittarius serpentarius
GCCATTTCCCCTAGTCCTGTCGCTACAGGCCTTGCTAAAAAGCTTTTCCCCATCTTTCTTATAGGCCCCCTTTAGGTCAGGGCCTCCCTCTCGTCTCCAGCGCCATTCCCTTCCCCCGGGCTGCTCCCCTGCAGCCGCCTCAGCCTCCCTCCTGTTATGCCTGCCTTTCTCTCCCGCAGCGACCAGACACCCCACTAGGGCACCCCGCCTGCCTGCCCTTCCCTCAGGAGAGGCCCCAGCAAAGGGTTCTTATGCCTGGGGACGGACTGTCGCAGAGCTTGCAGGACCTGAACACTTCTGAGACCGCTACCCTAACCCAACATGGTTGCGTTTACGCCTGCTCTCCGTGCGGGCGGGTCAGCCACCGAGGGAGCCGAGCTAGCAGGGAAGCTCCTGGGCAGGTTATCCTCTCAGGCAGTACAGCCCGCTGATACGCATCTGTCTCTACAGACACAAAGACCAATCTCTCCCAGTTTGAAGCAGGTTCGCCTGTACGCCGGAGCTGAAAGGGAAGAACAGCGCCTGAAAGAAGCGAGACGCCATGGACGGACGCGGCACCCCACGGCCGCGCAGGACGGCGCATGCGCAAGCCCCTCCCGGCGCGCAGCAACGAGCAGGAGCAGTGGCGGGGAAGGCAGCGCGGGCGATGGTGGGCGGGGCTTTCCTCTGGGACGTTACAACTCGTCGAGGTTGGCAGCGGCGCCATTTTGAATTGGCTGAGGGTCGGAGGCGGTGGTTGCTGAACGGGGCTTCGCGTCCCCCAAGAAGACCAGCGAGAAAGGAGAGAGGTCTGAATATGGCAGCGAATAGGAACTTGAAGCAAGTGCGGATCGAGAATAGCTCCCCAGCGGCGCCTCTGGGCATGGTGGGGGGTGGTGGCGGTAACCTGAAGGGATTGCGGGGCCTAGAAACGGAGAGTGAGGCAGCGGCGGCCATGGCGCTAGTGCCGAGCAAAGAAGGTGGAGATGAAGAGCCGGAGGTTGGGTTCACCATCGATATAAAAAGCTTTCTTAAACCTGGCGAGAAGAGCTACACGCAGCGCTGCCGGCTGTTCGTGGGGAATTTGCCGACTGATATCACTGAGGAAGATTTCAAGCGCCTCTTCGAGCGCTATGGGGAGCCTAGCGAGGTCTTCATCAATCGGGACCGTGGCTTTGGCTTTATTCGCCTGGTAAGGATTCGCGCGAGCCTCTCTGCCTGTCCGGTAACCCAGGAGCTGCCTTTGCAAGCGGGGGACTTCTGTCCCTTGCTCCCCGCCCCCCCGCCTTTCCTTGTCGGGCGGGTGTAAAAAAAGACAGTAGCTGTCCCTCATTTTTCTCCTTGCTCCTAGCGGTGTTCTCTCCGCTTCCTCTTCCTTCCTCCCCCTCCCCTATTTACCGCCATACATGCAAGCCAGAGGCCTGCACTGTGAGCAGCCTTCCCAGCCCCTCGCGTTTAGGTTCCCACCTCACTCCGCGGTACTCCGCTGGTTTCGGGGCCTCTCCACCAGTTACCGTTTACGTGGTGCTACCACGGTTTCTCCTGCAGCCTGTTCTTCTTCAGTGAATGGAAGATGTGGTTGCGCGATCTGCTTTGTTCATGTAATACTTGTATAAAGACTTTTCTTATTTAACCGGGAGAATTTATCGTGCTTTAGGACTAGAAAAAAATCCTTCTTTGTGGAGAAGCAGATTTCAGCCCGTACAGTTTGGTATGAATATAGGTTTCGTCTATAAAAACACAGTTAATTTTAAAGACTGGACAGGATTGTTTCGAAATACCACTGCTCACGCATTGTGAAAACAGAACATTTAATCTCAAAATTGCAAAGAAATGGGACCTTGGGTTGTTTAAATTACTTGTGTCCAGATAAGACTAGATTTTTAGGGATAATACGATGTTCGATCAAATATGCTGAACTTGAGCATGCAAAAAAGGAATCACCCGAAAAGCTTATGATACTGTATTTAAATGTCAATTTAATGTGCAGGATTAGTTTTCATGACTGCCATGTCTAGAATGCACTGATTTTATTATTCTGGGAATAGCTTTAGAGTGCTTCGAGTGTGTCTAGTTATGACTTTTCCGTATATTTTACTGGGTAGGGATTTTTTTCTTTTTTGTTGTCATGTTAAACATAAGTGCTTGTGGCATTCTGCCATACATCTTTTACCGTGAGAAACCCCCAGCCTGAAATAGCAATTTTCTGGAGGAAGTGCAATATATTTACGTCTTATTACTCAGTTTTGTATGTAATATAGATTAGGTATAGCTTTTATCTGAACTTTCCCCTTCCATTATGTTTAGGGAATATGTTACTTGTTAACAATTTGCTTAGTTGAACTATGGAAAAAATGGCCATGATTTAAAGAATAATTTATTTAAATGTAAGGGATTGCAGGTATCAAACTCAGTGAAAATCTCTGAAATGAGGAAAAAAGGCAGTTATTGATGCAGACTGTTTGATGGGTATGGGTGCAGAAAGCCCATAAATGTAGCAATGAATACATGAGCAAAGAAGGTGATTTCATCATTTGTTGATGAAATTCTAATTGGACATCCATTGAGAGTTCATCCAACAGTGGTAATGAGCAAGTGTGATTATTTTCACTTACTAAAAACAAAAACCCAAACCAAAACACCTTGGATCCTTTGATCTTTGAAAATACTGTTTCCTGCCATATGGAGCTAGGGGTGCAGAATATAAATATTTTGAGTAGGTAAATACAAAAAAGCGTCAAGTTTTCAACTCTACTGAAAGACTTTATAGAGCAGCACAAACGTGTCTATCATAATAATCTGTTAAGTCCTCTAGTGTGCAACAAAAATTTGCGCCTGTGTTGGTTTTTAGAATAAATCATAGGGAATGACATGCATATTTTTTTGATCAGTGGACAGGGACTTTGGGGTGGGGATGGGGGGTAGGAAGTTGAATGACCCTGATGCTAATGTACTCAAGGAAAAAAACTTTGCTGTTTTTCAGGGGGAGGGAGGCACACAAAAGTGATACTTGTTTTTGAAAATAAAATATATAAAATATTTTATATCTTGAAAAAGGAATCTAGGACACTGGCTGAAATAGCGAAGGCAGAACTCGATGGTACTATTTTGAAGAGCAGACCACTTCGAATTCGATTTGCCACACATGGAGCTGCCCTAACTGTCAAGAATCTTTCACCTGTCGTTTCTAATGAGCTGCTGGAACAAGCATTCTCTCAATTTGGGCCGGTGGAAAGAGCTGTTGTTGTAGTAGATGATCGTGGCAGAGCTACAGGAAAAGGTTTTGTGGAGTTTGCAGCAAAACCTCCAGCACGGAAAGCTCTAGAAAGATGCAGTGATGGGGCATTCTTGCTAACAACGTAAGTTCACAGGCTTTTGTCTGAATTTGTGTGAGTATATATTTCTGATGTGAAAGAAAACTGCATTCATGGGTATTCCTTCGTTCTTATTTTATTTCCAAATTATGAAAGCGGTGAGGTGAGAAACGAAGGTGTTTTATGCAAATACCCCAAATATTCCAGATTTTTTTTTTTTTGTGAGGAAAACCATCTTTTTCTGCATCCTGTTCATAAGACTTGTAATTATCATATGAGAGTCTGGTAGCAACATTTTGCTTTTCCTTGTCTATATGTAATATTACTTTTCTTTCTCTAGATAGTAGGGCTTTTTCTAGTGAGACTTTATTGATTGCACTCTTCCTGATCCTGGTAACAATGGGACAAAATAATATTCCTCTGATTCTTAGCAAAACAGTGCACTACATTGCTGATACTTCTGTAAACTCAGGGAACTGTTCCTGTGTTTATTTCTATCTCAGAAGTTTTATTTGTGTCTTGAAAGGCCAGAAGTACTTTTTTTTTTTTAAATGAAGACGTACATTCTGCAGAAGTTTATGGCAGTGATCTCTGGAAAACTTTGTATTTCAATGGCAAGCTTGCAAATTACAGAATTTGTCTCTTGCATCTTTTATTTCTGTACTTTCTGAAGAGAGTTGTTAACTGCTGTGCTTTAACACATTCACTAGTGACGTTTTCAAATGCTTTCTTAAAGACTGTGTAAAATGATAGATATTCAGGATTTATTTTTATTTTTCTGATTCTTATTTGGGAAAATAAGGCTGTGGTTCCACAGCATGGAAGCTTGAAGCCATCAAATTGGGGAACTTGTAGGGTTTTTTTTCTCTTTCTGCCCTGGCTGTGCTATTGATCTTTTATCCGCTTGAGAACTTTCTGATACTTCCATAAGCCACTTATGCTTGTTAAAACAACAGAAAAGTATTAATCTGGTTTTGTTGGGTTCATTTTTGGCTGTTTAGGCATGTGAAGGTGCTTGCTAACAGGGATGCTAGGAACATCAGGTCCAGCAGAGTATAAAGCAGGAGAAAATGTTGCCAGGAGGAGATTTTGGGTGGGGAAAGGGTCTGGAACTCCTCTTTCTCATGATAATCACGTAAATTTTATGTGCTGCTGAACTGGTCTGGTGACTTTGTAGTAAATTCAATCTGAATACGTCTTTGCTGTTATCAGTAGGTACCAGCAATTTGTTCTTACTCCCTGGGTTCTCTTGGCATTAGTATTTGAATGGAAGCATGGTTAGCCAAACAAGGGAACTAATTTAGTTCAGTGTTACATGAATGCTATTCTTGGCATGAGAGATGTGGCAGGGAAAAAGAAGCTAGGGTATGAGGAAGGGTATTCTGGATAGATTAGTTGCATTGAAATGACCATCTAACCATGGCCTGAGTGAATAAAAAGCACTTGATTTTTGTCTTGCTTTAGGTGGCTGACATGTTCCCTAATGCACAGTTGCAAAGATGATTAGCATGAATCTGCTGCCGTGATACTTTGATGTTTTGCTTCAGAATCTAAAATTTTAAAATTTTTAGCTGAAAACTCTTTGCCTGATCAGAAGAAAATAATCAAATTCATAGGCTAAATATAGCAAAACTAAGCATTTGAAACGTTAATATAGAGATTTAAAGTTGTTATAAATCATGACTTGTTAACACCACAGTTCAGTTGCATTTAAATAACAGAGCTGCCAGCAATTGCCATGCAGATAACATCAGGAGAAAGAGTTGCCGAGTTGTGTGCTCTGTGATTCCAGACCTCATCTTTTTAATCTGCACTCGATGCCCAAAGTTTTCTTTTTCAGCTGTCGATGTTGTTAAAATATATTGATTTTTTTTCTGTGAAAAGATCTGCGAAGTGACATAAAGGTGTGGAACACAATAAATAAGTGCTGGCATTTTGAAAAGAGTGTCTCTATCTCTTTTCTTACCAATTTAAGGTGTGTGTTACAGGCTGTGCTCCCAGGACTGATGCAGAGAGCTTTTTAGACAATTCAAGATCCTTATACTGCTATCCTTGGCAGTACTGGCTAATACTTGTCTCTGATTACTACAGATAATGAGAATTCAAGGAAGGTATTTTCAAAGATGAGTTACGATTCTGGTTCGTGAGAGTATGATTGTTCAAAGAATGGGTTTTAAATAACTTAAGCAGAAATGTTTTTCTAATTATCACTGGAATATTAATGCCAAATTATCAAGCTGTTTTCAATTGCAGAGTAACTTTCAAAAGTAACTTTTCATATTCTGTGGAAATACGAATAGGCTGTGTTGTTCTGGTTTGGGTCTGTTTGGTGCTTTCCCAATATAATCATGGCCCCTGTGTTGCCTCACTGATGAAAACAAAAAGGTAGTTCCTTCCTAAATATTTTGTAGTTTGTAGGCTTTGTTTTTTTTTTTTTTTTTAATCTTTAAATACTTCATAGGAAACAGAACTACATCAAGTAAATTGCGGTTTCTAGGCAGAATAGCTGGTTTTGTGTATAGAAACAATTCTTTTTTAAAAGATAATTCTTAAAGTCAGGATTCACTGGAATTCTGTGGTTTCAGAAGAATTTGCAAGACATGGGGATTATAGATAATATGTTAGCTTTCTGGAATGTTTCCTCAAAATACTAAAATAACTTTAACTGCTTCATTTATTATTCAATTATTAAATTGAAACTGTCTTCCAGAACACCTCGACCTGTTGTTGTAGAGCCAATGGAGCAATTTGATGATGAAGATGGGCTTCCAGAGAAGCTAATGCAAAAAACACAACAGTATCACAAGTAAGTTGTGTTCAGCTTTATTTTATAAAACATGATTTATGTCCTTAGTTGGCTTGGTAAGTATATACTTTTTTTAGTTTGTGTAACAGGAAGTAGCATTTTGTATATTGTGCTGTTTTGTGTTAAAGGATTAAATAGGACCTTGCGAAGATTTCCTAATCATGGTAAAATTCAGACTTGACTTGTTGGTTTAACATTCTGTGCATTTACTAACGTAGGTAGATTTCCTCGCCTGCCCTGAAATCAGTTGGAGCTTGTTGCCAGCCAAGCTATAGTTTTTTATGGATTAGGGGGGTGGTCTAATCCTGCAGAGATTTGTACACCTGCAGATTTTTGTTCTCTGAGTAGACCCTTAATTGTTTGTAAAGTCAGTGGAGTGTAACTCTTTGCACCTTCCACAGTTCAGATAAGACTTTGAGCATAACATAAGGGAGTGAATCTTGATCATGAGGTGGAAGAGAAGTCACCTAATCTGATAATATTAATTTTTAATATTGAAATTTGATTGCCACTTAGAAACCACGTTGCTTGACGCTAAAATGCTTATTCTGGTAAGGCTGGAGAATATAATTTTTTAAAAATGTGTCACTGTTAGTTACAATATTAGTGTTAGAATGTGAAATAAAATGTTGGCACTTTTTACTCTTTAGAGATTCTGGCTAATATTCTGAGCTGTCTAGTAAGCTTTGATATTTATTTAAATAACTGTTTTTATGAATTGACTGCTTGCTTTAGAAGGCTGAACACAGTTAAACTAGCATTGCATCGTAGTATTTTGTACTAATGTAAATATAAATTTTTATCTTAAAATTATATAAATTGAACAGATCCTTATTTGGACAATTTATCTGATCACATTACTTAACAGCTGAATTAAGCTTTGACTGGTTTAGAATGTAGTCACCTGACAGGTTGATTTAAAGTCAGATCTACCCTTGAAGTGATTGTTTATAAATTCTTTGGCTGTTACAGCTGTTGATCTAAATGTGTCCTTCTGTACATTTTAACTGCAAAATTTTTATTAGGGAAAGAGAACAGCCTCCACGTTTTGCTCAGCCTGGAACATTTGAGTTTGAGTATGCTTCACGGTGGAAGGCTCTTGATGAGATGGAAAAGCAACAGCGTGAACAGGTTGACAGGAACATTAGAGAAGCCAAAGAGAAACTAGAGGCAGAAATGGAAGCAGCTAGACATGAGCATCAGCTAATGCTGATGAGGCAAGGTAAAATCAGATTAAATTTGTTTTGTCACAGATTTTCGTTGTGTAGCATATTGAGCTGTATGTTAAACTTAGAGATTTTGCAGACACTATTTAGTTAAATGCATTGAACTGAGAAAAAGGAAGTAATATTTCTCCTTACACATATTCCTTGATGATTTGCAGAGATGAATTAAGAAACTGAGAAAGTGGTGATTGTCTAGGTCTGTTGTCTTCACTTCTTAAATTTATCTAGTGTAAGTAGTTTATGTAAAGAAATTGAATGGTAGCTTCACACTCATCAGTAAAATTATTTTCCATTTTTGATGTTGCTTATGGTACTAGATAGGACTAAGAACTGTTTGTGGGCCGTGTGCAGGAAAAAATAAAAAATGATAGCTTGTACTTCTTTTGGCTGTTCTCTGCACCTCTGGTATGATTTTAAATGTTCCAGTAGCTAATACTTTTTTTCTGCTTTGAAACCCAGCTGAGAAGTCTGATGTATGCATAGTATTATATGTATGTAACAACTCAAAATAACTCACAGTTGCCATGAATTTCAGTCATTCTTGACATTTTAAGATCATGTATCCCTCTTGTAATTTTTTGGAGATGTTGTCTTCTAGTGGTGGGGGAAGAAAGTCCTCTACCAATTGCTTTCAAGCCCTGTCTTTTAAGAATAGAGCTGGAGTGTTTCCTGAGCAGAGAGGACAGTAGCAGGACAAGTATCTGGTACTTTCTGCTTGTTAGTCTTCTCCCCAAAAGATGTTTTTCCCAAAATGTTGCGGACTTACAATCACTGCTTTCCAGTTCAGAACTATTGAACTACTGCTTGATTTTAGTTCTCTTTGTATGACTGCTAAATTGCAAGGCTTGAGTGGATAAAGTTTAACTATATTGCAGATCTGTTGGAAAGGATCTCAAGGTTTGCTGGATGAATCAAACACTGAAGTTTTTTTAAAATCTTAATTTAAGGGAGATCATGGCTATCTAAAAAAACAGTGGCCTGTTTATTAAGGTAGAAAAGGTCTTGATGATAAAACATGGGAGAACAGCTTAGGTATGTTTTGTGGCTATTAGGGTTTCTTTTAAGGATACTGTGAAGGAAAAAATACTTTTTTTGGGGGGTATCTATTAAGCTCCACTTTTATATAGAAGAGGAAGATAATTACTCCTTCCGTTGAAGAGCCACTAGAATATGGATGCTTTTGGTACTAATATTCCAGTAAGGAAACATACTTTTTGTTAGTGTGGGAAGAGGGTTTTTTCCATCCCCGTTTGATTAAGAGTACTGCTCTTTGGTACCAAGTAACTTGGAATTTTGTTTAGATGATTAGATTTGTGCTTATTCACTTGCCGATGTTTAATTTGCTAAGCTCTAGGAGTTAGTAAACACTCCTGTTTTAATCTTCTCAACTCTTCAGCTTAAGTGTGTATGGAAATACGGTGTTTTTTTCTCTTGTATTTATTTTCAGACACTAGCTGCTTCTAAATCTTGCTGGTCTGAACAGTGTCTCTGGGTATAAGTTCAGACCATACCAATAATATTAATTGTGTTGAAGAGATTGCATCACAGGGTTTTTAAGAAAGGTGCAATGAAACTTGAGGCATCAGAACCTAGAATTAATATTTTTGTACACCTTGATGCACAGATTTAAAGGTGTATTGAAGTAGTTTTTCTGAAATATGAAATGCAATATATTAATTGTCAGGAGCTAAAAAGAAGATGGGAAGGGTGAGCTTACTAGAGTCCATGTACTCCTGCAGGTGAAGGTTTTAGAAGAATTGCTGTATGCGAGCTAGTAGGACTTGGAACTAGAACATGCTGGCTTAAGTACTCAGGTTTTTGTGGTGTGGTCTTAATAAGGTAGACTTCTTTTGATATGTGTAATTTTTCACTTTTAAGTGTCGTATTTTGACAGATTGAGTCAGAAGTAATTTGTAAAGCAGAACACAGGTTTCCATGTGTAAGTAAGTTGCCACGATGTTTCTGATCTATGTATTTGGTGGTATGCTTCTGACTTTTGTAATATTCTTTCATAATGGTGGTTGAATAATTTATGAAAATACTGGAAAATGTGACTGAATTTAACTGAAAGCTTCATTATCAGATACATGGAAGCTGGGCATTTGTTTTCTGTTTTTAGAACCTGAAAAATCAGCAGCTAAAATGACTTAAAAATCTTCAGATTTGGTGTTCCTGCTTGTAGGATTAATTTCTGAGGTGAGAGTACACTTTCACCTTCTGCCCTCTGCTCTGCAAAAGGTTGAGGATAAAAGACCTTGCCCTTTTGTAAGCACAAGAACGTGCAGAAGCTAATAATAATGCTTTGTCTTTTTTTTTTTTCCACAGCTGCTTTAGTGCAGTTTTTTCTATTAAGAGAAAGGGCCTGCGTCCAACATATGTCAGTCCAGAATTACCATCATTGCAGATCTTTTAATATGAATGGCTCTGTGCACAGCCTGAACTTGTAGATCTGTATTTTCATCTGGCTAGTAAGGTTTTGTGCCAAGATTCTGCCATTGTCAAATGGTACTGGATCATAAATTGGTATGTTGAACTTTACTAACAATTCCAGGAAAGGCAATAATGAGAACTATGCTCTGGAAAAAAATTAAGAGGACACTGAGAAAAGTAAGACACTACACCCTAAGAATAAAGGGGAGTGAATGATAAATTTGTAGCAATTAGTGGTAGAGAGAAAGTAGGAAATGCTACGCCAGTGTACTAACACAAGAAAAAGAGAATGCTGCATGAATTTGGAACAAAGAACTGAAAAGGAAATCTTTTTCCACAGTGGACAATCTTGAGTATAGAATGGGTCATTTCTTGATCTCAGTAATACTCCGAAACAACCTGAAGGTTAATTAAAAAAAAAAGTGCACTTGTACTCTGAAATATATTTTAAAAAAAAAGTGTGCTTGCAGTGCTCCCCGAGTATAAGGATAACAGTGGCCAAGCCTTCTATGGCAGGCAAAGTTGGAAAGAATTAGCCCTCAGACTTTGTGATTTGAGTGAATCTTCAATGTAATCATATTCTATTGAAGTGTGAAATGTTTTAATTTTGCAGAAGAGACTGGAAAAGCAAGCCTGCAAAACGTGCTTGAGAATGGAGTTCTAATGTCAATAAGGACGCTGTGAGAATAAAAGTCTGATAATCTTTGTTAGAAAAGAAAACAAGTAACATGATATTTTGGTGAAAGGTACTGGTCATTGTAGTTGGTTTTGGATATTAAAGTAAAAGGTTAAGTTGTAATAATATATGGTGATGCAAGTTTGAGGAAAGTGATTTGCATAGCTGAAAAGATGTTTTAATTAGTGTAGTGGAGAAATGCATAAAGAAATGTGTGGAGTAGTTGAACTAAAGTGTAAAACGCGTACAATAGGTGATACAGTGGAATGTTCCTCACAGTGTCTATAATGTCATGTGGCCAATACCATGTGAAGATAGAGAAGGCGAACAACTCCTTTCTAACAAAAGATATAATTAATATTCATTGAAGAAAGCATAAATTTCCAGGCAGAAATTAATTATGTGACTGATCAGAAACTAGTACAGCAAAAGTAATTACTATTAGTTGCACCCTGCTTTTTAAGAGCATTTTAAGTGCTTTTTAAGAGGAAATGGCTGTTTCTTTCTGGTAGTGTTAAAAGATTAGTAATTTGTAAGTTGCTATAAGCATAGTCATGCTAAATCTCTGTGGAGGCTCGGATTACATGCATCTGAAGTTCATACCAATTTTTTCTCATGTGTGCCATGCAGTAGTCTGCAGTGGGTAGTGCAGAGTATAAGCGCATATATATTGTACTAGTTTTCTTGCTAGAGTGACTTTAGCAATACGCAGCATTGTGAGAAGATTGATACTTTGCCCTAGATGTAAAACCAGGATGTGATTTAAGAGATAGAGGTTTTTTTCTCCTTTTCTTTGTTTGAGGACTTAGATTTCTGTTTCCATAACCTGCTTTGGAGGCTTTGCCAGTCCTATACCTTTCTGTGTTTCTGTGACCCATGGATCCAGTGTGTTTTTTTAATATACTTAGCTTTTTGGGAAGAAACGTGTTAAAGGTGTTGAGGAATTTCTTTAAAAATTGAATGTTAGAACTGTAATCTGACAGTAATAGCAATTTTTTGTGTTGCTACATTGTTGATAGGCAGCTTTTATCTTTATTACGTTTTTAATCCTGTTAGATCTCATGCGCCGTCAAGAAGAATTGAGGCGTCTGGAAGAACTTAGAAATCAAGAACTGCAGAAACGCAAGCAGATACAATTGAGGTATTTTGTTTTCTACTGTGCAAAGGTGTGGCATGCAGCTGCTGTAGACCTGCATGAATTTAGATACTCTAGCTTATAGAGCTTTCTTTTGATATCAAAAATGTTTTTGCTGCTAAAAAGTTACTTTTCAAAAGCTTAATGTGTGTTATTTCTGTTAATGTTCTTGAACGTAAGTGATCACTTGTGCTAAGAGAATGATTTCAAGTATTTCTAGAATTTTTTCATTTATTTCAGCTCTACTAGTTCTGTTGTAAATTTGTGAGCTTTCTATATAGTGTAGAAATGTCTTAACATTTTTTTATTATTATTTATGTTAATCTTTTCACTGAAGCATAACTGTAATAGATATGAATGTGCTTCTGAGATTTATGGGCAGGTGATCTGCATGTCGAATATCATTGCAAATTTATAGTCTGACATGAGATTTTTGGGGGTATTTTCACTTGACATTCTCGTATGTTGCAAACAATTTTTCCTTTTAAGATCCAATTCATACAAATACTTGTTTCCATGCCTCTGCTAAAATTTAAGAAAATAGACATAGTAACATCACGTTGATTGAGTTTATACTTTTTATGTTAAATATCACAAGAAATGTAGATGAGAAGAAAGAACAAAACACAAACACCTCGCAGAGTTAAAAATATGTTTTTGGTAGTATTGAAATGTTTTAATACCTAGTGTCTTCTTAAAAACTAGAGTATTTTAATCTGCTCACCAATATGTAGCTGAAAGAACAGGTATAGAATGTACTAGTATTGTAATCACCTGTATTCCAGTTAAAAAAACCCCCAAACTTAAATAATATTCAGGTGGAGTAGATTAGTGCTTTACACTATATACAAAAATAAATTAAAAAAATGACCGATTTTGTTCATATGCTTGATCTTATCTACTGAGACTGAGTACAAGCCTGACAGGTCAAGAGTCTAAGTTGACATAGTTTTTGAAAAATATTCTAGACATGAAGAAGAACATAGACGTCGTGAAGAAGAGATGCTACGCCAGAGGGAACAGGAGGAATTACGACGACAGCAGGAGGGAGGATTTAAGCCAAATTTCATGGACAACGTAAGTAAAATTCTATGAAGAAAATCCAAATTGTAAAAGAATTCTTTTTTATTGTAATATTTTTATATACTAGCTATTGAACTGCTGCCTTCTTGTTTACTGTTTTTCCTTCAGTGTTCCATCATTCTTATGAGTGGAGTGGTAGAAATTTAGTAGTATAGTTATTCTCTTGTACAATGGCATCACTGTTATTTTTCCTACAAGCTGGTGATGTAACACTTAAGGTGTTCAGATAATAATTTGCCTTTTTTATTTGGGAAATGAATTTTTCCAATAAATAATAGAATTTTTTCGAAGTGGGAGGTCATGGGAATACGTTTTTCTGAGGACGTGCCCTAGTTTGAAGGTTTATATTTTAAACCAGTTTAGGCTGTTAAGCTTCTTTGAATTTCTTGGTTTGGTTGATGCTTAACTTACTGAGAATAATATACTTCAGAAACAAAATGGGTGGTGTTAACTTGATATGGAGCCTAAAATCACTCTCCCCTTTGACCCTGTTGTAAAACTAGATGAGGAAAACCTCGAAATCTTTACTAAAGGAGGCTGGAAGATTATAAAGGTGGAAAAGAAAATTGTTGTCTGCTATAATTTCTACATTATTTATATTAGTAATTTAGGTGTGTTCTGTCTCTGAAGACTCATCCTGCAGGACTAGCAAAACGTTGGTATCACAGGATTCCGCTTCTAAATTTTCATGATGAACTATTTTGGTTGAGGGTATGATTTTTTTTTTTTCCTACCAACCAAAGCAGTTAAATGAACTCAGTCTGTATTGTGAATGCTTTAGTTTCATGTGAGAAGGATACCTTTTATGGTTACAGCTATTCTTAGTGAGGAAGCAATGAATAAGCAATCCACACAATGCTCTTTTACATTATTATAACGACTGTGATCTGCAGGAGGGAATTTTGCTCCCCTTCACAGGTACAACTTGATACGTAAATCAGAAATGAACTGCTGGTTTCTGAGCTGCTTTTTCTGATTTTGTGTTTTGTGAAAGAAATACCTATTTTACATTCTATACCATAACACTTTCTGTAGGGTTGAGAAGAATATATTATGTATATTCTGAGACATTCTAAGAGAAGTTAGAAAATAAAAGCTTTCCTGTTCTTAGCAGGACACCTTTTTCCCATCCTCTGCCCCTTAGTGCTTTTAATAAAGATGGGGAGGAAGCAAAATTGTTTCTTTGGTGTTACTAACAGCTATCAGTTGAAACTTTATGCTTTTTTTGTGTTTTGAGAAACTTGCAGCAGAAAAGAGTCAATCATTTATTTCCAAATGTGCTCACAGTGTAACACAAACTGCTTTCAGCATGTCTTTGGGGTGATGAAGATCAAGAATTCAAAACTCAATGTCCTTTAGTGTGTTCCCACATATTATTAAACATACTTTGTGAAATAGCACGTAACAGTTGTCTGATGTAATTCAGAAATAGCACTTATTGATTGTTACTTCTGTAGTGCCAAATATGAAATTTCATTTCACCTTAATTTCTTCATGTAGCATCCTTTGGGGTGGCCTGACTTTCTTTCTGACCCTGTAAGCTGCGTGTCAAAATCCTCCTGTGGCTTATCTGTGAGACTGATGCTACTTCCTGCAGAGAGCTACAGGAAGGGAGAGCTGGGGAGCCAACCCACAGGCTTGAGATGGCAGTAGCTCCCTCAGTTTCCATTGCTGTTAGGAGATTGTGGCCTGTATCCTGCAGTTTGGGGTGCTGGAGAAAATTAGATAGTGCTGGCCACAGTAACCTCTGCTGATTTTCTTCTTGCAGCTGTCTTGAGGTAGAGTTACTTAGCCTCTGTGTTTGAATTGCTTGCCACAGTTTGGCCATCCCCGTGCTTATCTGCATCTTTAAATTCCAAGCTCTTATGTGAATAGGAACTGTTCAAGTTGGTGTGCTGGATGTGGCAAAAATGTAGTGTAAGAAGGGAAGAGGAATGGTTCAAATGGAAAGCACGTCAATCACTCTGCATAATTTTTGCAACTTCTATACAATGCAGTTTTTTTGGAGGGGAAGGTAAAGCTGGAAGAATGCTTTGGAAGAGTGTAGCTTTCCCACTGGGTTGCATTACTGGAATTGTGTGTTCATCTGGAACTAATTAATACACTGCAAGAATGTATAGATATAGCTGTGTGGTGACAACCCTACCAAAAGTGTTATATAAAGGAATATGTAGTGCAAGTGTTGGTTTTTTAATGTCATGTGAAGTTGAAGTGGCATATACGATAATTAAAAAAAAAACCAAAACGTTTCTTGTAATCTTCAGACTAGTCTTTAGTATTCTGGTCATGTGTTGGCTTATGTTTTACTTCTAATGTCCTTTGAGCTTTAAAAGAGGAAGAATTGAAAAAAAAAATGGAAGTGACATTCACTTTATTTAGCAACTGTTTCTAATAAGGGCAGCTGTGTAACTCTAAGCATGGCCTGTCATTTTATAGGCGTTAATTATAACATGTCTTTAGATAACGTTACTTAAGTTGTGTAGTGTGAATGGGAACTGAAAAAGCCTTTGCATTTTGCAGCAGAGAATTGTAAACCATTTCTGGAGACTGCAAAATGATACATCAAATCTTTTCTCAATTTAGTGGCATTTCTTATACAACTAAATTTTTATTTATTCTTACTGATAATTGTTTATTGTGAACACAATCCATCTGGTAATTACTTCTAGTCTCAGATTACCATTGTACATACACTGAAAAAAGTTATTCCCTGTTTTGAGTTCAAAAGTTGCCTCTTGGTGAAAATTGCATTTTATGGTACTAGTGGATATTTTTTACCATATCAGGTCTTGATAAACTCTTTTGGCATAATCCTTATAACATATTAAAGTCTTCTGCCAGCCGTGTATTTAGAAGGAAAATAATAATTGTTTCTAATCCTTGTTTTTGTTTCTTAAAAGCTTTGAAAAGTAAGCTTCCTTCACTTATATCCTATCCCTTTTTACTGTTCAGTATAAACGAAGGACATAAATGGTAAGTGCAATGACCACCAGAATTGGAACCTCTCATGTAAGGTTGCAGTATTAGGCTTTCCTGTTTTAAATTTCTTTCTGTATCTTTTCCCTAACTTGTTAAACTTTGATTTTTCAGTGTAACTACTTTTGAAAAACATCCTGTAATCAAGTTTAATGTAGTTACTAGTTACTCAGTTTAGTTACAGATGATAAAAATATTTTCTGTGAGGGGATTTCTCTTCCTGAAGCATTCTTGTTCATGGTGATATGGTACATTAAAAATTTGATTGCATTGATTGTTAATCTAATGGGCAGCCTTGTGATGCCTAAACAATTTATTAATCTGGTTGTGTGATCTCTAGTAGATAAGTTATTGATAAACACTTTTATATTGGTTAGGGGTTTTCCCTTGCTTTATAAAAGTTGATTACTTGAAATCTGCTATTACAGGTCAATATGCATTCTAATTTCATGATAGCTTAATCAGTTGCGTATATCTTTCTTGCTGAAAGAGGAGCTTGCTGATGGTGACTGGAAGCGATATTTTGTTTTTCAGCAGCACAAATATTTTTTAAAAAATAGAGTACTTCTAAGTGCTAGTAATACATTAAGTATTCAAACTGTCCAATGGTTGCTGTGCAGTTGGGAATGGCTTACTTATATTGTTAAATCTCAGTTGGAGCCTTTTTACCAAATAATTCCATTTCCAGGAACTACTTTTATTCATGTCACCAACTTAGAAGAATGAAGAGAGTGTGATTTGGACTTAGTGTATTAAAATAGTTTTCATGTGCCTACAAAAGAGACCAAAATATGTAGGAGTCGTAGTCTTAGTTTTATGGTGCACAGATTTAATTCTGTAGTAACACTGCAAAATAGTGTCAGGTTGGTATTGTACTTAATGAAACAATAGCTGTGATACTGGCCTGCAGCTTACAGGTGGTCTTATTGATGGTTTAAAGAGGGAGTTGAGATTTCTGGATGTCTGTGTCCTTTTCGCTCCAAGGCAACTCCCCCTTTTTCAAGTATAACTTGCATACGTAAGGAACTGTTTCTTGTGAGTTCATCAGTTTCAACTTCTGAATGCTTCTGAATGTTCTTTCATGTAAGACTTTGTATATTAAATACTTAACTTTTTTTATTTCCTTTTCAAGAATTACTTCTAGATGTTGTTTTGCTTTCCTTTAATTTTTCTTGCACAGAAGCACTCCTGCTCAAGTATCTTGTGTAAGTATCAGCCGCTAAAGCAGTGAAGGTTGTAGTGGACTTAGATCAAAAGCTGTAAGACAGGTGAGAGCAAGGGAGTAAAAAAGTACATGCCCAAACAACAACAAAGTTCATAGCTGCAGAAATGCCAGGAACTTGACTGAAAAAACCTCAGATATTTAGCCTTTGTCCTAAGGGTTTTGTCCTCCTTTGGAGCAGTTCATAAATGTAGCTTCCCATTTCTTTATTATTTTGAGCTTACTGAGGTATATATTATCCTTCACTTCTACATTCACTTGCAAGTTAAGTAATAGACATGTTTGAAATGAGACTATCAGATTTCCTTGGAATTCAGGATTAGTTTTCAGGAGTAATAATTCAGGAATAGTTTTTTGCACTTCTTGACTCTTAAGTGAATAGAACTGCTTTTTTTTTTCTCTTTCGATTATGTCAGAAGTTTGAATTTTCACTGAATGCAGAATTGTTTCCTGCCTTACTCAAAACTAACCTAAGCTAAGGCAGATTTTCAATAAAAAATAAATATTTCCAAGAATCTTTTCAAATTTCATCTGTTTTCTACTAATAATGCATTTTGGTTATTTTTGTCTTGGCGGCCTAGTGTACTTAATGAAGCTGATGGTGGTGACGTTCTGTGAGGTTGTATGAATAAAATCTCTGTTTCTTAACAAGCTGCTATAAAGCTAAGCTGCTTTATGAAAGCTCTTTTTTGTAGAGCTTGGTTGGGAGAGATGAATTACCTCTTATCGCAATCCAGCATACACACTTGTGGAAGAAGTAGTTCATGTTTGACACCTTAAAAGCCTTTTAAGGTAAAGCTAGCTTGGAGAAAGGCAGATCATTAAATGTAAAACGAAAAAAAAACCCAACCTGACAAAACATTCCTGCTTTCTTGGCAGTGGTTTTACTTCAGTGATCAAGTTTCTTCCTATGCATAAAGCAACATAGGCTAGGCCTTTGAGCAGGCAGTTCATAAATATGCAGTCTGTGGTTTTGTGGGTGGTCTTAGTTTTGGCAGTAGCACTAAACTTTTTTATTTTTGCAGGATTGCAGTGATATGTATCACTAGACAGATACTTAAATCTTGCATTTCCTCTGTTCCTCGGTGTTTTAGATACTAAATTTGGTGCTTTAGGTAAGAAGAATAATTCCTTAACAGGCTTTAAAATATTTGCATTGTATTATTTCCAGAAACTAAAAAAGTTATTTTCAGCCTTTAATTACATTGCCAGATATAAAAACTATTTTAACTGTCATATCTGCTACTAGTATGAAAAGACGCATAAAAATCAGTGCTGAACTTCAGCCATCTTTTTGTAGCGTATTACATGTTTGTATACATAAACTGAAGCTATTGTGGAATAAGATTTTTTTGGATGCAAGTATTTATTTCATGACCGTTTTAGGATGGCTCATAATTGACTTTCTAGATTATGTTCTTACGTGTATCAAGGATGCTACTTAAGGTAATTTTTCAGTAATGGAGCAAATGATCACTACAATGTTAACGTTAATTTGTAACTTTATATTTCAGTATGTGTGAACTGTGAATATTTAGGATAATGTGATAAGTTTCCCTTGTGTCAAGTTATGTTATAGATATTTAGGAGACTAAAATCTTTTACTCTGTTGCCATCATCTTCTAATGTTTGCACAAAGAACTTCAGAACACTTCATGTGAACTTGCAAACAAGTCACCATTCATAAGTAATTTTTGTCTCTTAATGTGCTGTCAAATGTGCATAAATCTCCAGTGTGAATTTAGGTGTTGCAGTACTGCTTGTAATCATTCCCAGGTTTGTTCTGTTGTACAGTAATTGATAAGGAATTACTTTGTCCATGTTCTTTAGATTATCTGTTTTTTTGTATAACTTAATTTTCTTTCAGTAAGACTGATGGATCAAGAAACTAAAAACACTTTTCAGATGTGTCATATGCAATGGCAGAATGACATCAGTCTTTGTCAGTCTTAGTGTTTCATGAGGCCTCAGATTTAGCAGATGCCATTTTTATTCAATTATTAGTGGAAAGACTGTAAGTGCATCTGGTGTGCTTGTTTATAGAATACTCCATTTGCATACTTAGCTTCTGTTTCATGGGTTTTACAGATAAAAATGAAAAATTATTAAAAAGCAGATTTAATAAGTCTACATTCCATATTTTTAATGTAATTTCTGAAAATTTTTACTGCTCACAAATTAAAATCTACTTACCTACGTTCTCAAGTACTGAGTTCTTCAGTTTTTCATCTTCTGACAAGTAAGAATGAAGCTTTTATAAATAATTTAGAAAAATACTTTGTTAAGTGTTTGATAAATGCCCTACATATTTTGAAGAAGCTAAAATTGTTTGCCCTAATAATTTTCATTTTTTCTTCCTCAGCTACTGGAGTTAAGTTTGACTTGGAGTTTGTACACATATTTACCCAGACTAAGAAGAAACTAACTTAAGTTTCAGTTGTCTGCTTGGAACCTATTTTGGACTCATCCAGCTGTCTAAATGCTGAGGTCGTATTTGGTGGCATTGAGACTTGCAGCCAAAATAGGTCCCTCTGCTTAGAAAAGTTTGTCTTTATTCAAAGGGTCTGTGTTTAAAGGAAGAGTAGAACACCCAAGAAGCAATAAATGAAATTTCTGTAGAAATAGTGTTTTTTGATGTGAGGAAACCTGTTAGTGGATCTGTTGCTTAGTGTGAGGAAAGCTTATTTATAGATCTGGTTTCTCTCTTAAGAGGCAGTGCTTTCTGAGTAGTTTTTTCTTAAGTGTGAGCAGTAAGCCTCTGACCTTTTGCTTAGCCTCTAATGTTTAGCTTCAGTAGCTCTCATGAAGTAGAAGATTTTAGTATTGGTAATGCAGTAAATTGAGACATAGAAATTAACTTGTTTTAGTGAGGTTGTCTGTCTTTTGATACCAGTCTAAATGCTATTTTTTAATTAAAATATTTAGGGTTTTTCTCATGAATATTTCACAAGCCTCCTTTCTGTAGTGTAGGCATCAAGTACGTTTATCTCATTACCAGAGCTAATGCTTGTTTTGGGTTATTAAGTCTTCTATGAGGAATATGGAATTTAAGTCTGATATTTGTCTTCCATCAAGTCTTTCTTTAGGTTCCATTTTAGTTTTCCAGAGATTAGGTGTTATTGTTAGATGAATTAGCATTTTTAATAAGTATTTTTTGGAAAAAAAGATGAGAAGAGTTTCTGTAGAGCTGTTTTGTAACTGTTCAGGTGGGGAGTTTAATATCTTGGTTAATAGAAACTAACTTTTAAAGAGTCAAATATATTTAACATTTACAATTTAAAGATGTTTTCCCCAAACATTATCATAGAATCATAGAATAGTTTGGGTTGGAAGGAACCTTTAAAGGTCATCTAGTCCAACCCCTGTGCACTGAGCCCTGCTAAAATGTCTATCCCCGTTATGATTTCCTGCAGTGGCTAATGGCTTACTAATTTAGATGTAGCATTGTATAGGATGAAAGAATATTTTTATTAGCTTTGTTTTGTACATGGCATGAAGGACACTGCTTCAACTAGTGTTGCTGAATGCAGTTTTGTTGATATACTTGTGGCAGGTGAGCTGGTAAGTGTCTCTTCTAAATGTATTAATACAAAAGACCAGAAAAAGACAATATAATGTCAAAATCAGGTTCTTCAGGCTTTGTTTCTCTTCTGTATATAGTGCTGTTTTTTATAATCCTTTTTAAATTTGGTTTTCCTACAGAGTTTTTGTGTTTGTTCTCCCCTGCCCTTTCTGAATTATTAAAAAATTGTTTATCTGTAGGGGAATTTATATGTTCTTTAGGTAAGAACCAGCTATTCTTTTTTGTCCCTATTCATTGTGATGCCCATTGTGTCCCTAACATGATTCTGACCTTTGGGTCTATAGTACATAAATAAATTAGTAGTTTTTGTTAGATATCTTTTGATGAAAGCAGATACTGTAGCTTTAGAGTTACTGAGTGTGGGTCAGGGGATTTAACTAGAAAGCAATTTTTCTTAATCCATTTGGATATGTTCAGATGACCAGTTGCTTAAACTTCTGATTAAAGTACTGGAATTTCCTGGTACAATGTCTGTTGTTTTCCTCAGTCAGAACTCTCTTTATTCAAGTGATAAGCATCTTTCTTCATTCCAGTCTGCCTCATTTTGCTCCTGTTTTACAGTAAATGGCCTCCAGGTTGTATAAAAGTACTAGCTGGAAAACTGTGGAGAGGTCGAAAACAACTGGAGCCTGGTTTCATGCCAGGAAGTTTCATTGATGCTTCTTTGTTATGTTTTGTATGTTTAAGTGCTGTATGTGTGGACAGGCCAGAACTTTGTTGGGGAAGTCTTAAAACATTGAGTTACTCTGATTGTAAGCAACATTCATAACATGTATAAAAGACTGCAGATGATTGTTAGAAGTTTCTTCTTCAGGACCTCTTTGTAGCAATGAAAAACTTCAACTTTCAGCTTCCTTTTGGCAAATACTTGCATACTTTAATTGCTTGGCAACTCAGATCAGTTATGGGATAGCGACTACAATTGGACTTTTTTTTTTTTGTTACAATTTAGTCAGCATATATAATATCTACTTGACAAGGAAAAATTGTTAATAAAGTCTGGCAAAGAGTCTTATTTAGTGTACTGTGGCTATATCTAGTGCTGCTTTTAGAGTGTTTTAAGTTGATTTTGCAATGTTATATATGACATTCCAATTAAAAAGTAGTTAGATTTTTATATGAACACTTCATGATAAAGGTTATTCTTGGCAGGTTAATTTTTCTTCTAAGTGAACATTGTTGACTTTCACTTCATCTCATCCTTGATCTCGCAATTACAGAAAATTGTTGTTTTGAATCAGTCCAGTGTTCACTCTGTTTTGATATTTGCCTAGATTTGTTTCCTGTGCAAGGCAAACGTAACATTTGGGAAATCTAAAATGCAGCATTTTTTTATAAAACCCATTTTCAGTTAAATATTATAGTGTATTTCTGCATGGTGGTCTAGTTAGCCCAGACATTGTCACCAGTTTAAACAGCCCTTCAACTCCAGACCCACCAGGATGAATTGTGGAGTGCATCTTTAATTAAGTCATTTGCAGCTTGTTCTGTGAAAGTATAAGGTATCCTCCATGTTCCCATGGATGTTGGTTTTGATACTTACCTACTCTCATGACATTTCTTTAGCTAAAATAAAACCAAAGTAATTCTAAGCTGCAGCATAAAATTCTCTAATATGCCCCTGAAGATGTGAATATATTGTGAATGTAATGTAATTATATGTATCAATTGTGAACCTGGTGATATGGTGGCTATTGCTTTCAGACAGTAGTTTTCAGGTAAGTAAACAGTTAAGTGCCTTTAATTGGTTACGAATAAAAAACATTTGCATTATGCTCAGCTGTTGAACTGAATTTATGTTTTTAATTTCATTACTGTCATTCAAAAAAATGAAGCTAGTAGAAGTGAAATAAGTGGTTTTTACATATTGGTTCCATGGATCTATGGTGGCTCTTAACTGTGGCAGAACCAAATTAGTTGACAGAATGTTGTAATGGGGGAGTTGCTATTAAGAGGGTTAATATATATACACCTTTTTTTTTTAAAAGGGTTTCCAGATCTGTTAAAGCGGTTACCTTCTCTTAGCACATTTGTCTTGTGAAAAATTATGTCTTGAGTTTTACCTTAAAATGTTTGAGAAGCAGAATTCTACTTTCCTTGTAAGTGTTAGTTGTTAGATCAAGGGGAAATTTAGACACAATACCTCCCTTCCTGTTTGCTCTCAAATGGTCAACAGTGATGGTGTTTTGTGGGGGGAAAATAATAAATAAATCTGTCTTTGCAGTTAGACCCTCAGAGAGTGCTTCATCTGGATAGCCATAGACAGTGAGGGGACATGGTAGGATTTTCTTTTACCTGAACAGATGACAAAGATGATTGAATTAGAGGCATGGAATTAATCTTTGGATTTCATTCCTAGCTGCTGTTTATATGCAGTTTGTTTGGGGCCAGATTTTGTCTTCTCTATACATTAATTTTTTGGCTGGTGAATAACATTTTCCACAAGTTGTGAGAAAATAAGCAGCCTTTTTAGTCAGTTTTATTCTGTAGGTGTGGTGTGTACAATATTTTACTGTATTACAACAAATGGAAGTGGGAGAGGTGGGGAAAAAAATCAGAAATAACGATACATTAATGCAGTGTTTTAAATGCAGTGTCAAAATTCAGAGAAGCAGCAAGTAACTACAAGAGAAAATAATGAAGTAGAAAAGACATAAATCTCGATATAGAGCAAAGTTATGTAATCAACAGTAGGTTCTACGATAAATCTTGGCTTATTTTAGACTCTTCTTTTTTGTTAACAAGTTAGATTGTCATTTGAATTTTTGGCCTGTAATATAGCGTTCTGAAGGTATGAGTTCTGTGTAAAACAAAGCTGCAGTAGCTTATGTGATAAAAGAGCTTTAAAAAGCACATAAGCTTGTTTAAGAAAATATATTTATGCTTTTATTCAAGTTACTGACTTTTGGGTATTTTCTGTAAAAGATTGCAATACTCAAGCTGAGTGTCTTAAGGTCACTAGATAAAGGCATTCAGAAAAATCTCTATAGGCATGTAGACAACTTCTGTAGTAGCGATAGCCAGTTTTTAATATTAAGGATGGGTGAATATCTCTGCATCCAGTTCAGTGATTGATAAAGTGTCTATTCATACAATACTACCTTTTCTGGCTCAGACACTAAGTATTCTTTTGTTCACTTGTTCTGAGATGAAAACCAGTAATGATTATTCACATTTTTTCCACATAATTTTGAATTTCATTTGTCTCTTCTAGGTTTTTTGCCTTATTTGTATAGTTCAGAGCAGTGGTTATTTTCTGCTTCTCATGACATAGGAGTGAGAAGATGTCTCCATTGTATAACAGTTGCGAGTATTTTGGACTGTTTTCCTAATCTAGTTTACTTTCTACCCCAAACTTAAATTTTTACAAAAAAAAACAGTTTTTGACAGTATTTTAACAGTTTACTGAGAGTGATTCTTTACTGCAGACAGGTTTCACTCTAAGGTACTAGCTGCTTTCAGGTGACTTTTTCTTGAAAGAAATTCAGCCAGCTCTTAACTTGCCTTCTTGCATCAGTATTTTTCTACAAGATTTTTTAGTTTTCCTTTTGCTAATTTTGAAGTAGTAGCTGAAACATATTTCCAGGCTGAAACAAGCCCAGTGTGCCATATGGAGGCTGATGAATCGCAGGAGTGTTTGGGAGTCTTTTGTGTGGTGGAAAGTAAATTTACTTTCCTCTTTTAATGGTGGTGTTTTGGCCCACATTTTATGAAAAGAAAATACATTTTTTGATCCAGTTTTACTTTTTGATTGTGTAAGTATATACTCATCTTCTACAGGATGTCACGGGTTTGCTTTCTTAGAGGTGGAATTAACTAGAACATTTTTGATTTTAAAAAAAATCAAGAGAAAAGGACACCTGAAATGTAAGTAAAATCTGGTAGATAACATAATGGTTCTTCTGCATTACAAAGGAAACAAGAACATGTGGCTGCTGCCTCTTGTAAACAGCAGTTGTATTTGGAAAGTATGAAATACAATTTTTCCTGGCCAAGATGCAAGAACAGCCAGTATATTAATATACTCAGCAGTGCTTTGACTTAGATTTTGAGGAAGACTTAAAATCTTACAAGTCATGTTGAAACTAGTCTTAAGATAAAAGATTACTTGCAGCAATATCTTTTCAGAATAATGTAATGATCATTCTTGAATGTTTTCAATACTTGTAATCAGATTGCATTAATAAGACTGCAGCTGCTATAGATGACATTCTTTTTGAGTGCTAGTGCGTAAAATGAGATTTACATTATAGAGTTTAGTAAAAATGCATTGCAATTTCTGGGATCTTTCAGCCTCCTTGATGCTCACAAATTTGAGGGGCCTCCAGGTGTTCCGGGGGCTTACCTCCTTTAGATTAGCCTAGTGGCTCTCTCTTCTGTATTAAATATTATTTTCTTTCAGGGAATTATTAAGTGTTGCTGCTTAGTGAGGTGTCCCCTAAATGCCTTTGTAATGTGAGTAATATTAGTGCAATTAAACTGCTTGCTTTTCCAAAACTGTCAGTGTAGACCTGACTTAAACATCATGTGGGAATTGATGTATTGAAAAGAAGTCAGCTTTTCTTCAGATTGGGTTTTGCATACAGCTGTCGGAGGATGACTTAGAAAACAAAGCATACTGGGAGGATTACAGTTATTTAACACCATACTCTCCTCAAAGAAAAAAAAAACCAAACAATTTGCATGTTTTGGAAAGCAGAAGCTAGTTGTACCTAAACAAAGGAAGATCTTAAACTGTCTTCCATCTTACAGAGATCAGAAATGGCTGGTATTAAAATGAAGGTGAATTTGAGACAATATGTAACTTACTTTTTGAAAACAGTGTCTTCTAAATCTAAGAGGTGTTGAGTGTGTATATGTTATCTCTCTCACACAGAAAACTGCAATCCATTTCTAACTTTTCCAGTGTTAATGTGTGTTAGGTGATGCACTGAGAGGCTTTTCAATACTTAGTTAATGAAGTTGTATAACAGAATACTATCCTACCCAATTCTTTATTAATTCAGGATAAAATATACTAGTATAAGTTACAAGGTATATTAAGACTGATATTTTTAATATGCTGTGGTAGCTGTCTTGAACATTAATAGAAATTTAGGTTTTTTTTTTTTAATTACAAGATGCCTGTGATTTTAAAACATTGTTCAAGGTAAAATATTTTTTGTATTTTTAAAGAATAACTTCAGTTTAGAGTAGTAAATATTTTTGATTTGTTTTAACTACATTTGGTTTTTTTTCTCTGGGGTTTAGATGCTGAGGACTACCCTCGGTGACTGAGTGCTCTCCAAAAGATAGAGAAGGGAAATGAGGGAAGGCCCCACAGAAGTTGAAGACCTTTATTGTTTGTTCCCAAAACAAAAAGCAGAGAACAAAGATGTGCATGGAGGTTTCTCCCGAACACATTCCTTTACTTCTGCTGTTAATTAGTTTTAAAAGGAATTCCCCTATTTTAATAACATTGATACTTTCTTTACAGTCTTATTGAAATGATGGAAATATTTAAGAAACGCACTGGAATAACAATTTTTTTCCATAAGGGAAATAAGATTTTTTTTTTTCAACAGCTATAAATATCAGCTACTACTATTAGGAATGTTTTTCCAACTTGTAGCGTTTACTGGAATATATGTATCTGTGTGTATTTCATGCAGTGTGTATTCCTGTTGATGAGGTAGGTTTTTTAGTGTTTAGGTTTTTTTTAATAGTGTAACTTAATGAGTCATCTCCATCAGCTCTATTCATGACTTGAGTCAGCAAGGAGGAGATTGGCTTTAACTGTCTGCTCTAGCCCTGTCAGAATGTTTTTCTCAAAGACCAAATCCTGTTGACGGCTACTAAAGCTAATGAAAATTCTTTTCATTAGCCTTCCTGTTTAAAAATAGGGCTGTGTAGTGTCCTGTATGCTACGTGTTCTATAGCTGCATTTACTTTAGTTGCTACCTAGTTTAATGTATCTGCTTGTGTAATTTTGTGTGCAGTAAGAGAGCTTACTTTTTTCCCCAAATTCCTGGGTGGGAGCTATCATTCAGTTCGTAGAATTCTTGAGTAGTGTAGGCTGGAAGAGATCTCTGGATTCATCTAGTATGATGCCCAGCTCAGAGGAGGGATTAGCTCTGGATTTAGGTAGCGGTGCTTAGGAATACACAGAAATCTTGGCTTTTGAAAGAAGATCAGTATTCATTTAAAATTATTTACTATTACTGCATGTGATGGAATAAATTTTAACATACTGTAACTTTTGGATCTTACATATAGATCTTAATTGATAAACCAAAGAGGGAAAGGTGATAAGAGGGATGGGTAGAAGAGAAGGCTTTTATGACTTTAACTTCTTGCTGGCAGTCATTGGAGTGAAATAGTAGAATATTCTGAGGAAAAGACAACGCACAATCGAAAGTATCCCCCAAACTCTAGTTTTGACTGCCAAACTAGCAATTTTAACCACCTGTATGATTTATGTCTTTAAAATGTAGGCATCTTTCAGTAAATTACGATTTTGTTTGAGGTTGAAGGGTCTTGTGCCTCTTGGAGAGGCCTTTGGAAATAATTTTTCTTTTCTAGAAAGAACTTAGTGACATAAACCACTCTAGAAGGGAGTAATGAATTCTAGTAAGAGGTACAGAAATGTCATACCTATTTTGACAGTTATAAAGTCTGCTAGAGAATAGAATTGTTTCCATGTTAATGAAAAACAGGTGAGAATCAACAGCACTGTGAATTATGTCTTGCTCTACACACACAACCTGCTTAAAGTGCTAATTAAGTTACTGGTTTTAATGTGCAAGTTTATGGGGTGTTCTTTTTTTGATAAGGCTTTTTTTTGATGCTGTGTCTTAAGTGTTATGTTGGTCACCATTCCTTGGCTGAAAGGTGAGTGAATAGCCCTCTGTTAATTGGGAAGTGCATCTCCTGGCCACAAGCACTTGGAAGAAAACTGTATGATCTGTTGTCATAATATTTCTGTTGATATCTTTTTTTTTTTTCTGTTCTAAAATAGTCCATGCTGTATTTATTCCATACCATAATTTTTTTGACAGTTTTGTTACCAAGAACATTGCATCATTTGGAGACAAGATTTTTTAATTTTCTCTGTGCTGCTGCAATAGCAAGGCCTGTTTCCAGGGGGAAAAAAGTAGTATTGGTTTGTCAGTTAAAAACCCCCCACTTTTATTACTACTTGTATTTTCATTTTCAGTGTGTGAAGGGAATTCCATCTGATACGTTCTCTATCAATTCTTAGGTGTCTTTTCATAATGGTTAGTTTCATGGTTTTATAGAGTGAATGTAAAAATATCCTAATATATTTAAAAAAACCTAGAAGAATCATCTTGGCAGTTCTCTGTGTACTTAGAGTGTTGGTATCAGTGGTGATTGAGGTGTAAGAACATTGTGCATGATATACCTCAAATGCTCAAAAAATCTTGTTTCTAATAGCTGTAAAAAGGACAATCTATATGATTAAATATGCAGTATGTATGTAATTTGAAAACTGGGTGTATGGCATATTTTCGTGTAGATCTACTTTTTACAGTTGATGTTAAAATGAGTTGGAATTCTGAGGAAATAAAATTTTCAATGCTTGTATGTAAAGTAATTAGCAAGTATAATGCTATAGTTGCCATCATAGCACTTTTTCTAAAAGCAAATTACTTGGATGAATCAGGCCTTCTTGAGAGTTGTTTGCATTGGTGAGTTCTGAAGTATTTTACAAGAATCCTGTGACAGAAGTCATTTGGAAATCTTTCTTTTGAATTGTGTAAAAAATAATCTTTTTACAGTAGGTTATTATTCTTTGTTCGCTTCCCTTTGTTTTTTGGTTTGGATTTTTTTTTAATCTTCCCAAAGGTTAAATTACACTTTACTACATGTTCTTTGTCTTATGGCTTTCTTTTCCACCTATAATTACACATCATCCATTTTTCTTGTTCTTTTCCAGTTTAAGTTGTTTTCCCAGATACCGGGTGACTTCAGAGGTTCTTAATGGCCTCTGTACATATTTCTCTAGTAAAAGTTTAGCCCTCCTCTCTTGCTGCTCACTTTTAATGCCCTGTTACGGGTAGTTATGGGTGGCTTCAGGGAAGGCGCTGAAGCAGGCTGCTACTCAGCTGAAGAATGGCAGTCGCATAGTGAGGAAAAGAAGCTCTGAGAAGATAACGCTATCATTGTTATGTTCTCCAGAGGGCTTGAGTATCCAAGAATGAAGCTCTCAGGTGGGCTGGAATATCAACCAGCGCTGGTTCAGCTACTCTGTCATAACTGCCTGTTCGTATTTCTTTCTCTGTCATATTTTGGGCAAAACCTGTGGAATAGTTGACCTAACTTACCTGCAATAACTTGTTTATGCTTACATAGTAAATAGCTGTCTAGGACGTGATTTGTGTGGGATAGGACTGAATTTTTGTTATCATCTGGACTCCTGCAAATACAGGTTTTGGCAAATTATCCAAGTACATGTTTCTATAGTTAATATGTCAAGCATTTAATTACATTAATGATATATGCTGTCAGTTAACATTTGAAATTGAGTATTTTCTCTGACGGTGGTTTTATCTTAAATTTGCAAATTCCGTGTTAACAGTATAGAAGAATTTCCCTGTGCTGAACATGTTTTTTTTTCCTGTGGTAATAATTCAACACCAAAGTAAAGCTACAAAACGGCACATAGTTACTTCATGGTTTTTGTTACAAAGGTTAGCCTAGTCTAAAAACAAGTAAAAATTACAGGTTCTACCCCCTCCCGTTGTACTTACTGTTAGCTGAAGACTGGTAGCATTTCAAGCTGAGAAGGAACTGGTTTATTGCCAGGAGGAAGTGTAGTGTGCTTTTTGAAGAAAGTGTATGTTATAGCTTGCCAATGATTCTAACCTTTGCAAAGAAAACTAGTTAAGTTCTAGTAACTAGTCCAGCCTTATAGCTTTTTACTTAACATCCTTATTTAGCTGGTATTGTATTTGGCCCTGCCTTATATGGCACATTTCACATCTAAAAAAAAACCCAAACCAGTAACTTGCAGTTGAACCTGGGGTGTGTCAAGTAAGATACGTGCAGTAATTCAAAAACTGGTACTTTCCCTTGTATCTAAAGAGTATCTCGTGGTTGTTTGTGGCATATCCTGTTTTCACACATGCACATACGCACACATGCGTGCACACTCAGTCTGATTAATGTAAACTGATAGCCACGGTGTTTTTCTACCATGTTCGGCTAGGGATTGACATTAGGGATAATACACCACTTTTCGTTCTGCTTCTTCATGTCAGGGTTGTAGTGTAAAAGCAGACTAATACCAACAAGGCTGTATGCTGATTTTGTGACTAACTCATTGGTATAAATTTGTGGGTATGATTGATCCTAATAGGGCTGCTGATTTTATTTAAAATGTCCATTGACATTACTGTGAAGGATCTGACAAAGTACTTGCATGCTCTGTTACAAAGTTTCAACGTGGGTTCTAGGCTCAGAAGAGGAGGTCCTTCTTAGTGTTCATCAACAGTCTTTCATAGCTGGACCTTAAAACCTGCTTGTGTCTTTTAGTTATGAGACTTTACTTTTCCTCTCCACACTAAGCCATATTCTTTTGAAAATAGTGTGCAATCTTCTTACATTAAGTACATTTTCTAGGTTAATAGTAGAAACAAAGTTAGTGACCTGAGAGCCTTTTGTCATGTATTTTATGACAATTTCCTATACCAGGATATTTTCACAAAACTACTTACTCTGTTCTGTCAAATATTGGTGCCTGCCGTTTTTAAGTGCGTGAAGATAGAAGACTCATGTTGGGCATCCCAGCCATGACTGAATGAAAAGGAGTTTTGTGAAACTGTAAAAATACTATGAATGTATTTTGATTTGATTAACATTTCCGTTTGAAGGTTGCTTATAGCAAGACTGATTCAGTTGCCTAGTATGTGGAATTGTTTTCAAAGTGCATCTGAACTTGTACTCTTAAATCATAAGTGGAATGATTTTCAGAATTGGGTAAATTTTTTTGCATATGCTTATTTTCAGCTCATGTGTGTTCACTTGAGTGGAATATACGTTAACATTTTTGCAGAAAATTAATAAGAAAATTTTTTTGGTATAAGTTTCATTAGTTTTCATTTTGAACTGTGAATTTGTTTCTATTTCATCATTTTGGTGTAAACAGTAATACTAAAATCCCTTGGAATTATCTGATAGGTGTACTTTGTTTTCCCATAAGTGATGATTTTTACCACTCGGGGTACCATCTTTTGAGTATTGTTTCACAACAGGCCGTGGTTCACGATCAGAACTCTTGCTGTGGGATGACTGAGCATCAGTTGAATCTGGATCAATTTGGTGTGTTATTTGTCTGTTTAGTATAAATGCATGTTATATAGTTCATGTTGATATTACATTTTTATGCTGATTTCAAAAGGATGGTCAGTATCTGAACTAATGTATCAGTAGTGTCATATAATTTCTCAAAAAATGTACCACGACCAAGTTAAGTCAAAACTATTTGAACAAAGATGAACTGGCAGATTGAGTTCATATACCATAATATAACACATCAGAGCTTGGTTTCCAATCAACACAAGCATTTTTGAGTTGTGAAGCCAGATTGACTATTACTGAACCACGGCCTTTAGGCAATACTGTAATAAGACCTCTTTATTTACAATTAAAATGTAAATATAGTTATTATTAATGAAACACTGCGTGAAGATGGATTCATTTGCAGTTGATCACATAACTATTTGGGAGCTTTAGACTGCTGCATCTGATAAATGAAACTTGTGATATTTAACCTTTAGCATTATGCAAAAATGTACAGCATTGCTATGTGGAACTTACTTCATTTGATTTTACCAAAACAGGGGAGTATAGTTAACTTTATTCCTTCTGCATTTTTGTAATCAATGGAGACTTTTGGAACTTGAATTTTTATTTTCATGGAGTAAATGGGAATGTTTCAAGTTGTAAGAATGATAGGTTGACCATGAAAACTATGTTTACTTTCAGAGAGAACAGGAAATGAGAATGGGTGATATGGGTCCTCGTGGAGCAATAAACATGGGAGGTAGGGATCTGAAGGAAAAAGGCTTCTGTAATGTAAAATTTCTTTTTCTTTGGGACTGTACATATTACTCAAGAACTATTGATTAGTGACAACTACTGGTAAAAAGGAGTAAACAGTATTAGGAAATAAAAAAACCTCACATTTTGCTTCCAAACAGCTGGTTTTTTTTCCCCAAGGTGTATCTTGATTTTATCGTTTGGACTACCTGTGGGAGAAAAATATGATGTGCAAGTTAAGAGGAAAAAAAAGACAGGGAAAGGTAATGCTCTAGAAAATACCTGATACAAAAGAGGAATTTTCTATTCAGAAAGTATTTGGCGTTCTTTTGTTGGGGGAACTACCTATTCAGAGAAGTCAGGACTGTAATTGCATGCAGTGAAATGATGTAGAGCTTAAAAATGGTAAGTTCTTGTTGACATACCTGACAAAAGATTAATGAATAATGTAGTTGGTCTACTATTATTGCAAGTCTGTATTTGCAAATATTCCCAGTTCACTTTTGTGACTTAAAATACCATCACTGCTAAAAACTGTTACTGTGAAGTCTAGAAAAGTACATTCTTAGTAATTAGCGTTTGCTCCGTATATGCAGACTGAAACAGTTTGGAATCTTATTTATCCAGAATATCTGCTTTTAAACAAGACTGAAACTTTGAATTTTTCTTTCAAAAACCAAATCTTACTAAACTATATTAACTGTCAATATATATCTCTTGGGAGCTTCCTGATGTTCATTTAAAATAAATTAAGATTATAATTTAAAGAAATTAATAGTATTTTATTGTATTTTAAATTTGAAAGTACATACAAAACTGAGTAAACATTATTGCTTGACCTTTTGAGTAATGTGAATTTATAGACTAAGGAATCTGCTTGCTCCAGATTTTAAAATACATTAATCACCATTTCCTTGCATTTATTAATTGAGACACATTTACAGCTGCAAAACAGAAATAGGCTTTTTCTTTCAGTGAAGATGAAGAGCTTTAAAAATAATTCTAAAGGAAGACATTGTGAAGTTAATCTACAAATAATAAGCTGAAGCATAAATTGTGACATTATTTTATAGTTGTACTTTTGTATATTATTGCAGTCTACTTGAAAATTTCATTTAATTAGGGGACTTCGTAAATAATGATACTATGCCAGTTGTCCATATCCACAAGATACACTTTTTAAGTGTGTATTTATAGCAATCAGTTCACAGCCCTTTTCTTGTCAGGTTTTAATGCTTAACAGTGATGTTCATCATAGTCTTGCTTTGTAAGCTTTGTGCTGTGACTTGATTTTAAACTTGATATAAATGCTTTTACAAATAAATGTGTAGTTGCAAAAGAAGTTATCGTAACAGTGAACTATTTTAAAAGGGGAAAAATACCTATAGCGAATAGGTAAAGAGTAGTGTTTGTTTCCACAGTATCTGGATTTTAGATTAGCTCACTATAGAGATTTTTTTTTTCTGCAGCCCAGTAACAACCCCACCACTACAACCAAAAAAAACAACCACAAAAACCAGCAGTAGACCTTTAATTGTTGATCTTACCATCTTTTCTCAACATTTCTGTTGGAATTGTAACTTTAACTGTCCTTTACCTGTGCCATTTGTGACTTTTCATCCTGTGGGACAATGGGGAGCTGGAGTTCCTTCAGTAATGGAAATATGATAGCCTTATTAGAAAGCAAGATACCTCTGTGACAGGTTTAATTACTGTTGGGCTGACTTGTGCAGAACCACTCATTTTTACATTGTTTTCTGTGGCAAACAACTTCTGAGAGAATCTATATGCCTCATCATAGCGCATAACTGGATCTGTAATGCTAAGTGCAGCTGATAAACTTTTCAATACAGGGGAAAAAAAAGGGGCTTTTTGGGGGACTGTCTCTGCAGTGGTGAGGATTATTGACTATGGCTTGTTGCCAGCTGTGCCAGACCTTGACATGTGCAGTTCAGATACTAAGAGTATACTTTTTCAGCCCTCTGGATTGCAGAAAAAGACCTTTTTTTAAGTGTCTGTGCATTGTGGCATGAACACTGATGACTGCTTTCCATCTGTTACTGAACCTGATGCAGTGAATTAACTGCTAACATCAGTGTCCCACCAAAAAGAACAGGCAATGAAGTGGTTAGTTCTTAGGGTCTGCTTTCCAGCTAGGAGGATCTCTGAGGTACAACTAAAATGCCATGGTGGCCTTTTGCTGAAACTGTGCAGGGCCCCACGCTCTGTATTACACTCCGTAGCTGTCCTGTCAGAGCTGACTCTGAAACTGGCTTAATAATACAGAGGTTTGATAGTATAAGTTGCTGTACATCACCCTGGAAGCAATATGGGTGAATTTGTATGATACAGAGGATAAGAACTTTGTTGCGGTTGAAAGATAAGTGAACACTACCTGTGTGTGGCCAGCTGGCTAAGTTTAATTAGGCTGGTAAGCAAGCTGCTAACAGATAATTGAGCACTGACTGCTTTTAGTTAATGGCACTACTACCAACACGAAGCGCTGCCATCATGATAGTCCTGCAGAGTACTTGAGCCTCTGAAAAGAAAGTTTTTCCTTAATATTGGAAGCTCAGACTTCTCCTTTTCCTTTCATATTTAGTCACTGAATGGATGACACTAAAAACAGTTTTAGGGCATATTCAGCTAATTCTCTTGACTTGCAGCACAATATTCTACCTGCTACATGAACTCATGACGCTTGTGGGTAGGTAAGAAGCATCCAACTTGTGCATACCTTTATTTTGGCTTAGTGTCATAGGGAGAGGTCTTGGAGTTTCTCATTAATAAGCTCAAATGAGTTCTGCTTTTCAAAATTACAGGATTTTTCTCTGTTGCTTCTAATAAACTTGTTTAGCACTTTACATGTGCAACTGTGTTGCATGGATTTTTTTTGCTAAGCAGCTTGCAGTTAGCATAAAATATATCATCAAGCCCAGGTCTGCAATTTCAGCAGAGTATCTTGAATGCAGGGGTTTCACTGACTGCTGTGGTGCGTGTACTCAGGGCAGGTAATAAAGATGCAATTTTGCATACCTGCAGATTGTCATAGTACTGTATCTGTGCTAAATGGCCTGCTTACAATGATGTACATTTATATATTCATTACTAAAGAAGTTGCAGTTGTGGTGAGAGGTGAGAGGTTGATTTTTGAAATAAAAATAACAAGTTTATTAGACTAGCAACATGTCAGGTTTCTTGATACTCTTGTATGTTGTCATGACTTAAAATGTAGGCTAGATTCCAAAGGTATGTCTTTGTCCATTATCAAATTTCGGATGCCCACTTTTGGCTGAAAAGGGTGGATTATTGTTGGGGGGTGGGGGGCGAGAATGACATACATCACCATCAGTCTTGAAGTTGATATTTCATAATAGCAGATGTAAATGATATATATGTAATCAGACTTTTTTTCTTATAACATGAGAAAATGTTACGAAGGCAATTTTACCTACCTGTTGGGTACGTTAGTGAATACTGGCGGAGTGGTGTTTCCTAGCGCAATATTATAGCTAAATGATCTCCTCAAAAGCTGTTTTTAAGCTTTTCTTCTACCTCTTGCTATGGATCAGAATTTTGGAGGAGACTGTTCTGTCACTTTCAGTTCTAATAAAACTTCCCTTAGTTTTCTAGTACTTTTACTATAATAAATTACATTTAAATGCAAGATTTATGCCATATTACAAATAATTTATTGTAAAGTTGATCACCATCTTTGGTATTTCTTTTAGATGTTAGACTAATATACTGTAACACTATATACAGTTACATAATACTGGTAGAACAGTTCTTGCAAATGTGTATTTAATACGTTATAATCCCTAAAGAACCAAGTTGCCTTGTAGCTGCCAATTACTGCAAAATCACTTGAGATTTTTGGTAATTTGTGGTGTGGATACTGCATATGTATGCTATATGAACACTTCAATTCCTGCACAGAGACCATACAACTATATTTGGCTGTGAAGTTCAGGATTTTCAAATACATGAGGCAGATTATGTAATGCAAAATAATAAGGATTAATGAAAATCTGTTTAAAAGCAGATAAGTGAGGTAAATGTACAGTCTCAAAGAATATTTTTTTATTTATTTCAAGTATTGGAAGTCTTGTACATTTGGCTTTTTAAATATTGTAAATTGTTTGTTTATTCTTGTAAAATTCGGATAGGACAGCTCTAAGTATAGATTGTTTTGCATAGATGCGTTTAGCCCAGCACCTGCTGGTAACCAAGGCCCTCCTCCAATGATGGGTATGAATATGAACAACAGAGGAACTTTACCTGGCCCTGCAATGGGCCCTGGTCCTTCCATGGGACCAGAAGGAGCTGCAAATATGGGAACACCAATGATGCCAGATAATGGAACAGTGGTAACGTATCACAAATTTAATTACTTTGAATAGCTGTCATGCCTCCTGGCCCATTTTTATTACCAAAGATATTTTCACACTGAGTAAGAACATGTTACATGTTTTGAATCTGTTAAAAGTAATTGATAAAACTTGTTCATGCAAATAGTTTACAGAATAGAAGGGAAATCTTTATTGCTATGAAAATCCTGCTTCCCTTAGTAATGGGGTGAGTTCTTTGATCGGTAACCAGACTTTAAATTTAGGTTAGAATGTACAGCACTTGGGGTGAAACTTTGCATGTATGACCTGTCATGAAAAACTCACTGATAGAAGGAAAATCAGTTCTGTGAAATGAAGAAGGAACAACATAGCAGAGTAATCTGTAGATGTAGGCATTTTCTGGGTTTTTTTGTGAAACTAAATTCTATGTATTACCTTGTTGGGGTTTTTGATGAACAGTTGAATGTTAGAATCTACGTAGTGTGAAGATATCTTTGTGTAAACTATTTAATTTTTTAAAGCGACTTTAGTGTTTTTTTATTTCCTTTCTAACACTGTTGAAAGCATGAGATTATGACAGTAATTATGCCACTTAGAAAATAAGTATGCCAACAGCTGTTAGGGATAGCTGCCATAATACAGGAAAAATAATATTGCCCAGTTGCCAAGGGTGGTAGGGAATGTCTTGTATACATCTGGAATTTTTTTATCAAGAGCAGATACGCCATTGGGATGCAGTTAAAGCACTAGCCTTTTTTTCTGTGTTCTCATAGCCACTTTTCCTAGCTGTAATGTCTTATGTAGAGAAACAACTATATAATTTTTAATCCAATTTTTACATATTTTTCAGTATTATTATGTAAATAGACATCCGGGCTGCTTTAGTGGTGGGGCGATATAAAGGAATATATAGTATAAACAGTGATTCCATTATAGTTTTATTGGAACACAGAAGCATTTTGTAGCTGTGTTATTTTATATATGTCTTTTTTCAATGGTATCCATCTGCGATTGTTCAATCTGTATAATGAAGTTTCGACAAAATCCTTTGTTCCTTAGAGGAGAATGAGATTTTGATTGAGCACAAAATACATAATGAGTCTGGTCTTCACCAGTTAAAGGAGAAGATCTCACTTCACATCATAGGAGCCAGCTTGTTTTATCAGTTGTATCATTTCTCACAGAGCGGGGGGGGGGTGGGGTGGGGTGTGTGCTTTTCACAAAATACTGTTTTCAGAGTTGCTTTTGCTGGAGACCCCTGTGTTACTGGTCACCTCTGGAACATTCTCTTGTGATTGTATAGACACTGAAAAAGAGGTGTAAGGAATAGAACATGTATCATAAATCATGGTATCTATCTCAAACTGTTGTTTTTCTACAAAAAGTCATTCCAGGTATGGAAATGTAGGGAATATAATGACACCTCAAAATGCATGTTTAAAAAAATTTTTTTACTTCCATTTTTTTCCTGCATGCGACTGAAGGACAAATTAGATGCTTGCTCCTCCTGCCCCTTCATTTTGGACTTTCAAGATTTTTCATTTGAGGGGCAGGCCCCTATAGAAAGGCATAGCTTTAATGTATTTTTCCTGTTGTTGGAAAGATACTTTAAAGATCCTCTGAGGGGTGACTACTAAAACACTGTAAGAGTTAATTTCGATTTCCACTGAGGCGAATGGAGAATATACTTTATAGACCAGAAATACAGTTTTCATTTTTTAAATTGGATGTTTTTCTGAAGTCTTTTAGGCAAAAGTTGGAGCAATTTTCTTGTTCCACTGCAGTCTTTTGAAACAGATTATCTTTGAACATAACATTTTTACAATAGCTTTTTTCCCTTCGTACTTCATTGTAAGTAGTTTACTGCAGTTTTCTCGTTAGCTGGGGAGAGGGGTCCTTATTGAAAAGAGGACTTGAGTTTTTGTCCAAAAGTCAAATGGTAAAAATTATTAGAAGTATGTGATAAGCAATTTGTTGAAATTCATATCCATTACTAACAAGCTGGCATGAGTTAAAGATAATTTTTAACAATTTTTAAGCAGTGCTGCAGATTTTAAGGTACTTTGGGCAGGAACAGATCTTTATGCAGCTGTTGAAGTAGCTTCTTATTCAATGTCAGATTTTAAACAATACACATACATACAACCATGATCTAAGTTGCGCATATTCTATCTATATAGATGTAATGCTGTTTTTAAATAATAGGTATAGGCATTAGCAGACTTTAGAACTGTTGAGCTCTACTACTATTACTGGAGTTAGACTTTCAGAAGAATTCTCTGATTTGGGCATATAAATAAAGTGCTGGTATTGAATGTTCTTGCTGAATTCTGAATACCTGGCCAGTTAATGTAGATCTCTGTATGGAAGGAATTTCTTCTGAAAGCATAACTGTCCTCAACAGATGAATGATGAGTTATTTTGAGATCTGATTGTACCATGTATCTATGCTTTAAATGGTTTATGTTATATGAGTTAATATTTTAAATTTCATCATGTGGTGGTCTGTTTTTAAATGCTTGCATAAATACTGAACTGTAAGTGCTCAGATGCATATTTTCTGTTTTAGGTCTTAATTGCTATAGCCAAATAAATCTGTGTGAGCACACATACCTTTATTAATATTAGGCACAGAACTAAGGAAAATAAATGTGGAACATTAACTGGATTTTCATCCTATACTTTTATATTTTAGATTAAGCTTTAGGTATATATCAAGTTTTTTTTAAACTAAGCATAGTCCAGTTATGCATTTTGTCACTAGTTGTGTCATTTTATTTGGACTGGGTTTTAAAAGTCTAACTAAAGATTCCTAAAGTGCCATACAAAAGGCTGACTCCAGATAGTGTGGACTGAAATACCCACAGATGTGTGGGTATATAAGTCTTCAGGTTAAATTGCTATTAAAAGAATAAACCTGCAGTCTCTAGAAATAAAAAAGCTTTTTTTCTTTTTTTTTTCCCTCCCCAGTTTGACAATGTTTCTATGTCTAATTTATTTAAGGGAGAAGCATTGTAGTTGGTATGTAAGGCAGAATAGGGCTCAGGTATAAAATTACTGTTTGCTGTCTCTTCTGTTACATAGACAATATAATATGTATTGCTTCAGATGTGCTTGAAAGGATGAAGTTACATTCAGCACCAGAGTTGGTCTTCATACTTAAGTTTTTAATTCTTAATTTACTTTACAAAGTTGGAGCATAACATTAGCACTCTTTAATTTCCAGCTCTTTTTCCATAATAACTAATTGAATTGCTCCTTTCTTCCCTCTATGTGTGATCCTGATTCTGCTGGACTATCTGCTGAACTTCATCACAACATCGCTTGTGGTTTTTGTTGTAACTCACATTTGGCATGTTCCAAATGGACTTGTATTAGCATAATGAGAGATTCCCTCAAGGAGGTCCATCACAGATGGGTTCGCCTCTGGTTAGTAGAACGAGCTCTGAAACTCCTCAGCCGCCAATGAGTGGTGTAGGTGCCGTGAGTGGTGGACCTGGTGGCTTTGGTAGAGGAAACCCAGGGGGCAACTTTGAAGGACCTAACAAGCGTCGCAGATACTAAAACTTATTTCATTCCTACTGTTTAGAAATTCCAGTAAAACTATACAGTGATATGCCTTTATAATTTTAGCTGTTATCTGGAAACGGTTTTATTGTTATTGTAGTCTTTAAAAGTTTCTTTTGTAAAACTTTTTTTGTATTCAGTCATAGGCTTTGTAGTATAGAGCAGAAATGATGCGGATCATTATGTAAGGCAATGTGTTTGTGACTCTAGCAAAATATAATGTGTGACTATGCTGTAAAACATGCAGTTACCTGATTACAATAAAATATAAAAATCACTTGAAAGGATTTTGGGAATGTTATTACTAATACTGGGTGAGAATAATTTTATGCTTAATTTTAAGTGGCATCATTTTCATTCTTATGTAGTTTCTACTATGTATCAAGAAAGTTCCATTCTTAATAGTGAATCTGTTTAGCTAAACTGCATGTTGCAGTACATAGTATGAACAATTTATAACACAACTGCTTTTGTTTGTTTTGACTTTTGAAGAGCATCAAATTTTATATAAAGTGTTCTTAAGGATACTGTGTCCTTGCATTTCAGTCTCTCTTTGCAAACTTAGTTACAATAGGCTTATCAGCAGAGTCTATCCGTTCTTCAGATTATTGGAAAATTTAACTTGGGGGGGTGGGAAGGGGAAAGTTTGGAAAAGGAATCTGTATGTATGCTTTATTCATAACAGTATGAATGAATTTACTTAATTAATTTCTACAGAAGAAGAGTTGTTGTGACATCTGTGTGTTCTACTGATCGCTCAAGTATCTTGCCATTGCAAGGAAGGAGATGTTTGTGCAAGCTCGTTTAAAGCCTTCCACTGTGTAATGCATCATTATAAGTATACGTTTCCCCCGATGGTTTGAATGGAAACAAGTCTGTTGTCAATGATTAACTGTTTAATTAGGAGGCAAATACATGTTTTCCAGTTAAATTAATTGTTCACTTAAAGTAATATGTGTTTAGAAGGATTGCACATGAGTATTCTTGATAAATGTTTTACAGAATGATGTATTTGAAAAATACCCATTTCCAACACAACTCAGCCTAGATTTGCTGATTGAATCTTAAGATAAAACTGATGATAAAGCTATTAGGAAGCTTACTATGATTCAGATTTTGTCAGTCATGGAAGGTGATGGAAAAGACCTATTGGTTCTGTTCCTGTAATGGCAAGAAAGTAGGGATATTTTTGGTTACTATTGCTTTTTTCCTGTGCAAAATACTTGTAAAATGTGTTCTGTTTTTATCAGTTCACTCATGTTTTCAGAAATAGAAATTACTAAAATTTATCTGCATGAATAGTGATACTAAATTGATTAAAAACTGATTTGAGATAACATGGTGCCCTAATTATATCAAAATGGTATGTGCATCACTCAAAGCATGGGATGCAGGCAGCAGAGAGAGCATGTATGTTACTTCTTGTTACAGTAGTGATGGTCTTGGTGAATTGAATTGTGAGCAAATGGGTAACAGGAAGATTGTGGCAGTGCTGGCATTTTGGAAGTATACTGTTATTTAAATTGCCAGTGTTATATGGCTTAAGATAGAGATTGTTTTGATACATTCAGGAGCCATCATGTGTGTAGGTCCTCACTTGTGACATCTGTAACTACTAAGCATTTCACTTTAGACTGTCTTTAATGTTGCCCTTTTTTGCTCAACTTGAGATACCTGCCACACTTTATAGTTTGTAACGCAATAGTGAGTTAGGTTTGAAGTCTGAAATAGTCTTTCTCTGACTTGATACATGTATCATGTTATAGTGCTCATTATTCCAAAAACACCCCTGCATCTGGTTTTACTTAACATTTGTGAAAATTGCTGATTTTTCACTAGGTGTGAACTAGTGTTTGCATATAGCAACTACTTAAGCTCTCTGCTTTGGTATACTGTATTCAGTTGAAGAGGCAGTTGACATCGGTGTCTAGTACGGTGTCTAAATATTAGATTACTTTTGTCTCAGCTTTTCTGCCCTTGTCCATGGTGGTTTTTATGGGGACTGAGAAAGTACTAGTTGAGTTGGTAATTCTAAACTGTAAAGTTGTAAGTGGAACATGTTTTAAATATACCTTCAACTAGATTCAAGTTCTGCTCACTTTTTCAAAGGAAAAGACTGTGTCATTCAGGCATTTTGTCTAACTCCTGTATATTTGTTTAGATATATATACCCTCATCCTTGTAGTATATGAGTGTGTTTCAGAAATACATTAAACATACCAAATCTGCAAAAAGTGGTTCATTCTTTCCTTGTTAGCCTCATGCTATTTTAAATTCGTGTTTGTTGCACTGCATTTTTGCTAGCAAGCAGAGGTATGTATGTATTTGAAAGTTATTTTAGTTTTTAATTTATATTAGTGATTTTTCATTCCACAGTTGAAATCTACCCTTCCTGTAAAACTGACTTGGATGGCTCTGCTGCATGGTAGCAGTGGATTTATCTGCTGTCCTTATTGCGGAAAATCATCTAATCTCTTTTTAAATGTCCATGAACCAAGCCTTTAAGTCCTAAAAAATAAATACTGAAATGTTGAATTTGGGCACACTTTAAAGATTTTTGTGAAGAATTCCTTTTGTAGCTGATGACAGGCTGCCAAATTCTGCTCTTAATAAAAGCTTTCTTAGGGCTGCCTGGCCATGTTGATTTTATACAGCTCAGCTGTAAAGGCACTGATTTTCATTTTGCCATATGTGGTAGTAACAGACTCTAGCTATAGAATAAATACAGAATTTTGTTAGAAAAGGAATGGTCCCAATTTGTTTCCTAAAAATGGTATGTAGATGCAGCCAAGCAGCGTTTTTGCTTGAAGTACTGCCTCTGTGTGCTGGAAGTGATTACTTTTTCTTGTTCCTCATCTGGTTGATGAGTTTATAATTTTTTTCTGTGTACACATGTACTTAAGTTTTTAACTCTTTGGTCTGTTTGACTAGAAAGCACAGTGAAGTCTTCACTTACTCTGCTATATGCTGTGGTAAAACAAGTAAGCTTGGAAAGGATAGGAAATTGACAATTACAATGCACATACTTTTGGTTGTACTTAATGAGTTTTTACATGATTCCTGAAATTTCGGTCTAAACTGCTTAATTTTCACTTGAGATACCATTTTAATACTTAAAGATAGCAAAGCTTTACTGTTCCATTTAAGTAAAAGAAAACACACCACCACTAGAATCCAGCTTGTCTAACTGCGTATTTATCACCTTAGTCATTTGAAGGGGAGCTATTGGGCACTTAAAAAAATAAAATTCATTTTGATTGTGAGTTAATTTCTTTGTAGTTCTGTCCAGTGTGCTCATTAGATAAGGCACATTGTTATCTTGGGAAACTTGGTGGTGATTCAAATATACTTTAAGTATTTCCTAAGAAAAATACAAATTACTATGGATTACTGAGAAAATTCCTGACCTTAAGTTGTTTTATTTATTCTCCACATCTGTTTTATCCAATTGGATATAAAGATACAATAAACTGGAGACTTTTAGTAGAACAATACGTTAAAATAGATGGCAAGAAGACAATATGAACTAAATGTTACATTACTCTTAACCATAATCCAATAGGATTTTATAGTATGTGTTCTTTGAGGAGCATTCTGATCTGAAGTATATTGTCATATTCTAAAATGTTACACCAAATTCATTTTTCCCCTTTTCCACTTTTGATTTCAGATTTTAACTTGAAAAATAGAACAATCTGTTATTACAAATTATTTTGAAAGGTACTAAATAAAAATGCATTGACTTTTATGAAGTATTGATTGTTAAACGGTCACAATCTACCTTGAGATAACTTGGCTCAAAAATATTGTAATGCCAATCTAAAGGAAGAATCTCAACTGAAAAACAAAACCCCTCGGGCCTTTTGAGCGGAGGATATGCTTTGAGGTGAGCAGCAATTGTGTGGTTTGCTCCGGCCTGAAGCTCATTTTGCTTAAGCATGTTGTGGAAACTAATTTTTTTGCATACTTCTTAATATATAATTTTTTGTATAGGAAGTTGGATCATAATTCTTCCCTTCTCAATGAAGACAAGTCAAAATAAACTGTAATTGAATGTAAAATGGCAGGGAAGGCTGGGTAGCAGCTGACAGGGTCAGTTTACGTCGGACCGCAAATGTGAATGGGTTCTCGGTCCCATTCCTGAGACTTGAAGTGGTGCATATCCATAGGTGGTTTTACAAAGTCTGCATCCAGCATCTCTTGTTAGCTTGTGCTTGAGGCCAAGACCAGGGGACTTTAGAGAGCACATATTTCAAATGCAATTTAATTGTCATCTTAGGAGCCGTGAATTTATTAATTTGGGCACTATGCTGTCATGGAGATGCAGAACCATCTTGGGATTTAGTGCTTTCCTTGGGCTATTAGCTCACTTCCAGCATGAGGGAGTATCACTCCAGACTTCCCTGATTCTTGAATAGTGAGAAGGGAAGGAGTGTGGCCTATGGAAAATACAGATGTTGGACATGAATCCTTTAGGTTATTGGCTGTTCAGTGCTAGTTTAGTGGCAAATGTTAAACTGTATTGTCCCAAGAGCATTTGCTTTCTTAATCCATTCAATGAAATGTGAGAACTTAATAGAAGATTGACTAAAAACTTGCAACACTTAATGTCAGGTATAATTTTTCCCATTGGACTGGCTTTTTCTCGCCTTTTGGGATATACCATAAAATATTCTTAGTCTTAGCAGGTAGTCTCACCAATTTGGTGTTTTGCTTTCAGGAAGAAAACTTTTGTTAACAACTTTGGGGTTTTCCTCATAAAATATTTTAAAAATCATAGCTGTAGGCATTTCAGGTTTGTTTTTACAGTAATCCATGAAACACTGAAGTTTATCAAAATTATCTGTGTTGAGAATGTAGAATAGATAAACTGAATATGAAATTTTCATGAAAACTACTTTTGATGATTTTAAATGCATGGAAACAAGCCCTCAATGTGTTCGTTTTCAATGGGATAGATTTAATAGGTCTTTTCCATCTTGAACTTCCTTAAGCTACTGTGAAAATTAATGTCATTGAAATTTGGAGGTGTTCATATTAATGACCTCAGCCTGACTTCTAAAAGCAGTAACAGATGGGTTTTTTCAGAAAAGTTCAGAACAGCAACAATTTTTTCCTAATTGAAGGAACTATTCAGAAAAGTTTAAGTTTAGAGATAAGCATAGCATACTTAAAGGTAAAACTATTTTAAAAAACTGCTTTCATATAATGAATATTTTATACCCAAATCACTTTAAAAGAAAAAAAAAAATCTTTGTAAATGTGGGTAAAAACTTATTGATTTGTATGTAGTCCCTGAAATAAAGGGCAAAATGCTCATAAGAGGTATGAGATTCAAAAGGAATGTAACAGTGTAACTGCATACATGTGTTGATAAGGTTTTTCCATTTGTTTCAGTAAATGGTTTGTCTAGAGCTTCTGTTCTTCCTAGTTTTACTAGTGTGCTTTTATATCTTAATTTCTGTAGAGTAAAGCATAGCTGTGTAATTTGATCGAATTTACATGCTAACTGTATGTGGGATGTTAAGTGCTTGACTTGAAAGAAGTGCAGTGAGAATAAAGATACGGTTCTTGCCTTTGATTTCTCAGTAAAAAAAATTCCAGAGCCTTGAATAGGAATAAGTGTGAAGGGTCTTGTATGCAAATCGAAAAAAGATGGGGAAGGGGGAATAAAGTAACGTAATAAAAACTGGAGAAATGTGGTTTAATTTTATATCTACAGCAGATTCACAAAAATAACTTTAAAGCTTGTTATACACGAAAACCACAAACTAATTTTTAATGCAAAAGATGGAAATACCAATTAGATTCATGTCTTGGATTTTTTTAACTTTGAGTGTAGTGTTGTGCAGGTGGCCAAGGAATATCAGAAAAACTGAAATGAATTAATGTTCTTAAAATTTAATATTCGTGGGATGTAGGATGTGGTCACTGCAGTTGGTTGTTTCTTCTACGTTGTTATGGAATTGTTCTGTAGGACTTGATTTTTGTGGCTGAATACAGCAACTCTATACAGTGTATACACCTCATGTTGTCGTAAGTATAAAACAGCTGATTTTACGATTGTTAGCCTCTATCAAACCAGTGAGAATCCAGTCTTAGACCTATGTGTCATAGCCAGAGAAGTGCCAAACAGAAGATGGTGTAAAGGAAAATAAAACAGTGAATATTTATTAGTAATTATGGGATAGGATTAAGGTATTTTTATTAGGTTTTTGCCTTAGTTTCACTGTAGTCAATTTTTTGTTTATGTGAAAGGGAAGGTAATTTTATTCTCGGTAAATATTTGAAAGAAAAAAACCACCACCACAACAAAACACCCCTGCCGAAGAAACAAAACAAAAAACCCCAGTGCCTAACCCCCCTCAAGCAAAACACGTTTTCCCTCTTTAAATAACCACATATACTTAAGCAAGGCGGAAGACCACATATAGCAAGTTGGAAGAAGAAATGTAATAAATCTAAAAAGATGTAAAAACCACAAGGATTTATTGTAATTCTTTTTGCAGCTGTTTGCTCTTGGTGTTTTAGGCGTTTTAATGTTTCTTTTTTTAAAAGCTCCATTACTGTTCATTATTTGCTGTAAAAGGACTTACTCTGCAGTGCTGTTACTAAGCTTTAAGTATTTTTATCTAGTGTAAAATTGCAGGACCCCCCCCTGCATAAACCTATCGCAGTACTGTAGAATGCAGTCTTTGAACTACCAGCTGGAAGCGGTCTTTCAAGCTGCTTACGAATGTTTTAAATATTTATATGCTATTGGGAAATTTGAAATCATTGGATGCATATTTAGAATAATAATTCAGTATGTGTGTTTCTGCAGATATGAATAACCGGTTGCCCTCCTTGCTGCTTGGTCCTGCTTCCTCCTGGCTTTGTGCCACCCTTGTGCCCATGCAGTGAGCAGGGTAAAAGAAATCCAGTGAAAATTACCAATTCTGCTCATTTTAGTGTGGAAGGAAAGAACAGCAAGGAGTGGGCAGTAGAGCAAGACTCTTAACTGTGTGGACATAGGTTAGTGCTGTATCTATGTGCCGCATAGAGAATGTAGTTTTTAATGTATGTTCTTGTTAAGTGAGTTTGGATGACTTCTCAGTACTTCTAAGAAATACATAGCTTAGAACAAATAGGTAAGAAATATGTTGAGGGCTTTAGATGTCTGAATAGCACAGTTATGTTTTACATTCTTGGTGATAGTTGGCTCAAGAGGGCAAGTATTTGAAGTAATGAAGAAAAAAAACGTACACTAAAATGTTGAGACAAATTATATGTGAGCTTGATCTGTCTGTTCACTTTCTGCAGTTGCCAAGAAGGTTACATGCAAGCCAGTAAAATATGGAAAGTAGTGTTCTTCATGATTTCTCCAGGAAGGATGATATACACAGTTGCTTTATAGAAGCAAGACTACTCACATGTACTTTTTCTTGGAAGAAAATATGTAAACTGCAGTTACAAAGATGGGAAACACTGTCTTTTAAAATGCTGACGTTCTTCATTCTTTGATACAATAGCACTGCGTTGTTCCATGTATTATGTTCCACTTTTAAGGGACAGAGCATGTGAAAGGTAAGCTGCAGCTCCAGTTTTAATTAACTTCAAATCCAAAGCCTTTTCTAGAAGGCACAGAAGGAAAACTTTAATAATGAAACAGTAGTTCATCATTCACTATGTGGAACATTGTGCTTCTAGAACTGCCAGCATTGCATCAGTAGCAGTTCCACATCTGACATTCTCAGAACCACAGGTGTGCCAAATAATACAAATAAAGTTTCTGCCTTAGTGTGTGAAGAATGCAATTACTACATTTCAAAAATTGGATGTTCAGAGTTTTGAAAGAAAATGTATGAAATAATTGTCATATGTTGAATTACTGGTTTAAAAGTGAAAATTATGTCAATTTGGCAGTTGGGATGGCTATGCTTTTAGAACTATTTTGGTGTATGTGCCAGTCTATCGTTGCCATGTTATGCTTCGTGTACTTTTTGTAATATCACTTACAATGCATGTTCAGCATCATTCTTGCATCACAGTTGTGTACAGTTTCATGTTTTATTCGCACTGCTGAATGCAAATGTCTGTAGAAGGGGGTACTAGAGCATTTGTTTAGTATTATATAACTTGTTCAGGTGGAGTTTTCATTGCTAAGCTTGCTTTCTGTTTTGTGTTCACTCTGCATGTTTTATGCAAAATATGCTTTTTTTTTCCTATTGCGTATGGGGAAAAAGTGGCAAGTCGTGAAAACATGTTTATTAGGAAAGTAAATGGAAATCCTGGATGCCTCTTACTGCTTCTAAAATGACAGCCTGCTCAGGAAAATAAAATCACTTGGTATACTTTCATGCATGATTACTTCTAGATTTTTTTCCTGGTTACAGCCCTCTTTAGTATTAATGTTGAAGATTAAAAAAAATTCCGAGTTTGTTTCCGTAGATAATCTGGTTTTAATCACAAGCATGTGTACAAGACAGAAAATTAGTCACAAATGACTTGATGTTCGCTCTGAATAGTACTGTAACTCCCCAAGTTGTATTAAACATAAAAAAAATAATTAGTTTGAGTTTCATCATTTTTAAAGTGAAATTTAAAAAATTGTATTAAGTGAGAGTAAGTCAGTCGACTGCGGGGTGGGGGAAAGTACAAATCTGTGGAGAAATGATGGTCTTGTTTTGAGTTGCATTATGTTACTGGGCATGCATTTTTTACTCTTTAAATTGGGACTATTTTGCAAAACTGTTCATTATAAAGACTTAGCAAGAAATACAGTTTGTCTTGTTTTACCCAGTTACAAGTATTAATTCATTGTTAGCATCTTAAAAATAGAATTGGTTAGATTAGGCACGTGTACTTTACTGGAGATGGTGGCATGTTAGTATGAATATCAGAAATAGGATAATTTAAGTGATGGTAGTTAGCAAAGACTGATATGTTGTGTCTTTAAGCCTAGATGGATAAAAGCTGATCTTGAGCATTATTCTTATTACCTTTGAAATTAATTCTTTCATATATCTTTCTTCTTCCAGTTAACCATTAAACCTGAATTTCCCACCTGTCTGATATTTTTGGGAAATAAATACTGATTTTAAAACTGTGCTCAGAATCTTGATACTACATTTGTATTTCTGTTTTATTGCTGTAGTAGTCACAGAAGTACTTACAGGTTTCATCTGGATTTTTGAGGGAGGGTAAGGGATTGATGATTTTATGTTGCTTAATTCTTGAGGCCTCAAGTGGGAAAACTGGTAATGTAGAATTTTATTATTATTGTAAAAAAAAATTTAAAAATACCAAAATTGTTTAAAAATCTGGTGACTTCAAAACTGCCCAGTGTCAAGGAGGCTGAATGGTGTATCTCTAAAGAAGGTGGGAAGACTTTATTTTACTAGAGGTCTTATGTATTTATGAAGTGCTTGAGCTGTAAATCTTTCACTGGTGTGACATTGAGGACATTGTGACTTGATCCTAACTTTCAGTTAGTATTATAGTGAAAATTCTGCAAGCTTCTGCAAAGCTTTAGAAGTGATGCGAGGATGTAATGTGACGTACTGACTATAGGATTGGGCTAAATCATTCGTCTTTGAAGATTGTCACTGGCCTGCTCTGGGTATCCTTGTCCATTGCATTTAGGACTTTGTTTCCTATTCTGTATTCCAGGGGTTTTTTTGTATTGTAAAAGGCTTTAACTTTCCCTGATGATGTGGAAGATACGATTTTTTGCAGGTTGTAATACTAAAGTTGATAGAAATGCATTAAAGGAAAGAATCAGAATCAGATGTCAGATACACAGTAAAAACAGTTCCTTATATGATTTGGCAAGTCATTACATACCTCTCCGTATGTGTTTTGTTAGTATATGAGTATCGTGTGTATTCTTAACCTCTTGTGTCGTTAAAAAGAATTTATGGTTCTTCCTGAGGGGGAAAAGTGTTCTGGATTAATTGAATTTTAAAGTTTCTCTTTTGTGTAAACCAACACATAATAATTGACAGAATCATAAGAACTTAAAATAGATAGGTACCCTTTCTTGACTCATAGATGTGTGGAAATACTAATATGGAAAAGTAAAAGTAGATAGGTGCTCTTCATGGCTTTACAGACGGGGGAGGTAGTAATGTGGAAAAGGATGAAGATGTGGTTTGACCTCATTTTTCAGTTTTTCTTCTAAAAATTTGGAAGCTACCATAGAAATAAAAATCCTACATATGACTCTTGATAGACTTCATCTAAGATTCTTAAATGTTGTTTCAGAGTTCTGCTATAAATTAAACTAGTTCAGTGTAAACATGCAAATAAAATACATGCTTTAATGGACAAAATAAGTTTGAAAGTCTGTTTCATCAAGATATGAAGAGTAGTATTATTGGGGAGTTGGCTATATTTTCTCATATTTTTAGGTTTTGTCTACATAACCTTAAAGCAACAGAGGTGGAACTTAATTATATGCAGGGAAAGGCTAAATATATGAGACAGAATTGTGCTTGGAAAGGACTGAGGTTCAAATATGTATAACTACGCTTTTGCTTTACCGATGCTTCCAATAGAGGACTTCTGTCACGAGTTTAGAGAGCTCCTGCTTAAAAACAAATGCTGCCCAAATCTGGTCCTGCTCCTTACTGCAGGAAAATGTCATCCTTGCCTTGAATATGACAAAACAAGAATAGGACTATCAGGATGTAAGTTTTTGAAGAACGTAGTTATCTTGCCACAGTGATTAATCTGAGTAGTTGAACAGTCAGCGCCTGAGGTAGCTTGTCTGCTGATTGGGTACGTGTACAGCTACATGACTGTCATAGCCTTCCCAGGACTTTGAATATGGTAGTGCCTTCAGTTGTTTCAGCAGCTGCTTCACCTGCCTCAGTTAATGAAGTTCCTTTATGGCTGCAAGGATGCTTTTCAAGGTCTTCATCTCTTCTGCTTAGCAAATTTCACTCACACAGTGGCAGCTACTGTGGCTGGGGGTTGAGGGTGGCATATTCATGGAGCGCTTAAATCAGCATTTGCTCTTGCCAGCTACCGTCTTCTTGGTATACATCTTTACAGTTATTGCCGTGCGCTTCCAAATGTTACCCTTCATGCACTATAAATGTCATATTCTCAATGAGGCATTGATCTGAGCAAGCTTGAGTAGAAACTTAAGAAATACTATATATAAATTTTCAAAAAGTACAAACTGCTTACACTTGTACTGTCAATGACACAAATTCCTTTGATAATTCAAGGTGTGTTACAGAAAATGAATCTGTTGGATGATTATTTCAGTCTGATTCCCTACTTCTGTAATAAAGATGCAAAGACCTGGTTCTACCTCCCAGGTGCTGAGGTTCATCTTTAAAGTATTTGGATATCTGCATTAATATTAGTTTACACAGTGTGGTGTAAAGTAGAATGACTCAAAATTTGTGCGTAAATATACCTTGTCAGAGCATCCTCCGCAAGCAGATGCTGATCAGTTCTGAGACTTTGCAGAGCTCAGAACGAAAGTAAGTTGATGGAAACGGGTTGTTAAATAAGATGGAAATAAAGTTACAAGAAGGCAAGAACAAAGTTGAGCACAATAGGAGAGCAAACTGTGAGCTCTTTGAAGATGGTCTGTAAAAAGTAGTGGAAGAATCTGGTAACAGGTAAATGTTTTGTTAACCTTTCAAAGAAATTGATGCATCAGTATGCAGAACTTCAGTTTGAAATGCGGACTTCGTTGGAGAAGCTGCTACTTGCTTATGTGGAGTTTCTTTTTCAAGACATAGCAAATAATGCTGGTAGTGTGTTAGAATGGACGTGTTTTCCTTGTGTACATCAAAAGTCACAAACAGGTAACTGAAATAACTTCTATGTTTTGGTCGGTGTTCATAACCATTTTTTCATTAATGTGTTGATAGTTACAGATTTGTGACCTGACATAATTTTGATAACTTTCTTTTAAATGTGTATTTTTAATGTGAGAATTATAGTATGAGCCTGCATCTTGAAATCTGAATGACCCATGATGAAAAATAGTGCCAGCGGTCGGTCTCTTTGAAATGTTTTATTCTTGAATATGATGCTAACTGTCTGCCTTTGTGTGTAAGATGATAACAAAAGGAAGTTCCCTGTTTCTTACCATGTGATCTTGGCTTAATCCTGTGCAAATGTGGTTTCATCATTAAGGCCTTTGTTGTTCTGAAGTGAAGAAAGTTGTAGGCAACTGGAATGTCTTTTAAGGGGGAGGGTAGATGGTGGAAGGGTTAATTTTAATGGTATTCCTAATATATACTTGAGAGGTCTGATAATTTCAAGCTTGAATAACAGATTTAACTATTCCTAGTATCATGCTCTTCAGTCCTCTTCATGACATGTTACCAGGTGCTTCCTTAGCTCTGTGTATGAGAGCTGAGGCTTAATGCTTTTTTGTAGTGTTTGATGCTCGGTTAGAAATCTGTTTCACTTTGGGTAGGAACAATAACTTTATCTTACAGGTAGCAGTCACTTCTACTAAAATAAGGAAAGTAACATGGTACTAGAAAGTTGAGATAAATCTTTCTTAGTGCAGCATCAGGAATATGACCAGTTGTGCAAGTAAAGGACAAAAAACGAAGTTGGAGTCCCAGCCTGCCAGAGGATGAAGCATGTGTAACAGTAGCAAGTAGAGAATGTCTGCTCTTAAGTTTTATGCGGTTGAGTTCACCGCATATTCTGCCTTCAAAATTTTCACAGGTTCCTTGGTGCTGTTAGGCACAACTTTTAGCCCAGGTGTGAATAGTAATTTGCTTAGACTGGGCGAGTGCAGGCTTGGTTTGTTGCAAGGACTAGTTATGTCATATTGAAACAGGTATGTAAATGCTTTCATCTCTACAAAACACAAGTTTTCATGAGAAATAGTACCTTTATTCAACACTGCTTTGTGTTTTTTTTCGTAAACAGGTAAGTCTTTATGTCAGCGGACCAATATGTGATAGAGCCTTTGCAGGATACCCTGCAGTTTATTAATGCTGTTCTGTTGTCTTTGTCTTGAAATACAGATTCCATTTCCTGTGTATTTCAAATCTGATGTAAGATTTTCCTTTTTTCTACCAAATATGGTTTTACTATGGTGGAAGCTAGAAGCTGGTGTTCTATATTTGTCATGAAGTAATCAGAAAGAAAAATTGTCACCCAGCAGAGTTAACATAGGAAGGAATTACTTAATTGCATAATGAATTACCAAATCTTTTGACAGGACCAGAGGCAGTGGGCACAGATTGAAACACAGGAGGCTCTGTCTGAACATCAGAGAACATATTTTTAATGTGAGGGTGACCAAGCATGGGCACAGGTTGCCCAGGGAGGTTGTGGAGTCTCCATCCTTGGAGATACCAACAGCTGTCTGGCCAGGGTCTTGTGGGCCTGCTTGAGCAGGGGGTTGGACCAGATGATCTCTAGATGCCCCTTCTGACATTAACGCTGTGGTTCTGTCATCTAAATAAAGCTTTGACTTTATTGAACTTTATATGACTTAACATTAAAACCTACATGCTTAGGTATTTGAATACTTCCTTACTAGGTTTCATTTCAATATAGATGTATGTGTATTGTTTAGTATTGTTAAATCTTACGTTTTCAAATGAAGCACTTCAAAGATGAAAGCTCTTTGAACCTTGAGTTGTTGCTCTTTATAAGGACCGTGCAACTACAGCTTGCCCTGCCCTTTCCCCCAGCACAGTCTTATGGCTTCAGAGATTTTAGCCCCACAAAGATAATCAATTCTGCTGTCATTATTTTGGAAGAGGAGGTTAGGACACTGGCCTAACGTGGCACCTGCTGCAAAAATGACAGGTAAGGAATCCTACAAGAGGGAATGGGAGCATTGTGTGAAGTTGTGCAAAGCAGCATTGCTAACACTTCAGAAGTAAATACACTGCGTATCAGTGAGTTTCACAGTTCCTTAGGAATGCTAATTTTTTAAATTGGAGAAAGTTGGATTATGCACAATCTAGGAAGTTTCCCGTGAAACTAGATTCCCCCTTAGTTTTTGGAAGATCCGAAATATCCTCAAACTAGTGAGGTCATCACATCTCAACTATATATAAGTATTTTTCTATAATACACAGTTCATGCTAATTGTTCTGTAGTCTTAAAACTAAAATTGGAGAAAACTGTCTCTTAGGCTTTGCCAGTACACATTTTTGCTATCTTAATATAAAAAAATCATTTTGAAATCATACAAAATCAATAAAACTATGCCTGTTTAACTGTATAAAATTTTCTTAGTGGTTCTCTCATCTCAGATTGCATAGTTGTAAACTTGTTGCACAGTGTGTAGCGCAATGATACCTGACTTTGTTAAAGTTGTAGAGCAGTATTGACGCTACTTAACTCTATGCTAGCTGTGCTGGTAAACTCATTTCAAACTATGTAAACAAGCCGTAAATTTCTGTGATTGGTGAACTCGCTCAGAATTTCTAGAACCTGACATAAAACAAGCTTATGAAATTTTAATTAACTTCCAGTGCGGAGTGATGCAACTTTTTCAGGTGCTTTTGATCTGTCACGTTCTTAAGTTTTCGTTGTTAATTGGTGAAGTCACATCTATACGTCATTATTTTTAGGTGAAAGAGATCATGAGGGTTAAAGGTTACTTCCTTGCTCCTTCAGCAGTTTTGTACTTCTTAGCTGTTCATGGTAAGGTAAAGTATCACAAAATGCTCAGGAACTCCGCATCCATGTAACAGGGCATGTGAGTTCTGAATGGAGAAGATGATACTGTTGCTTGGATGCTTTTCCAAGCTGCTCAGCATGAACACAGTCATCTGAACATCTGAAGCCATTTCTGCTGCATTAATGACAACATATGTAGAACGGATAATTATGAATATTGCTGTCTGAGGAGCCAGCTGTTCTGGTGCTGCAGATTCCTCAACTTGACATGGGAGTGTTAGTGAGCAGTATAGGGGAAGGAGTCATATTCAAAATTATGGGATTGAGGTGCTGTTTCATATAGGATTATTTTAATGACTTTGTATGACTACAGCCTCACAGTTCACAAAATTTTGCAAAAATATGTGTATATTTTATATATAAAAATACAACACTTTAGTTGTACTGTGCGACAGAAGCCCGAGTGATGTTAAAAAGTTAAAAACTTAGTTCCCTTCTGATCAAATTAAAACTTCTTTGAAATTGTAGGGAATCTTTTTTACAAAAAAAAAAAAAAAATCCTTTTGTATTAAATGTATGGTCTTACATCAAGGAACATAATGACTTGCAAATGAACAATTTTTATTAAATTTACAAAGTACTTAATTTCAGTGTCTTCAAATTCAAACCTTGCTTAAGCTGCACAAATGAAATCTTTGTCCTTTCTGTTTAAGTATTTTCAGATGTGCTCACCATTCCCCAAACACTGAAGAAAGTTTAACTTGTGTATGAGTGAAATTTTGCAGTCCAGGCAAAACAGAAAAATTAATGTCCCTTGATCATAGTATTGTCACTGGTACAGGTTTATTACCTAGCCACTAGTAACTGCCACCATTTTTTCTTTTTTGAAATCTGGTTCCAGAAGAGGAATATTACTGCATTCGCATTCCTCATTCTAAGATGCTAACTTCAGATACCCTATACCTTATAAATTGGAAGTTGTGAAATAGATGTAAAATGTTTTTAATAGTCTTGTTGAGGAAATGGAATTCCTTGCTGGCTCAGTTCAAGTAGTATTTGCCCTTTTGTTTCTAGGAACTTAATTTTCCTTTTAAGCCTTTAATTTGGTAATGTTCATTTTTTCCCTGAAATACTTGCTTCTAGCTGTCTGCAAGTGTATGCTCTTAAGGAGCGAAACTGGGGAACACAAGATTGGGAAAGGTTATGTTGCAGTTGGTCTCCTGTAACCACTGGCAGCCATGCAGTCATGCCCAGGTGACAACTGATTTACTCTCTGATGGTTTTATTGTTGCAAATGTGCCCCTTTGGCTTCAGCAGGGGCTACTCATGATAAAGGTGAGCAGGTTTGGCCAGACTCGAGTGAAAACTCGAGAATGGGGAGGAAAAGATTGACTATTTAAAAATGTCTAGCACTGTGTCTTCTGTTAGTATGTCAGCAGCCAATGTTGTTATCTGTTACCTTTTGATAGGTAAACGTGAACAAATGCAAACATGAACACAGCTCTGCGGATCATCTCGGGTTCCCTTTGGAAACCCCGAATAAATGGCCACAAGGGATTGTGTGTTTTCCTGGGAACAGCTCGGCAATGGAGTTCTTCCTTTCTGTGTGATGGATAGTGGCTCAGCTACTCTCAAAATGATACCTATGCCTGCTGGTGCAAAATGTCCTATGGTCCACTTCAGTGGAAGTCAAAACTTACCCGTGCTGCTGTTCTGTGTTGCTAGGTAATTTTTAAAGTAGACATAAAATAAGGGGGGAAATGGAGGGAAATGCAGGGGGGAAGCTCTTTGTTACAGTAGCCACCAAAAATCCTGGTGTTCGTTTTTTTGTTTTTTTTTTTTAAAAAAAGGGCAACCTGTTAGTCAAGCCAGTGAAGCTGTATAGTGTCAGTGTGCAAGGTAAATGTAAAATGTCCTTTGGTGTTGTAGATTGTCATGGCTGTTTATGCTTGGTGTGCTGCTGTGGCAGCTTGGAGCTTGTCTCGCGTAGCAGTTCTGTATTGGAAAGACAGTAGTGGAGAGTACTGTGTTATGCTATGTGTTACTTGAGATAGGTTGTGCCGAGGAGCTGATTTTCAATTTTCCTTGGTAATGACACAATATATGCACAGTATGGCTCAGTTTGTGCATGATGCATCTGTTCTCTTCAGAATAGGCATGTTTATCATGCTGTTAGCCTTTTAGAATATTTCAGATTAATTTTGCTTGGCACCAGACCTACTTTAATTTAAATAAAAGCTTTATCATGTGAACGAAGATGAAAATAACTATTTGCTGTGTTCCTGCTTACTCTTACAAATCCCTTTTTTCAGCACTACCTGCTAGGATACATGCAGGTCTAACAAAGTAATTACTGTTAATCATAAACAGTAGGGTTTTTATAGGTTTATATAGGGTAGAGAGGTTGGAATGATCTTAATTTCTTGTAGCGAGAGAATCCTGAAGAATAGTTGCAGAGGCAGAGACACACTGTTAAACAACCAAAAAAACCCAAACACCACCAAAAAAACCAAAACAAACAACCCACACACACTATAAATACGGTAAGTTATTAATTTGTAACACTACCATATGGTTTTACTAGCTGGTGTTAGGGGTTGTCTTCAGAAACATACTAGACTTATTTGGTTACACTTTTGTCACTAGTATCTCCTAGTTGCCAAGAATCTGGCTCACTGCTTTCTCTTCAGTAAATCTGGGTGGCCAAGAAGAGAAGGTGATATACACTGGCTGTTATGGAAACTGGGGAGACTGTGTTAGGCCTTTGGAGGTCGTAGCCTTGCTGTTTGTAGATTGGGAGGGGTGGGGGAGAGGAAGGAAGAAAAGCCTAATTATTACTTTTTAAAATCATTAAAATACAGACTGAGATGTGCATTTTGTAATTGTAGCTTCCCTTTAAGATGGGTACGTACTTACCAGTAGCTGGATTAGTTTCACCATGTGGAGGTAATGTCCCAGGACACTAATATTTGTCCAGATGACAATTTCAGCCTGGTCCCCGTGGCTGGTGGTCGTCAGTATGGCCGTTACTGCATTTGACCTTCTAAATGATTTGAATACTAGCACTTGCAAATTTACAGCTCTAGTTACAAAAGGTTAGTGCGCTGTGCTCTGTCATACCTGCTTTAGGAGAAAGTATCTATCTTGCTGAATGTCTGTGTTACGGAACAGATAACTTTTGAAATTTGATATATAGCAAGCTGCAGCATGAGGCGGGCGGGGGAGATTAAAAGGAAGCAAATGGGAGAATTCATGAATTAGCAGCACTTCTAACAGGACTTGGATGTTAAATTGTGTCAATTTTGAAATCTTATTTATTCTGAGCTGCTAGCCTCAGCCTTTCTTTTTAGCTGTATCTGATAAGGTAAATGTTACCTTTATTGTAAATATTTGTGGTTGTGTGTTGTAATTTGCATGTATGTCACTTCTGAGTTGCTTTTTGGGGCTGTTTCTGAAGCGAAGCTAGCCTGAAAGGTGCAACCTGTGTGGCTTTCCAAAGTAATTCTTTCTGTAACAAATACTTTGCAGGGTGTGTTAAGTTTTCTGATCATCAAACAGGACCTCAAGATGTTGGTAAATTGTTTTAAGAAGTCCTGATCTGAGAGCATACAGAGTTCTTTATCCCCTTGGGCTGCTGTAATCTGGGGCTTTCCAGGCAGTCTTCCTCTCTACAGACATTTCTTTAGGGCTCCTTGGCTCTGCAACATGGTTCTATGTCTGCTTCCCCAGCCTGAGTAATGGATCACATTAAACCTATCAAACATTGCAGTACTCAGATGTTACTTTAAATCAGGAGGTGATTTTAATTGGAGATGGGGGAAGAGGGAATGTGTGTGTGTGGGTGAGAGCTGTTTTGAAGCCTGAATGGCTGGGGCAGGGAGCTGCTGAATTTTAAACACTTTGGATAATTATTTTGCATGTGGACTCTGGAACAAGACACACAGAGTTCAAGATGGATACCCTTATTAACACTCTCAGTTATTATTTAGGCCTTTTTAAATATAATTACAATAACTTTAATTATGAATTAATAAATGTAATAGGAATAAAATTATACTCTGTCTTGCTGTTTGTTCTTCCAATGGCACTTACTGCAAATGCAAGCAGATTATCACAGAAGTTTGAGAATTACAAAAGTTTTGAACTTTTGCATCAAGTTCTAATGCTTTTAGTATTAAAATGTATTTTAATGAGACTTGTGTGCAGTTCTGTTCTGAGATGTTATTATAAAGTAGGGCAACATTTTACTCCAGTTGTATTATTTTCATACATAGCTTTGCCCCTTTTAAGTATACGTTAAGTGTCTGTACCACAGCAGGCTGCGGAATGGGCAGGAGACTTATTTGTGCTTCTATACCCTTAGTACAATGACAGTGAGACGAGTTAGTTCTCAAGTTTCATTAATAACTCTCTGTGCAGGGATCCTGATTATTGTAGTGGCAATAACATGATGAAGGACGAAATGTCACTTTGGCCATATGCATTGGCAGGCCTAGAAGACAGTGTTATGTCTGATATGGGTGTTTTAAAAACCCTCCAACGAGAAATGACTTGGGGCTCTTGGGAGCAGAACTGTGTTTAATCTGTCCCAAGCAGAAGTATGAAAATCCAAGATCTTGTTAATGTTCTTGGAACAGCTGCTTTTTAACTGTAGAGGTAGTAAAATTAAATCTTTAGAGAAATCTGTGTAGTCACAATTAAGTGGTAAGAATGTGTAGAGAATAATGAATTCTTTTTTGTGGTAATGTGAAGTTTTATTATGGTTTATTTCTCCATATTATACTTAGGAGTATATGAAAAGAGAAACTACTGTATTTTCTAGTTTGTTTGAAGTGTCACAGTTACTTACTGTCTCTTTATTTTTTAGGTTACTATTAAAATCTTAAAATGCAGATGGAAGACTGGCTTGTGCAGAATCCTTCTGCTATCTTACGCATACAAAAGGGAATCCTAAACCAAGTTTTAGTACAAGGTATGTATTAGGATATTTGGCTTTATTCAGCAGTTACTGAAATTAGGAGCCCTCTTTTTGTTCACATTTGCTATTTGATATAGAGTAATTCTGCTGCTGCACCTCAACTAATACTTGCTTTCAGGTAATGTAATTCCTTGCATAATTCCTGTCATATGTTAGTGTTTTTAAAGGACTTGAAGTATATGTCTTGCAGATGGCTCAAAATCTGGCTAGCCATGAGTGTCTTGCATCCAAAACCCACATTAATATCATGCCATGTCTGAGCTATTGGGTGTTATTGATACGTTGCACTTGGAATCCAGTTTCTGTGATCGACATTGTAGTTTCTGATTCTGAACAGTCCTCGTGATTAGCCAGTAGGCTTTGGTTTGGAGGGCTGCGTCCACGTACTCTCTAAAACCTGGAGTAGAGTTTGGTTTGCATACACCCAGGTACGTAGTGTCATCTGCCCTGGGTGTTGGAAGTGCCTCTGTGGGATTGACAGATACAAAGGTTTTAAAGGGAGACTTATGCAGCTTGGTTCAGTAGTTCTGATAGTTCCGAAATTCCAAAATACCAGTTGCTTTTATAAGGTAAAAATAATTTTAAATACTGATGGAACATGACAGTGATATGTACATTATTCTGATAAAGAGGAATTTGGGTTAGTTCTCCTCTGTGGTTTTTTTGCCTAGTAAACGTACTCAGAGCTGTCTCTATAGTTGTGTTAACATTAAATGGAGAACTTAGATACATGAAGAACAAGATACATTGAGATACTCATTAATGACATGTGAAAGATGTCCCTGTCCATGGCATTCCAACCCAAACCATTCTGTGATTCTGTAGTAGTAGTCTATATGATTTATTGCTAGAGGGGTGCTTTTACTGATTTCCGAGACAGCTGGTAAATTTAAGTGTGGGAAGTGAGCAGTAAAACTTCAGAGTTGCATGGAAGTATAGACATCATGGGGTCCTTTGTCATTCTGTAAAAAGCATGGGAAGGGCAACATGAGAGAAGAAATCTTTTTGCAGTAATACATCTCAAACTGTACTGTGAGGTACGACCAATACTGAAAAATTGCCTATGTGGTCTTTGATTCCCAAGACTGAAATAGTTCAAAATTTCTACCCAAGACAGGCAGAATCCTGTTACACTCTCCACAGAAGCTGTGTCTCCTTTTTTTTCCCCTACCTTTGACTTTCTACCTGCTGTGCCTTGATGCATCTTTGACTTAGGTAGCACTGTTTTGTAAAGGATTTTTCCAAAGAAAAAATTTTCTCTGTGCATGCTTCAGATGAAGAGTTGGAGCCCTGCTCCCCTTCCCAGTGTTCAGGTCACCTCTGTAATGCGCTGCATGCCAGTCTGGTAGTTGCCCATGCTACTGGAAATGACTTCTTTCTGGAGCCCTGCAGTGCTAACTCCCATCTCACCTCTGCAGCTGAAATTGGGGCAGGCTTTTCACAGAATCCTAGAATATCTGAGGTTGGAAGAGTGCTGTGGAGATCACAGAATCCAACCCCTGCTCAGAGCAGGATGTCAGCTAGAGCAGGTTGCCCTGAACTCCTGTCCATTTGGGTTTCGTTTCCAAGGAATGGGGACTCCACAGCCTCTCTGGGCAACCTGTGCCAGTGCTTGGTCACCCTCACAGTAAGCTTCCTGATATTCTCAGGGAACTTCCTGTGTTCTGGTTTGTGCCCAGTGCCTCTGGTCATGTCCTTGGGTGTCACTGGGAAGACTGTCATCTTTATACCCTCTCATTAGATGTTTATAAATATTTGTAAGATTTCGCCCCACCTTCTCCAAGCGGAACAGTCCCAGCTCTTTCAGCCTTTTATAACATGAAAGATGCTCCAGTCCCTTGGTTGTCTTCCATTCACTGAACTCAATCCAGTATGTCCATGTCTTTTGTACTGGGGAGCCCAACATGAGACACAACACTCCAGATGTCTCACCAGTGCCAAGTAGAGGGGAAGGATCATCTCTCTCCATATGCTGGCAACTTTCATTGTACTGCAGTGCAGGATGCCGTTGGCCTTTGTGGTCAGGTCACATTCTTTGCTTATGGTGGTTCTTGGACTTGGTGTCCACCAGGTCCCCCAGGTCCCTACCTGCAGAGCTGCTTTCCAGCCAGTTGGATTCCAGCCTGTCCTGGTGCCTGGGATTATTCCTCCCCAGGTGCAGGATTTGGCATTTCCCTCTGTTGAACTTCATGAAATCCTGTTGGCCGATTTCTCCAGCCTGTTGAGGTCCCTCTGGATGGCAGCACAACCCACTGCTTTATCAGCTGCTCCTCTCAGCTTTGTATCAACTGCAACCTTGCTGAGGATACACTCTGGCCCAGCATCCAGGTCATAAATGAAGATGTTGAAAAGGACTGGCCTAAGTACCAATTCCTGGGGTACTCTGGCCTCCAAGTGGGCTTTGTGCCACTGATCACAACCTTCTGGACCCAGCTGTTCAGCCAGTTTTCAGTCCACCTCATTGTCCACTTTTTGAACCTGTACTTTTGTCTGCTTGTCAATGAAGGCACTAGGGCAGACAGTATCAAAAGCCTTCCTAAAGTCAAGGTAGACAATATCCACTGCTCTCCCTATATCCACTGAACTGCTCACGTCACCATAGAGGCTATCAGGTTAGGATCCTTAAGGATTTGCAAGTGACCCCTTTGTAAATCCATGCTGACTACTCCCAGTTACCTTTTTGCCCTTCTTGGTCTGGAAATGGTTTCCAGGAGTAGTTGGTCCATCACCTTGGCAGGGTGTGCAGTTCCCTGGGTCCTCCTTGCTGCCCTTTGTGGAAGATGGGAGTGATACTTGCTTTCCCCTAGTCCTTGCACACCTCTCCCAGTCGCCATGCCCTATCAGCAACAGTGGCCTTGCAGTGCCAGCAGCCACTCATGGCTGCCTCCCATCAGGCCCAACACATGTAGCAAGTCCAGTTTAAGTGTTCCCTAGCCTGGACCCTTTTACCTATTTCATACTGGGGGGTGGGGAGGGAAGGCTGAGGAGGTGGGAAAACTAATAAGGACCCTGTTTTGTGGTTTTGCCTTGCCCTTTACTAAAGAGTTCCAGATACTTTCTAGTTGTAGTAAAATCACAATAAAATCATAATATAAAAATAATCACACAGTAATGTGTAATATACACCAGAGTATGGAAAGAAGCAAGCTACAAGCATTTACTCACAAAATCTAAAAAAAGAGAATACAGTTCAAACTCTTTTATCAGATTAGTAGTAGTAACAGAAAAAACCACTTAATTTTTCAAAGTTTGACTCAAAAGAAATTTTTCTATCCAGCTGACGTTTTGTCTTGACCACATAGCTGTTGGGAATTTAGTCTTGCTTGTCCTTACGTATCAGACTGCCCTGTGCAAAAGAGCTGTTCGGGAGCCTCGGAGTTTGGCAGGTTTCCCAGGCGTCTCAGAATTTTTCTGTCCTGAACTTACAGTTTCCTTCCTGTGAAGGGAAGAGTGGATGGCCAAGGTTCTGTGGAGATACAAATGTTTCTTTGACTAGCTAAATAATGCTTCCTTGTCTCAGTGGAGTGATAAAATCCTCTTTCTATTTCCCCATTATTTGTGTTTGTGTGCACTTCAGATGGCAGTGTGAACCTGGCTGACAAAGCCTAATGGCCTAATTAAATGGCGTTAAAAATTGAGGGAAGATTAGATTAAAAACATGAGTGGATTGCATTGTATTTGGGGCAGAGTGTGCAGTAGAAAATGGTGCAAAAGCTGCAAAAGACTGGGAGAGTGAGCCAAATCAGTCACATAAAAAGAAGTTATACCTGCTCAGTTTGATCTTAACTTGTTGCTTAGCAGTACTCGTAGAGAAGAGAGCTGGGCTTGGTGTGTTATTGCCTTCCCTTCTTCAGACCTGAAATAAATTTGCATATAGTTGTGTTACACCAGAAAATGCACTGGGCTCTGAATTAATTTGTAATGAGGTCAGAATGTTCTGGCAGGCTGCCTGCTGCTGGGGTTCCTGAAGTGGTAGAGAATTCCAGGTAAGCTCTTGGAAGGGCTATCTGGGAAAGCGTTAGCATTTCCCAGCTCATTATCCAACTCTATTTGCTAATGCATTGCCCTGCAGTTTGCTATTTGAGTTGCTTGCTGTACTTTCATTACAGAAGTATGTTTTCAAGGAAGTTATCACTTAAGTGTCTCTTGTAACTCCTCAGCCTGAGACATACTCATTTCCTGAAAATGTTCTCCATTGCATTAGGTTTCAGTGTAAACTGCTGGTGGCTATACACCCTCAGAACTGAAGATGGCTTTCTGCGATCATGTGCAAAGTGCTGCTCTTCACATTGGAATTACGAGGACCATGGGGGTGAGAAGAGTCGTCTTGTCAGTCATTATAGCACTTAACAGTGGTTGTGACTTTTGTGATGAAATCTGTCTCCTTTGTGCTCAGTTACCAGTCTCTTTGTATTATTTTTGTGCTTAACACGTGGTTTGGTGGCTTTTTTTTTTTCCCCCTTTGTTGCCATCTATTCTCTTTGGCACAAAAATGATGCTGTTACCTAATAAAATAGTAACTACATCTGTAGCACCTAGCTGAACAGTGGAGAGGGATGAATTGCCTGCTCTCACTTAAGCTGTATTCTTTCTGCTTGTAGACAGGTCTGCCCGGCAAGACCTGCAGCAATACAGCTGTTTGAAGTGATGGCAAGGGGACCAGCATGGAGTTGGCGTGTCCCCCACCAGCACCCCAGATTGGAAAAGACGCATCAGAAGAATGTGAATATGATGTCTGCCTGTGAGGTTCAAGCTGGCTTTTGCTGTGTGAGGAGAGCAGTTACAGCTTTTGTGATGTTACCATCTTCATTTTCAGCTTCTGGCAGAGAAGGTGGTACCCAGTGTTAAGCAAAGTCGAGCATTTCACAGTAAAGCCGACATCAGCCAACTTTGATGTGTAACTGAGGTCTTGAGTCCCTTTTTATCTAGACCGTACCGGAAGCAAATTTTCTTTCCAGAAACACTAGTGCTTGGAAGTGGTGTTGATAAGAGGAGTAAAGTTTGTACATACTACAACAGGAATCAGAGTAAATGATACATTAGAAGACTGGTCCTTGGTTAAATGATTGGGTTTGGACTAAAAAAAAGCCTTTGGAGTTAAATAAGTAAGAAGTATTTTCAAGCACTAACATGTGACAAAAGATAGGAAAGTGGTGGGGTTTTATATTTAAAGAAAAAACAATAGTGTGGATTGTGTTTAAGTTGCAGTAGAGTTTGAAAGAGCACAGAAGTATTAGTTACCTAGAGAAAATGGTATAAGCCAGCAAGAGCTGAAAAGGACTGGAAAGAAATGTTAACTGGGGGAGATTAAAGCTGCAGTAAGCTTTCAGTCTGTGCGGTTAAGTTTGAACTTGAAGTTATGATAAAAATGCCTGCTGTCTTCAGGTAGCCCAATAAAAAGATGAAAAATGAAAACCATGAATGAAATGAATAATGAAAAATAAATTTTGATGTGATGTTATTTTAACATTGGACTGCAACACATCACCAGCTTTTTTGCAGGGTTTCTGTATCTATTACAAAGCTGTTTCAAATTAATCAATGAATAACAGGACGTTTATTTTCTATTTCCTGAAATCAACAAGGCAGTGAACATGAATCGAGGGCCTGGCAGGAACCTCACCAAGTTCGATAAAGGCAAATGCGAAGTCCTACGCTGGGTACTGAATTAACGTGATGCAGTTGTGCAGCCTGGGCACAGAGGGGTTGTGAAGCAGCTTTGCAGCAGCTCATCTGGGAGTTCAGAGGGAGAAGTGAGGACAAAGGTGTCCAACCATGTTCTGGGCTCCACTAGAAGAGCACAGCTGAGCTGCCACAAGGAAAGCAATCCTTCCTTTCTGCTCATCGCTTCTGAGACTGCAGCTGGAGTGCTGTGACCAGTTCTGGGCTCCCGAAACCGAGATGTATATGGGAACAAGTCCAGCAGAGGCCACCAAGATGACCAGGTTAGAGCACAGGAACCATGGGGCCAGGCCACAGGGTTTGTTCAGTCTGGAAAACAGGAGGTTGGGGGGGTAGGAAATCCTACTTCAGCTGTGTAATGGAAGGGGGTAGAGAAGATGGAGCCAGGCTCATTGTGGTGGTGCACACTAGTGAGGTCATCTTGTGTGATTTTCAGTGTTGCATCATACCACTAATAAAAATAGTGCAAGTCAGTACTGTCTTGCTGTGTACTTCATTGGTCTCCCCCCACTGGCACCATTGGGCGTTCCTGGCAACGCCTTTGCTTCAGGAAGGGTGGATGCAGGTGACCCAGTCTGGGGGGTTGTGTGGGGTGATGTTCACTTGTGGGTTTAGGGATCTTGGTCCTGCTGTTTACAGAAGTAAGAACTGTTCCAATATTAAGACAGTAGAGCTGACAGATGCAGGAAAGCAAGGGGAATTTCAAATGCTTGCACATCTCCTGTGCAAACATTTCCAGCCAGGATGTCTCAACCACCTTGGTAAAGCCTTTTTAATAAAAATAATAAATACACATGTAAGCACCACCTTTGCAGGCTGGGGCTCTGGCTGTTACTGTTTGTGGCAGGGAGAGCAGCCTTTCCCCCATACTGTCAATGACTGTGTTCAGTGTAAAATGTACAACTGCTATAATAGGCCTAATTGAGTTTTTCTTCCCCAAATTCATATTCTTTCCACTTGGCTATGGAAAGTCTGTAGAAGTAACAGCTCCAGGGAACTTGTCAGAAAGTAGGGGGTTGTGATACAGATGAAGATGTCACCACATGGGTAGTACTGTCCTCCAGCTGTGATTGGGAACATTTGTGCTGCTGCATGTGCCCAAACAGTTGCGATGAATCCAGCTTTGGAGCAGGCAGCGGTCTCCCAGGGTAGGGTGACAGCATGTTCAGTTCCCATACACGTGGTCATGTGACTGCTCTCGCTTTGAGTGGCATGCACGATAGCAGCTAAGCAGTGTTAAGGTCTGACCTATCTACTATGAATCAGTTTATGCCAACAGTAAGTAAGCACGGAGGAGTTCCTTACAATTCAAATCATGTAGGAAGTATTACAGAAATTCTTGGAAAAATTTCAGTTGTAGCTGTCGTGCATGACAGCTGAGACTTTGCTGTGGAGAAACAGTTGACCTGAAATCAAAAAGAAAACCATCTTCTGCCTGGTCCCTTCCTCCTGGCTGCTACATGTGAGATGTTTGAGATTCTATTTTTTTAAGAGCCTTTTTTAAACCTTAATTTTACTGCTGCCTCAGCCCTGCTCAAATTTGTATTCTGTGCTGTCCCTTGTCTGCTTTTAGTATTTTGTTCCTAACTCTTGTCTTTGCCTTTCACTCAAACATTTTAAGACAAGGTTCAGCATCTGAAAAGTATTTTCCCCATTTACGTGGGACACAGACAAGCTGAGGAATTTTAAAGTGTCAGGATTCAGTGATGGGCTTGCAGCACATGCGCAGACCGCACCAGTAGCTTAGAAAACCATGGCCTTTATAGTTCTCTTGCATTCTTAAAAGGTAAGACTCCGTTACAGCTCCACATTACAGATGCAGACTCCAGCAAAACTAAAAGCACTGCATCACACAGGGTCATCGCGGCTCCCAGGTCACTGAACTGCCACTGCTCTGAGAGACTGACCTAAAGGAAGAAGACTTTACAGAGGCTGTTTTCCAGTACTGTGTGGGAAGGCAGAAGGTGAGAACAGAACTGTAGCAGGTACAGACAGGCAGAACATTTTAGGACAGCCCTCGGGTACTTTGAGGAATCCTAGCTGGTTAAGATGGCAGCTGCACTCTGTGCTTGCTCTCTCCTCCATATATTGAAAGAGCTTGCTTCCATCCAGACTGATTAAACCACCTTGGTTTTGAAAAATGGGTGCAGAAAGCAGAGAGGACCTGTGATACTCGGCTGCATTACCCACCAACCTTCAGTCTCTGTGGAAGAAGCCAGGAACACAAGTACTGATGCTGTAGCAGTGAAAGATAACGAATCCAAGCCTTCGGAACAATTTATTGCCACTGCAGTTTATAGTAACTGCAGCTGCTTAGCCTTGCTGACAGCAGCAAGAAGGAACTGAGCAAGTACTGCAAAGGTATTTCTCCACAGTGCCTGAAGAAGTGCGTTTTATTGTAGCTACTTTCCCTTCTCATCCTTTGTCCACCAAAACCTTTTTCTTAGCAATCAGATAAAAACTGTATCATAAAATCAGACAAAAACCACCTTCAAACATATTTTCATACACCTTTTATGCATCTTCAGTAGGGATTCAGAGTTTTCAGCAGGGATTCAGAATTTATACTGCCAACTAAAAGAGAAAGATGTCTGCAAAATCCATCCCTTAACAAAAGCATCATGAACCCAAGTTTTATTCCCATGTCCTGTAGAACTCTTCCCTCTCTCCCACATGCCTTGAGGGGGGGAAAAACCAAACAAACCAACCAACCCAAAACTCCAAAAAATCAACAGCCTTTGACAAACTACTTGCTAAGTCAACTCTTAGCACATTACTAGATAGTTGTGGGTTAGACTGTACAACAGTTTCTAAATAGCATCTATATTATATGGACATTTGTTCAAAACCCTTTTGTCCCCACCTTGAACAGCTCAAGCATTTACCACTGACATGCTGTACAGAGCTTATCACACGCACACACACACTACACTGTTACATGTACAATGCAGGCGTAACTGAGGGAAAGCCACATACATGAAAACTGTCGCTCTCAACATAAGGAAACACTTATGAATGTCCCCTTTCCTTATTCATCTTCCAGGGTTATGCACAGTGACTGAAGAGAAATACAGCTACACAAAGTCCCAAGGGCTGGTAGTGACATACCTGATTCTCAGCCACTGCTTTTCATGCATTTCAGGGGTTCACACTTAGGAAAATGAGGTATCTAACGTATTTGAGAGAGGTGGAGGTACCAAGTCTGTGCAAACCCCAGACTTGTTAACATCCCATCAATACTGTTTGCAAAAAGATAGGCAACTATTCTAAATCAAAACAGAAATGAGTATTTGTATGTCATGTTGCTGTTCTTGTTTTACATAGCTTAATGTGACATTCCACAAAATTGAAAGTGTGCTTTTTGTTACTTACTCATTTGGCATCTCTTAAATATGAAAGTTTTAAACTTTCAAGAACCAAAAATTAAAAACTGGTTAATTGAGCTTTATATTAAAAAGTCACAGTTCTTAACAGGATACTTAATACATCTGCACCATTTTGATGGTGAGCACTCAAATACATTAAGAATTTATCCACAATAATTTTGCTAATAATATAGGCACATAGTGGCATGTAAACGACACATGGCAACCAGAACAGCAAAGGCACAATCTGGGCTTTTTTTTCTTTTTTTCCTTTTTTCTTTCACTTTTCGAGATGTTGGTTAATTTACAAAGAAAAATATTCTATACTTCATGCAGAAGTATTACATTTGCATTTTGCAGCACAGGACCATTACAAAACCGCTATGATCTGATAAAATGGGTCATTTAAATAAAAAAAAAATAGCAGCTCTTTGCACTGAGGAACTGAATTTCTGAATTAAAGGACAACACATGTTCTCTCATCTGTTGGTTGAGAACATCTGAAATCCTCGTCTATCTTCTTGTCTACAAAAAGCACTGCCTGCACATTTAAGGCAGTTACAAGTTTTCTGGTTTGCTATTTTCAGCTTGTATTTGTTTTCCCATGTACAACCTGACTAAGAACTCAAAAGTTAAGATGTCTGTAGAACTATCAGTTGCTTCTCTAATACAAAAGTAGTTTTAAAACAACACTGATACAACTAGGAATCTGACTGATCCTCTATGAACTGAGCCTACTCACATGTCTTCGCTCATACCTGCAGACTTAACTGTGTTTCTTCAAAGAGAGTCACTCTAAGCATAACTGCTTTCTCATCAGGAGACAGTAGCAGGAACAGTTTCAAACCAGAACACAGCCCTCAGCAACTCAAAGTTAAATCTAATGCAGTGACTTCAAAATGTAGTTTCTGCCCATGGCTCCAAGAATATGACAGTTCTGCATTTTACATAGAAACATTAGAGTAAGTAGAAAATTTTAGTTTACAAGTGGAAGATCTTTCTATTAAAAAAGACATTTTACATAGTTATCTTAAATAGTTCTTATATGCACCATTCCACATTGTGGAAAAGCTGAAATATGCAGTCTGGACTCCACAAGTTAAAGAAAAAAAGAATTGTATGTATTGGCACAAATACTTACATCTACATCTGTACAACGTAAAAAAAAAAAAAACAACCCACAACCAGAAAACAAACTGACAACCCTGTCCCACCATATACCTCTCCCAGCGTATTCAACTGCTCTCCAACACACTTTCCTACGTGACTGCCAACAAGTGACAGCGAGATGGGAACTTAGCCTTAAGAGTGTGCCAAAAAGTTCCAAACTGCTTTGTCAGTCTCTAAACAGAGGAATCAGAAGTATATCCAAAAAAGTGTCAGTCCACTCAACACGCTCGCAGCTGTGAGGTCACTGCAACTGCACTCTGTATGCTCCTATTAGCAGCTTTACCTGTAAAAGCAAACAAAGGTTTCATATAAAGATTTTTCACATGTAACTGCTGTGTTAAACACTTCTAATATAAGAATGGCATGAGAAAAGGCATACAATTGCTAGTGACTGAGAAAGAAAAAAAAAAAAGGAATTTACAATCGGTGTTTAATAAAATCAGTTTGCAGTAGCCCTACTGAAATATGAATGGCTTGTAAAAGGACTCAAGTAGAATATGACTGCAGGTGGTGGTTGAACAAGCCCCAAATCTGAACTAGACATACACATACACTTCCATCTGAATATGAGTTCAATATTTTCCCTTTAAAAAATAAAAGTGCACAATAAAAAAAACTTCAAATCTGAAGATCTAGAGAATTTACTGATGTGTCTTCCAAGGATAAAATAAATGCTACCACAACAGGATCTGCTACTCATCTTGCAACACATAGCGGGACTACTGCCCAAACCACCTGGAAAATACAACAGACAAACTATTTAAAAGCAGACGGCATACCCTAGTAAATGCTTCCAAGTTCTCCTAAACACACATAAAAAAACATCCATATGCAAAAAATAACTGACACTCCATGTATGGGTTAGTCACTGAACTGACAATATAGATGGGGAAAACGTTTCACTGTTACATTACTATATCCCGGTGCATGTATTATTCTGACTGCAGCATAAAAATCATTTAATTATGTCAGAACTGTCACCTTTGGCAATGTTCCTAAGTTCTGGCAATGTCACAGGATGGAACTGTAACTGATAGGAACTGGGATGAGGAGATGGTGGCACGTCCTTAGTTTTACATTTGCAACGTACAACTAGAAGCATTTGGACTATGGAAGGGTTATTGTACAACAAATTAACATGCACATTTAATTGTGAGAACATTTTGTACCTTGGCAGTAGGAGCTTCTGCCAACCGTATAAAAAGCTTGTTAAGGCCTGCAGTAGGGCTGAAGGAATAAATAAAGTGACTGTCCTAAAAGGAAAAAGAAAATGGACAATGTTAACAGCAGGATATGGCTGAAAGTGCTCTATACAAGTGGACTAACAGAACGTGACATTTTCACTATGCAATTTTTGAAAGGAAGTTGTACATACTGCAAAGCACCTTTGTTTCACGCAACCACGGAGAAAACAAGAGGACTTGAAAATTGCGCAGTGATGCATTTGATGATAATTAAAAAAAAAAATTAATCATTAGAAATAAGAGGTAGGTTGTTAAAACAAGTATCTAGAACTTACTTGGGTCAAAAATTTGAGCAGCTAGGTGAACTGGAGAAGTGAAACACTTAAATTCAGAATTCTCACCTGCCTGCTCAAACCCTCAGTTCTGAAGTCACAGAATCACAGACGGGTTGAGGTTGGAGGGGACCTCTCAGGGTCATCTGGTCCAACCCCTCGCTCACGCAGAGCCACCTAGAAGCAGGTTGTCCAGCACTATGTCCCTGCCTTTTAAGTCAAATTTTTATGGAGTCTAGTAGATGCAAGGTTTGTAGTTCTCTGTATATGGAGAGAACTAAGTTTCATTTTAAAAAAAAACCCTATCATGGTAAAAACAAACAAACAAACAAAAAAAAAACAACAAAAAAACCTTCATCACAATACTCAAAATCCAAATTAAGGCACTAAGATTTCCCAGGCTGCTCCATAAAGACTTTATAAAGCAGTTTTACAGTCAGTTATATGACAAGATTTACCAAAAATACAGGGAGCTGGAATTTGTCATTTAAAACCACAGCTTGTACACTGCATGGTCCGCAGAGCCGAGCAATTACTTCTTTACCAAAGAAATTTGAATGGAAAACAAAGAGAAGAATTCCAGATCCTGAAAGGGAAAGCAATTCAGTCACATGAATTTGAAATAAGATCCATTAATTAAAACAACTGCATACACTGAACCTTTGAAGACAGTTAGGTAAAAATATATGTAAGAATATAAATATTAAATAGTTTATATTAAACCCCAATGGAGTATCAAAGCAACGTGCAGAAATCCCATCTCCCAAGCCAGTGGATCCCAGCAGAGAACACAACTGACTTGGTCACTAAGTTAAGGTCTTTTGGCAGCAGAAATAATTTTATGTGGCTATTAGAAAGGAACGCAAAATGGATACAGCAATCCTCGGCACGGTTCACCTCTGTGGTTTTAGGTTTACCTAAAGAGAGTTATGGAATTTAATGTAGTTTGGGTTCTCTGTTCTCTTGGTAAGGACAACTGAGCCCAGTCAACTATATATCTTTATGAACTGCACTCAAATTCAATAAGCAATAATCTTCAATACCCACAAATACCTCATTTTAATACATAAACTTAGATAAGGTTTCTTAATTCTATAAAGGGTACCTGTAATCAAGAACTGGAAGACTTATATTACAACTCTTAACAACCAGAAAACCACGCAGACACAACCACTTTCAATCTTAAAGTAGTATTTCACAGTCAAATTAGTGTTTTATTTCAAGAAAAATCAGTATCAGTAGATATTTCCCCGATATACTCAAAAGGTGAGTAAGAATGACTCAACTAAACCAAGCACCAGAGATTAGAATCTGGATTCCTGAAAGAATGAAGAAACATTCCCAGGTATCTTGGGAGTTTGATTCCGAGCTTTTTTAAAGGGTTTGTGGGCAAAACAGTTGATGGATGCTGGCTTCTTTTCTGTTTCTACGATGGCAGTGCTGTGACTGTACTCCAAGACTCCAGTGCGTTAAGTACTGTCTACAAAACAAGATGATCCACTACGGTATTTTCTAAGTATGCTCTTAGATTAAGATTTTTTCAAACGTATCAATTCTAAGGTAAACCACTCCTTTCCTGTAAGACCTATCACTAGGCTAACGTAACCCTCACAAAGCTAATGTAACCCGTGACCAGAAGAAAGCAGCTGTGTATGTGGCAATAAAAATACTCTTTAAAAAAAAAACAAACATCCAAGACACACACAAACCTCACCCACAGTGCATCAAAATATCACTGCTCTCCCCATGCTCCACAATCAGAGCATCGTTAATGTAGTGTACTGCAATAAGAAATACAAAAATAATTTCGCATAGCAGATACTTTAAGACATACTTAAAAGGCAGTTTCTTAACACACTGTTCTACCTATTTTTTTTTTTTAAAGAAACAAAAAAACCACCACAACAAATGTCCTACCTTCTGGAACATTTTGTGGGGGTTTATAGTTAAAATCCATAGAAAAGTCTGGCCCTTCACAGAGACGATGACACGCAATTGGAAAGACTGGCTCCAGCAAAGCAAGACGAGCTTCAAAATAATCCCGGATGGTATCTTCTGCTACTCTTGAGAGCCTGAAAGACCAAACAAGGCAGGCCTGTGCTTCACATATAATAAAATTACTTTACCAGACACAGACTTAGTGAGAACAGACAGAAAAAAGGATTCCAGATCACCTTTTTGGATTCCCTATTTTCAGGAGTGAAAGCCTCTATTACTAGCATTTATGCATAGATGAACCCCAGGTCCCAATACTTTGTTAGTAAAACATTTTATCAGTGACCTGTTTGTGAAATTCATCTCTAGGGTCCGCAAAAATAAAAAGCTGAGACAAATGCATCGCAGCAGACTAAAAAAAATTCCAACTAGCCGCATATTTTGAAGGCCCTTTATGTAGGAAGATGTCCCCGAAGCGTCAATATGCACCTGGTGGCTAAACTGAAGCAGACAAACACTCCCCCAGCATAGCCGATTTATCAACCTGACTGCAAGTACAGTGTAAAAATAAACAAATAAGTCACTGTATAATTTTACTGGCAATACTACTGGAAAAAATGCAGTTCCCAGTTAAACTCTACTAATAATGCAGTGAAAAAGTAGCAACGCTACCATTAAATAGCCAAATCGGGGGGGGGGGGGGGTGTTGTTTGTTTTAGGTTGAGGAGGTGGAAGAAGGGTTTAATTTAAGGGAGCAGCCTAGCCTTCAAAGAGAAGCCACATTAACCAACAGCATTTGGCACCTTTGCAAGCAGGTTACTAAGTAATCCTCTTCAGAAAGCTGTTTTGACACAAATGGGTTTTAAACACTTTTGCAAGGCAAAGGTCCTGACTCTCTCAGCTTTACAGCTTTCTCAGCTATTATTCAGAGAACACTTCCCCTCCATGCTAGCTGAGATTACCATCTGCAGAATCTAACCCTTAAGTGTTTGATCGGAAAGAAACCACAAGAATTGCCATACCAAAGCAAGCCCGGAAGCCCACGCAGCCCAGTTTCCAGATGCTAGACAAAGCCGTATTAAATATGGGGAATTAAACAGTTGTCTTTTTTTGGTACACTGTCCTAGTTTCCAGCAATCTGATTTAAAGGCATCCAAAACTAGAGGCTGCAGCCAAATCGCACCTCTCCTTGGATCTGCTTAATCCCTTCTAAAATCCCATGCATTTGTGACCACAGCATTCTGCAGCAGTGAGATCCGTAATTCAGTTTTTCTCTGCAAAAATATTCCTCCATTTCAAACCTACCACTAAATCATTTAGCAGGATGGCCTGTAGAACCTGCCTTGTGGCTTTGGGTTATTTTCTGTTGTTGTTTTCTGATTTTATTTTAAATTTTGATTTTTTGATCTGTCCCAAGTGAGGTGTATCACCTCCCTCAGTCTATCCTCACAGAGGCTACTCCAGATGACTGATCATCTTTCACTTTCCCTTTTTGCTTCATTTGTTTTTGAAACAAAGTAACTGGAATGGCACATGCTATTGAAGGCATTCAGACACCATGGATTTCCATTTCATTTTCAGCTTCGCTACTACTGTATTATCTTCCCTTTTGACTGACAAGTAGCACTGAACTGGTATTTTCAGGTAATGAGTCTAGAAGCTCCCTCAATTGGCAAAAGCTGTGTTACTCCCTGTATAATTCACATTACTACAGCGATACCCCATGGACATCACTGTGCATTTACCAGTATTTAATTTCAACAGCCATTTCACTGGCAAAATTACATGTTCAAGTTTTTCAAAAAATCTTTATTAATATTTGCCAAAACTGAGGTGGCAGATTTTAAACAGGAAACAAACTGGAAAAAGGCATCAAACAGTGAATGAGTGACAAAGTTTCAATACACTGAACAGCAGGTAACGGATCACTTTCATCTGCATGCTTGCTTTTGCCTTCAAAACCTTAACTCACAAGTCATGATTTCCTTCCCTGGGGAAGGATCAGCACACTCCATTTATCTACTTCAGCAAGTTTTCTACCTTTGAAAAATTATTAGTTTTCATGCTTTTAGCACTTTTTTTTTTTCTCCATTTAGCCTCCTGTAAGAAAACATTCCTTATAGCTTCTATCTGCTCAGAACAGAAGTTCAATGCAGTATCTACAATACTTCAGACAAGCTTTACAGTGCATTAAAAATACCAGCATTACAATACTTTCCTCCCAGTACGAAACTGGATCAGAACACATTAGTTCAGCAAAAGTTAGAAGCCAGTCACTACTGGTGTAACCCCGCGGTCAATACCGAGTCCGTTCCTGTTTAATATCTTCATTAATGACCTGGATGATGGGGCAGAGTGTACCCTCAGCAAGTTTGCAGACGAGACAAAAGTGGGAGGAATGGCTGATACACCAGCGGGTCGTGCTGCCATCCAGAGAGACCTCAACAGGCTGGAGAAATGGGCCAACAGGAACCTCATGAAGTTCAGCATGGAGAAGAGCAAAGTCCTGCACCTGGGGAGGAACAACCCCAGGCACCAGGACATGCTGGGGGCCAGCCAGCTGGAAAGCAGCTTGGCAGAAAAGGACCTGGTGGACAACAGGATGAACACGAGCCAGCAACATACCCTTGCTGCAAAGGCGGCCAGTGGTACCCTAAGCTGCGTTAGGCAAAGTATTACTGTAGGTCAAGGGAAGGGATCCTTCCCCTCTACTCATCACTGGTGAGAGCACATCTGGAGTACTATGTCCAGTGCTGGTCTCCTCAGTACAAGAGACATGGACATACCGGATAGAATCCAATGAAGAGCCACAAAGATGACGAAGGGACTGGAGCATCTGACATATGAGGAAAGGCTGAGAGAGCTGGGACTGTTCAGCCTGGAGAAGAGAAGGCTCAGGGGGATCTTACCAATGTGTATACATCAATAAACCCCTGAAGTGAGGAGGCAAAGAAGAAGGAGCCAGGCTCTTTTCAGTGGTGCCCAGTGACAGGACAAGGGGCTATGGGCCCAAACTGAAACACTGTTCCCTCTGAACACTGGGAAACGCACTTTTATTGTGAGGGTGATGGAACACTGGCACAGGTTGCCCAGGGACGTTATAAGGTCTCCATCCTTGGAGATATGTAAAAGCCATCTGGACATGGTCCTGGGCAACCAGCTCTAGGTGGACCCGCTTGAGCAGGGGCTGGACAAGACGATCTCCAGAGGTCCCTTCCAACCTCAACCATTCTGTGTTGCTGTGATTCTGTAATCTCGTAACTGAGTTCCTTTAGAATTCACAGGCAAATACAACCTTGCCCTGGAAATGTATTTATTTGTATTTTAATGGTTTGCACTGAAACATTTTTTACGTGACATTTCACTTTACAAGTGTTCCACAAATTTCTCTGCCTTACGGAAGGGCTCCCTAACCTCCATTGTGACCACTGCTGCAACGCTCATGTTGGAGCGTTTGCTTACAGATCTTTTTAGACTTAGTATGCTTAAATTTAGTATTTAATAAGGTTCTAAAGGAAAGAGCACTCATAACTATTTAAAACAAAGTAAGAATATTGGTAGTGCTACAGCACATACCAGTGACCATTTACAAGGCAGTTTTTATCAACACAGATTTAGGATGTTAGCTGATGGGAAACACAAGAAATCAGAGACAGAAAACAGCATGGCTTTCTAAACACTAAAACAGAAGAGAATGAGCTTGGACTACAAACTACTTGATAGATTGTCTTACATTATACAGATAAATCATTAGGATAAAATCGTCATAAACCAATAAAAGGGCCTTGCACTGAGACAGTGTTCTTCCAGCACTAACTATGCATTTGTGGCAAAATCTCACCTGCTGCAGAAGCTCCGAGACCCTCCTTGGGTCTTGTCCAAGTTTAAGAGATTGCTGGTTACCATTTTCTGCCCTGATATGTTAACTGTCAGTGTTCCGCGAAATTGATATTTAAAGAGCTTACTCCTTTTCTTTGTTTATTCTGTCTCCATTGAGTATCCATATTCAACAGCTCAGTATATTTTTACATGACCATATGACACGAACGCTTCACATACCACGTACGCTGCACTGCTCTTAGTCATTCTGTTGCGCAATGAAGATTTTTGTTTCCATCATTTACCGGCATGAACCCGGCATTTACCCCTGGCACTCTTCAGCTCATAGCTGATGTTTAAGGGTCCAACAACACCCTAACTATCTGCACTAACTTTTCATGGTGTTTTTGTTTGGTGTTCTTTTGTTTGTTTATAGGGTTTTTTTAATGTTTTCTGGCAAGGTGTTTTATTTTGCATGCCCTACCTAATAAAGAGTTTACATTCAAGTGTCCAGTGCTTACACACTTTTTAGTTTTCCCAATTGCTGTATTTCTGGTTTAAGGAATCTTTCACTTCTAGTAAATCCCTTTTCCTCCTTTCCATCTTTTTACTCAGTGTTAAGAAAGTGTCTGCTAATTCTGTTAGCTCACATCATTTTCATTTCACATGAGTTATTAGCTTTCTGCCCAAATCAGATCTGTTTTCTTTCCTGAAATCTCCCCCTCTTCCCCCAACTTAAACCAAAATTATGACATGCCTAGTACTGCAAACTTCACGAGAACAGACTTCAAAGCACAGTTTACTCACGTTTCCAAATGACTCTTGAGCTGCTCATACACCAGTACGTTATTACATTGTTTAGCAAAATGCAGCGCACTGTTCTGATGCTTTGACAAAATGTTACAGTCTGCTCCGCTTTCAATCATAAGCCGCACTATATCAGAATTCCCTCTTTTACAAGCCTGTGCAGAAAGTGAGAAGATGAAAGGATGGACAACAATGACAAATCCCCCGTTAGAAAAGAGCATAACATTGGAGAAAGCAGAACCGTAGAAATAAATTAAAACTCAAAATCAGTTACAAGCCAGAAAACAAGTTTAGGTATTTGCTCTGCAAATGCTTACACAACTGGAAACTCAGGATCACATTCCGTAAATATTTTATCTTTATCCAGGCAACACTACACACCTGATCCCACAGAAGCAGCAACACTCAGGATTACCAAATGGACTCAATTAGAAAAAAAATAAATAAATAGATAAAACAAACCCCCAAAATTCCGTGAAAACATCTAATCTGCTGGAGTTCAGTAACTGTAAACTTTCTTGCAATTGTTTACCTGAACATGGGTTTCTGCAGAAGTATTCAGAATGACTAAAGTAACACTTCAAAGTGTGTTTCTAGGAATCTCAGTTCAAATGGTAGTTCAGGTGTGCAGTAAGTTAACAGAAATTGCCCGAAATTGTTATTTAGCTATGTTAGACAGTCACTGTTATCAACTGCCTAAGCGTCCAAGGCTGTTCAATGTTCTTACAGCAAGAATGTCAGGGCATGTCAACCAAAGACTTGACAAAAGTACAGCAAAGTCTAAAGAAAGCTTTACTTTGAAGAATGCAAACACACGCTCTTGGTCACTTGTTTTCAAACACTTCACTCAGACAAATTAGGGAAAGGCACAAGAGAGAGAAAATTCTGTCTTCACGAGGCCTTTCAGAAGTTAACTTCTGAAATTTGTCTCAGCTCTGAACTTTCACCTGTGCCTTCAATCCATAATCTTCTGTAAATAAACCCACCTGCCCCCCCCGCCCCAAAACCTCACCAAAAAAAAAGAAAGTCACACACCACCTCAGAGAACGGAATTAAATGCCAAGACCTTCCCTCCCCCCTTTTTAAAAGTATGATTGAACTCCCAAGGTTAAATAACAGTAACCCGATAAACACATTTATATGTTTATCCACACACGGCTAAACTTGTTCCAGTAAGATAGTGGAAACAAAGAACCTATTTGTATCTGCACAGCAAAACAAATACCTGGAATAAGTCACTGTAGGCTGCCAATTAGAAAGTATGTACAGCTGTGCATCAAATACTAATAAAACCTTTAAAAACAATGAAGGTCAAAACTGAAGTTCATGGAGGCAGCCAAATTAGGAAGAGATTTTGGACTGAAGTGACTGAGGAAGCCACAAGTATGTTATCATTTTCTTTACAGAAAATGGGAACTCCCCACACTTGTTAAGCCTTGCAGAGGATGGAAGAGAAACAATACCACATCATCTTGGACAGAAAAGCTTTTGTAATCTCTTCTGCAAACAAATTGCCTTAAACAGCCTACATAAAAATACAAGTTTATCAGGAAGGGGAACTTTGGTGAAATCATTTGATATAAACAAAAAAAAAAATTAAGAGCACAGACTTTTAAGGGTCTTACAATTTTCTCATTACAACAGAATAAAAATAAATAATTAAAAATTTCCTTTGATGGGGGAAGAATAAAGGTGCAGAACAAGCAGTGGGAAGGAGACTGCAAACCAGTTATTTTTTCTGGTCTGCAACACAATAACAGAAGTCAATCACAGCAACACCCAAATGATTCTCCTTTCTAGAATTTTTCTCTTCCTGCTGATAACCACATTACCTCAGTTCTAAGACCACATCTGCATTTCTTTGAGCCAAACAATGGAAGAAGATGATGAGCCACATTTAACACTGTATGTTGGTGGCATCTGCACTTATTGTTTAGATGTAACAGTACATTAAAAAATGGATTAAAACACTGCCTAGAATAACTAAGAGTAGCGTTTGTATTTCAGATATAGTACATGTTCCCTAAATCAACTCTACAGGTATGCTTTTATGTTGTATTAGTTTGCCAAAAGTATTTACTATTAAACTGTGTCAGGACAAAGACGGAATTTACCTTCATTAAAGCAGTTTCACCACTGCTCTGCTGCATGTTCACATACGCCCCAGCTTCCAGAAGAATAGCTACTGTTGTTAGAAAATTCTGAAAAAAAAATAAAACAAAAACAAAAACAAAAAAAACCACAAGACAACCAAATAGAAAATATTCTGGTTTTGTTTCAGAATACAAAATGACATTTATTTAAAATCCATCAGTCAAATCCAAAGCATGAGGCACAACACAATTAACATTTTTCTCTCCCATGGCTAATAAAGAGCAATTCACACTCAGGCAAGTAGATAGCCATAAGTATTTACAATTCTTACTTTTTTTAAAATCTTGCAATAGTGAACACCACAGGAAGAAAACAGTATGTTTGCATTAATTGCCAAACTGGAATCAAGCTCCCTTTTCGCCTTGTATCTACCGTACGTGGGAAAACACATGCACCAACTTGAACAGAAGAGCATACCCATGAAACATCCTCTAACTTACTAGTCTAGTTGGTCTTAACTTTGAGAAGAACTTGCCTCCATCTCCAGCTCTCAAATAGTAAGCTCTGCTTAATCAGAGATTTGGTCTCAAAGTCTCCCACGTTTGGATCCTGTGTGGCCAGAGATCATAACTAGCCATTCTAACACAAGAACTTCAGTCCCCATGACAGAGAAATTCAGAGGTATCCTTTGCCTCCACTGTCCCTCTAGGTAGCCCTATGATATTCTCTACTCAGGGCAGGGTTTGTGATCAGAACTTATTTACACCACAGTAACCGCAGCTGCTGAAATCACACAGTTAAGGTCACCCTGCTATATCCTGCTAACTACTTTTTAGGCATCATCCAAGGGAAAAAAAAAATTGTGGACCACTTTTAAACATAAGTAAAAGAGCCAAGAACCACAAATATGACAATAACCAAGCCAACCTTTTCAGCTGCGTGTATCAATGCAGTTGTTCCATTTTTCTGTCTACCATTAACTTTAGCTCCTTTCCTGATTAGGACCCGGAGAAGGTCATCATGCCCACCGGCAGCAGCAAGCATTACCAGGGTCATTCCACTTGAGTCCTGCAACAAGAATCCTTGCCATTAAAAGAAACGAACAAACCAACCAACAAAAACAACCCATAAAAATCATGTACTTTGATTTATCTTAAAGCTGCAAGACAAAAATTGCAAGTGCGTCAACAGGTTTCACAGATTCCCCTCCCTGGCAGAAGAATTCACACATACATGGCTGCCAGATACCAACACACTATCACCTCCCACTTCTCTTGTGGACAGGCCTCACACTCTGAGCTCCATAATCTGCAAAGCCTGTAACATTCCAAGGACCGGAAGAGGAGGAAAACCAGAATGAGCCAGGAAGAAAGGCAGCAGGGTACTTGAGGGTGGGGAAGACAGCAAGACAGTGGAAAAAGAAATCAGCAGCCATTGGAGGAAAAACACAATGGCACAAGTCAGCTGCTACCACAACACTGCTTTTGGACTTTATCAGAGTATAAGCATGAAGAGACTTCCGTGAGTGGCCAGTCTGCTCACTCATTCTTGCATTTTTTCACCAGACACTACAATTCAAAGAACACATGCTTGCCTCAGTAGTTCATTTGGCATCTTTTCTACTACGCTACGGAAGTCTTCGCATAATGTATAGTTCTCAAAATGCTACATAATACAGCTACAAGATCACCAGTGAAAATACTGACATCAGAGATTTTAGGCCTCAAAGATGGAACTACAGTACTATTTAACAGGAAAACAGATCCTTGAAAGAAAAAACAAAACAGTAAGAACACAGCTGATGAAGAAGTGGCAGAAAACTAATCATTCCTGGAGTGAAGTGGTCGCAGTCTGTCAAGCAGAACTTTTTTTTTTTTTTTTGGCACGTATAGATGTTTTACATAGTTTAGCCACTTGACCTGATGGGTATCATCACTCCTTATACCATGTAAAAGTCTAAATTTAATACTCAGTTCAATCCAATGGGCGAATCTGCTGCAAACCCAGCTACCGGGATGCTTCTATCAAACTTCATTTCTCTCAAACTTCATTTTTTCTTCGGAAGAAATGAGTAACAAATATTGAAGCCTCAAATTCTGTACTCCCTTTTCTCACCTTGCGTTTTTTCCCCCCAAGGTGAGACAGAAATCTGCTATTAGCAAGAGGGGAAAACTTTTCCAACGATCCAAATTTGTACTCTCCCCCCTGTCCCCCTCCAATACTCCTATTGCAGAAAAATTACCTCTTGATCCAGATTATACTCCTCATTTGAAGAAAGTGCCATCTTAACTGTCATATAATCTCCACTTTTAACAGCATCCCTCAGGAGAGCTAAAAAATAAATTCAATGCAGTTATAAATTATTTCACTTTGAAATGCCAGCTAAGAAGTGTCCCTTCCTCCCAGCAACTACTCACTACTTGATATCGGTTCTGTTGACACATGATTCTCATCTTCTCCATCAAGATGCTTCTGAAAGTCTTCTAATGTCAGCCATTCTAACTGCATGTCCATACCCAAACTCAAGACTTGTTGCTTGCCATCTATCATGTATTTGATTTTATGGAAGAAAAAAATGAGTCAATTAAGTAACTTACAAATTTCCAAACCATTCAGTGCTTGCCATTGCTTCAGTGATCAGCAGCTTAACATACTACTAATTCTCATTCAAATAGACTCCGGAAGTCAGCGTGGAATGGTTCCAAACAATGAAGGCTATGTTAGTGAAGTGCTGGGGCCTGAACTGTAGGCCCTAAATCAAAGTTGTCCTCTAGATGAATCTCACAACCCAACAATGTATC
>JAVKLA010000026.1:8913607-8966321 GCA_034782735.1 Sagittarius serpentarius
TATCAACATTCTTCTCATACTAAACCCAAAACATAGCACTGTACCAGCTACTAGGAAGACAATTAACTCTATCCCAGATGAAACCAGGACATCTGTTTCCCACCATGCCTATGTAACAAAGCTGGACAATGCTATGTCTCAGCTGGGATCCAGTGTCTTCTACTGGCAGGGTAATTCACACCAGGCACAAGGTCTGTCCTGATGACTGGAGGTTGCACAAGACACCGGAGTGCTAGTTGTATAAGAGGCCCTGATAATAAAACATATAGGCTTATGGTTAAATAGATGGACCAGGCCTGGAGCTGAGACTTTCCATAGGTTATTTGGATGATATCTAGACTTTGTTTCTCCAACTTGGTGGTGTGCTCCCATGTGATGCATCCTTTTCCTTCTGCTGTAGCAATAAAAGACAGTTGGGAAACATGAATGGAGAGTAAACAAAGGTGCAGTACTGTTCTAGGGAATGACAGACAACTCAGAAAAGGCTGAGAAGAGTTTCCAAGCAGGTACTTAATATGTAGTAAGTGAGGAAATAGGAAGTAAATACAAGGCTAAAGTAGGCCTTTCAGTCTCATGGTACTTTTTATCTGCAAATGTGTCCTAACCAATAAATTGTTGATCAGATATTCTCCATCATCATTACAGGGTTTGTTTTCTCTAAAGGCATGTCTCTCCCTCCTATAAAAAGCCCCTAGGAGAAGATACAAGAGGTATGCAAGAGGTCCTCTGCAGACCTCTGACTTACTGCTATGGTAGTAGAGATGCTGGTTACAAGGACAGTATATCTTCTCTTTATGTTGATGTTCCAGCTCCCTTGGACTGTTCATATACAGATAGAGCAGGTAATATGAGAACCAATCTATAGGTATTGGAGTTGAGCCAATGTTGCCTGCCACCAGTGCATGCCCAGACCCACTCTCCACACATACACGCTTGCCGCGGCTGAAAAAAATACTGATCTCTGAGGTAGTGCTCAATGATTCCACTTTATTACAGAAAGCTTCTGCTTTTATACCTTTCTTTAGAGACAATGATTTACACAGATGTTCTTGGAAGTCTTGAGATTAATCTTGCTATTCTATTTCTAGGACAGTATCTTGACAAGTTAATTATGTTTATTCTACATTGTTTTCTTTGGGCAAGATTCCCATTCTGTTTTTCACACTCTCTCTTGGCACACATCCCTCAAGCGGTGGACTGCCTTGATTAAGGCAGTCCTCCTCCCTGTACTGGTCATTCTTTCTCATGCACACACACACAGAACTCTAGGGAATCAGTTGTCCTTGAATACTACTTTGATCTATTAATGTTTAAGTTTAATCTTAATATTTATTCTCTTTCTACTCTTTATTCAATCTTCTTTAATCATCCAGCTGTCTGGAGCCGTCCGTCCTGTAGCTGCTACAGGGGACAGGAGCAGGGATAATTAGTCATTTCCTGACAACCTTGGACATACCTCAGTCCTCTCCTGACAGCCTTGGAGCATCCCATATCTGAATCTTAAGTCATTCTTTGACAGCCTTGGAGCCTTCCTTATCTAAATCGTAACTCATGTGAAACAGTATCAGTGCTACTGTAATCCCAGTAATTTGCTGATGACTAAAGCCAGTCATCTCACAGACCTGTAAACAGTGGTACTAAGTGAGACCCTTTGAGCTCACCTGGACCGCAGTGGGCTGTGACCAGCATCTCCCTCTGAGTGGGACGCCTCTCAGAGTTCACAAACTCCTCAGTTTGCGAAGATCGTAGGTCTGTCGCCAAAAGCCGACGAGACTTGGGCTGATACTCTTCGGTCCTTGAGGCTCAACCCTTCGCCCACTGAGAAAGATGCTGAAGTGTTTGACATTAATATTTTCACTTAACTGGAGAGGAATTTTTAACAGGTATACCTCTTTGATTCACATATATGTATATCTCTTAGTGTCTCTGTGCATGTGTCTGTACTAACCTGAATATTCTATAGCAAGTGTATTACAAATACTGCTTTTCAAATCTATACATAAGTCACTGTCGTGAACTTTATTCAACTGTGAAGGAATCTCAGGCTGCTATTCTGCTCATGATCCCTTTAGATATAAACCGTTGACGAAGTCTGGGACTAGGAGTTGATCCAGCCGCACCTAAGCTCCAACCGGAGTTTAGAAAGCAAGGGGGTCTTCTCTAACCTTGTGACTCAATGGGAGCATCTCCTTTACCTTTTAACATTCCCGATCTCTGCACAAATCACAAGAAAGCAATTCTAACTCAATTTTCCTTTGTATGTTTCTCTTTTACCCTATTGTGTCTTTGGTCTCTGTGTACTTAATTTTAGTTTGATTCTAACTTCATTTTCCTGTGTACGTTTCATCCATGTATTAAGTAACAGAGTGAACCTTGCCATCAAATTCCGTGAAGTCATGCTTTTATAAATTCCTATTAAATCATTTTTGCTGATACCCTTGAAGGTGATTCTTTAAACGGTCCAAACCACTCCATTTGCGACACTAAGTAGTCGATATCTGATCTTCTGGCGCCAAAAGCATTTTCTTTTTCACTGAATGTCCTTTGGTCTGAGTGCTGCCTTCACTTACATATTGTAGACTTCCAGAAGGAAGTCCATCATTTCCTCTCTTTCTGCTGTGAGCAGGCAATGAGAGGTATGAAACTCCAAAAGATATATTTAGGGGGAAACACTGAAAAATGTCCTAACACTGATAGCTATTCAGCTTCAAAATAACAACTTAAGCAATCACTTAAAACCAAACTGGAATTCAGATTTGGCTGTGCTTGTTACTAGGGAAAATAGACTTCAAATACACCAAATTACAGGAAAATCTTAGAAGCTGGCCTAAAGAAAAAAAGAGGAAAAGTTGCATAACAGAGTTTTGCAATGATAAGCATCCCATACAAAGAAACCTTCTTTAGAATACAACCAAACTGATTTACTTACTGTAATAAATTCCTTCAGTGTTGCCAAATCATTTATGATGTTCATTGAAAAAGAAGTAAATTCTGTGAAATCTGTGAATAAAGATTGATATTAAGAGCATTAAAATATTAAGCATCTAGCAAAATATAGAAACACAAGTTCAAGCTTTATGACTGGAATATTGGAGTAGAAGTATTCCATACTGCTACATGTACCTGGTTGCAGTTCAGTGTATTATGCTGGTTTGATAATAATGACATGCATAAAATTAAGCCATGACAAGAAGGTAAAAGGTGGCTCTCAGGTAAAAAGGAAATAGAGAAACTCACTTGTGCCGAATTTGACTACATTCACTCTTTGTCTGAAACAAAATAGTTCCAAAACATGTAAAGCAATCTGTTTTGCTTCGTGTAGAGCTGAACCTGCCATAGAATTCAAGCAGACTAATAAAATAATAATTTCACTGGACAGCTGCTCTTCTGCAAAGGCTGTTTCAAACTCTGGAATACAAGCATGCAAGCCTATAAAGGGAGAAACAAAATCACCAGCGCAGCAGACAAATAGTTTTTCATTAGAAGTGTATCCAAGCACCTTAATTTTTATTATTATGGAATGAGAGCAGAATATAGCCATATTTCAAAGTTTTAACAAATATATGTCATTTACTCTTAATGCCTGAAAAGTGCAACTTCCCTGTCCTTTACCTATATCCCAGGTCTCACATGAAAAACTGAGAGGGGCCTTTTGTGGTTTCATGTTCTTATCTGATTCACTCTTCTGCAAACAGCACTGGATTCTCATCTACAAGTTAAAAAAAAATAAATCACAGATACCATCTTTTACAATCATGGTTGCCACCATGGATTTGTAAGAATTACTAGAATTAAAAAAAATATGTAAACCTCAAATGCATACTGTCCTTGCTATGAACAGAGATGCTATAAAAAACAAAGGCTTTCAAAAGTGGAACAGTGAAATCCTTGAAGAAGTGAAAGTGTTTCCAATAGGGAAGGAAGGGTTTGTAGTTTGGAAACACAAACAGGAATCTCCTCCTTTCTCCCTTCCTCGTGGGAATATCAGTATTATTGCAGTCATCAGAAGGAAATGCCTAAACTAATACGCTTAAACTAAGCAACTCTGATTAAAAGGAAGAAAAATAAAAGACATCATTGTTGGAAAGAAAACAATCTCATCTGTAATTTTACTTATTTTAATCAATTTCAATACTGGATTGACAGATTGGTAACACCAAGATTTACATTTCACCTCTGCAGCATTTTACCTTATTTAAGAAAAAAAATAAATAAAAAGGAGCTGAAAATAACTAAATGTGCCAAAAATGTGGGAGAATGAAACAGCTCCTAATAACTTGGAATCACATATTTTAAGATACACTCTGAAGTTTTAAACATATTTCTCAGGCAAGGAGTTACTGTGGGTGAAAGTAAAATGGGTTGAACTGATCTTTCCTTTCCCACCTAACCTTTTATTAATATTTTCCCGTGGTGATAATGAGCTATTCATAACATGGCCACAGCTGGATTCTGTTTCTGGCTGATTCAGAGTGCTAGAAGTGCTAGCTATTTCTTTTTCACTTATTAGTGAAAAAGAAAAGATTCAAATGCCTTTGAGAATAATCACTGCAGCAGTAATAACTGAAATAGAATGCAAAATCTTCTAGGAAGGCTAGATGCCTTAAAATAAAACACTGACAGAGTCTATAAATATTTGTGTGTAAGTTGTAAATACAGACCTACAAATTTAATGGTTTAAAATTTTACTTATTTTTAATTAGTATAACAGTTGCGTGAGTCTGAAGCTACTTAGTTCTAGACTCGGCCATGACTTGTTAACTTTCACTGCTGCAAATGCAACATCTCTATCAAAATCTGTAGTCATATTTCTATGAAATACAAACAGCAGCACAACAGTTAGAAGAAAAGTGTTTTAACAGAAATGACTGGACACTATGTTGAAACATTTACTCTCACAAGGCAAAGGATGAAACAAAAGCAACAAGATTCTATGCAACTGAAAAGAAAACCAATTTCTGGAGAATACTCAGCTTAATAAAATAGATCAATTGATCACTGTCCATGGTGTGAAATTGTTCTTCATGTTTTTCCCACCAAAACGAAATTGTTTATTATGTTTTAGCATATTCAGTAATACCTCATGAACAGTACAAGTTATGCAGTACCTCACCCATTTTGTTGAGATGCTTCTCTACCCACATTCGAGGTAGGTAGACCTGAGAAATCCAGGTATCTAGAACAAAGCTGCTAACATCCAAGGAGCTGTTCTCCACAGTCTTAATTACAGCCTTGCAGTTTGTTTTCTAGAAGAGGGGGAAAACAGGCATTTAAATATTTATTTAATAACAATATAGTGAATATTATTTACTTTGTGAGGACAGGGAATGATGACAGCAGATTTAACAGGGGTAGTCCCAAAGCTTTTTGCCAAAAAGGTTATAGAAAGTTTACGAGGTACAGTTTCCATTTACATATTACATTCTTTAGAGTATCATTCACTTTCATGAATGTATTTTTAGATAAGACGACAACCAAACCAGAAAGACTTCAAGCACAACAGAAATTTTAATCCGAGAGAATCAAGCTGTTTGCAGAATGAACAGTGCACAAAGCCAGACAGATCTGGCACAAGCGTTTTCTAGGATAAAAGGTCCATTTTAAATACACAGCAGAACTGCCAAGGCAGAGGCATAGTTACAGTGAAATTAATTTACCTTTGTTTTAAGTTTATGTGTCCAACTATGTATGCGTTCAGTACTAGATGGCATCATATCCACAGCAAATCCACTAAATAAAGACAAAAGAAAAAAAAACCTGAATGGCACTCCAGGGAAGATGATATTTAATCTGCATGCCATGATGCCTCCATGAGAAGGAGCTATGTTTCCTGTCCTTTGTAACTCTTTGGATGAAAGTGGAGAATACTGAATGAGTTAGACAAGTTTCTGTCCCTAGGATACCCAAAGAATAACCACGCTGATTCACTATGGGTATTCATAGTTCAAAAGGTTATAAGGGATCAAGAAGTCATTTGACATGATCTCCTCTATAACATTACATAACATTTTAGCCAATTATCTCTTCATTTAACCGTATGTTCTATTTTCTAAAGCAAAGCTTTGTAACAGACAGCCAAACTGGAATTCAAAGAAAGTGAGTTCAACATTTTCCCTGGCTGTTACAAACCTCACTGCTAAAGCTGCAGTGTTTTTTGCTTATTCGGCTTTAATTTCCAGCCTTTGCTTCTTAGTATATTTCTGTAATGACATTAAAAAGCCATTTGATACGTGCAATCATACAATACAAGATACATAAAATATACAAGATACCATACAACGTCATGGAATCACCTCCCAGTTTGCAGACAGAGGTCAATGTGTGTGGCCTTGAGGCTGGTTTTTGATGTTGTTGTTGTTGTGTTTTGGGATTTTTATGTTTTGGTTTGCTTTTTATTTTTTTAAGGTCTTCAGCCTGGCATTTTGCCAATTTTGGTCAGTCTTGTCTGACAAAGCAAAATAATCTCTCTTCACTACTTCTTGGTTTGTGTATCTTGGGACTGTATTAGCCATTTTTGCCACAATATCACAATGGTTGTTCATTCCAGGTTGTTGACTCACTGGGTGAGTAATAAACCCTGGGTTATTGGTAGTCACTGTATTCCAGGGTATAATCTCCCAAGATGTAGATGTGTAGGGCATCTACGTGTAGCCTTGCATTTGTCAGTCTTACAGCATTTTTGTTACATCGGCCCATTTTAATAAATATTCTTGACTATTCTGAGTCCTAACCTCAATTATTATTAATGTACCATGAATCTGTGTATCCTCTGCATATCATATGAGTAATTATTTTCTATTTACAGCCACATCTCCATTATCCTTAAGATGCCTGTGGATAAAACATGCAATACATATGCACAGCCCCGAAGTGTGTGCAGAGAGAACCAGCCTGCAGCCAGAAAAATGTATTATGCTATTAATATTATATTAATAAGTTTGCAGCTAACTTGAATGTCTTTGTGCTGCTCCTTCTAGAACCTGAAGCTGCAAAAGTAAGACACAGATACCTGATCTCCATCCTCACACAGTAACTATTCTTAAGTATTTCCCAATTTTTATTCTTATTTTCTAGTTGAATTTTCCCTTAACATTAAAAATTAAATTGTATTATAATTTTAAATACCTTTTCTACAACTGGATGTGTAGGGTATGAACTTGTTAATTTATTCCTGATACATGGCAGAAATAGCATCAAATCTTTAGCCAATCAGTACAATATTTCTACTAACCAGTAGTAATTTTACTGAATAAAAGCAACTTAATAATAGGAAACACTATTTCAAGATTAAATATAACTTTAGAAAATTGTAACAGAGGTGGTTTTGTGCTTGCTTTGCAGACAGAACAGAGAAGAAACTAGGACATGCTCATGAAAAGCACTTTTCATGATTTTTAATATGGAAATAGGAATAGCATTAAGTTTTGACACATTTACTGCTACTACTACCTGCACTGCTTGTTATTCTGGTTGAGAATGGCCATATGCAGAAATGTCACTGGGAACAGAATTACAATAGTTTCCAAGAAGTCTTACTTTACCAGCAACATCACAGTTTCAGATAATTGTAAATTTTTATTTAAAATGCAAATGCAAAGAAAGGCTAAAATAGTAATTGCAGTGATATTGAAAAAAAAATGAAGATCATGGTCTTGTTAAGTTTTGTGACTTGGGAATTTATTTATAATCCTTAATAACAGAAATGTTTTTGAAAGAAAAGGAAGTATTTAGTGAAGAAAAAGAGTGTAATAATTAAGTTATTCCCCTATGATATTACCTATCTAAGGATAACAACAGATTAGAGTGAAAGGTGAAATTAAACTAGTTTCTTGATAATGCAACTTACCATCAAATACTCCATATAAACAGAAAAACATTAAATTTAAATGTTTTAACTTAATCATTTAAGGCATTGGTGAAATAAAGCAGATAAAAATATTAAAGAAAGCAACTTACTTTTTCTGTTGTTTTACTTGTTTAACACAAACCTTTTTTATTGTATCTGTCCTGAAGACCAGTTTTTACAGGATTCAAAAGATCTGTATTTGATAATGCACAGCCTGAACAAACAGTTTACGGACAATTAAGAAGATATTTTTAAAAATATACATTTGGGAAGGATGACTGAAATTAATCCTGTATCAATGACCCATGTTTATTTATGCAATTCAGAACACAAAATTAACACTCAGTTTCCATTATGAATACTTGTGTTGTATTGCTGAGCTGTAGGCTGTCTGTCTAAGGGATCACAAGTTCATGATAGTCCTTTAAGGTCTTACAAGGTCTTTGTTTGGAATCTTGCATTTGAATTATTTAAAGACCATCTGATGATTTATGTAAAAGCGCTTCCTTTGCTTCTCTTGAAACACACTGTGACAGGAGGAGTTGCAACTGCCATTGGTAATTATGCCTATAGGAAATCTGTTAAACAGATGCTACACAGATGCCACATGGTAATCACTAATTTGGTAACATCTGCAAATAAACTACAAATTATTTTTTATTATGTTATCTTCATACAAGTATTCTAAAAAGGGTTCTGATAACTATTGAGGAAACTCTGGAAGCAAGTCAATATACAAACAGAAAACATTTCTTGCTCTTATGCTGTAAATGACGTGCTATAAATGACATTGTGACTCTGGCTTACTGTTACCTTGCTCCAGTTCCACCCCAATTGCAGGCTGAAATCGTTTTACTTGATCTTCAGCAAGGCAAAACTTAATAACACATCTAATTTTAACCTGACGGGTTTTATACACAACATATTCATCATCCTGGTAGAAACAAAGGTATTTTACAACAAAAACAAAGCTGTAGATAATACCTAAAAAAAATGCAAATTGATTAAGAGGTGAACCTAAATGGCACATCATTTTTAAAAAACAACAGAATCTGACAGCTTTTATTTTCACACCCCTAATCTCTCTGTATCCCTACCACTTGTATATCTTACCTTCTTATTTTGTATTCTCCATACTCCTTCTATTTCCTCTTCTCCGTAAAGCACAATCAATCCTCAAAATAACTAAGAACAAAAAAAGTAAAAAACTGGTGGATATCTAGACAGCAACTGTATCTGCTAGTGTGCCACTGCAGGTATCATCCCTGCCTTATAAGTACCAGCCTATAAGGACATGGATTTTTATCAGCTGGATTCACTTACAAAACAATGAACCTTCCATGGCAGTGATTTCTTATTCCACACAAAGTAGAATATTGCTTCCAAATAACAATTTCAATATCACAGACCAAATATTTATATGATGATTCGGTTATAATAAAATATAATATTTACATCTTTCTTTTAAGAATTATTTTCTTGCAAGAATTCTTTACAAATAGCAACTTAGAGACTTGTAAGTTTTATATGCACTTTAATTAGTGCATAGACAGACAAAAGTGATTTTACACATTACTGTCTAGTGACTTAGTGTCTGAACTGAAATGCAGGTTCAATTCATTCTGTTATCTATCAGTGGTATAATAAATCAAAAACTTGTTGCCTTTTCAAGTGCCCAATACTGCAGGATCAGTACCTCAAAGTCTGAAGAGATGTCTGCTTTTTTACAGACTCCATGTACACTCTCATAACCTGATGGCACATTATTTAACGAATAATCTTGTTCATACAAATCTGAGCAGAATCCAAGGTGCCACATCACAAACTGCCAGGAGCCGGGTTCCCTCCATTTCACTGGGTGAAGAATACTTAATACTGGTGCTACATGTAAAGAAAGATCATACACATTTTATTAAAATTTATATTAATGTAAGCATCATAGGAGTTTAAGAATACACGAGTACTTCTGAACAGATGGACAGGAAAAAAGGTCACACAATGAATGAAGAACCTTGCTCACTTTCACCCCCAGACCCATCCGCCTGCCCCTACAAAACAGCCAGCCCTTGCTGCTGGGCGCAAGGGCTGCCTCTGTGTGCGCACTCAGCACACCTGCCAATTAGTCCCTGGCAATCATCAGCAATCCCCCCAGCAGGCTGAGAATCTCCCAGCTAGCTTCTGCAAAGATGAGACAATGGACTGACTTGCAGCAGAGTAACTGAACTCCCAAATGACTGAACTCCTAGCAAGCTTAAAAATGAAGGAACTAAGTAAGACAGGAGCTGAGGGGGAGCTATGGGGGAGATCCTTGAAGATTCCCCTAGGCAGGCCAGCTGTGCTTACACCAGCTGAAAGAAGTTACCTGTTTAGATGTGTTGACTAACTTCTTGCACTAACAATCCAGGTAGTCCTGGGAACTCCCCCCAAGCAGTTTGTGCTTAGATGTAGGAACAGACCAAGCTGTACATAAGATTGGTAATTTTAAATAGCCTCTAGAAACTGTTCCTGCATATGCAGGAAAGGAAAGGGTACACAGAACAGTCTTTGCATATAGTTAAAATAGCTTAGATGTATTTTGTATATAGTTTAAAATAATCAATAGAAACATTATGTATATGCTGGAGTAGTTGCTAGGGTCAGCTGGATGATAATGACAATTCCATGATTCTCATTTGATTCAGCTGAAGATGCCATCACAACGATTGCGATAGAAACTCCTGTCACCATCTGGACAGCAACTGGTCTTCCTGTTCAAAACACTGAATTCCCCCCATGAGCATTACTCTATTCGTAAGATTCCAACAAATTATTTTTTTAAACTGACAGCCTGTGACTAGCTGTGCAAAGCATACTGTCATTTATCTAGTGAGCATGTTCATAACTGGTGTAGCACAGTGCAGATCAGGGCTTACTAGCAATCTGGGAAAGTTATCTGACACAGGACCTATTTTCTAGGTAACAGCTTTTTGGAAACTTTATAGTCTCTTTCAGTTTTGTGACATATAACTTGGTAGAATTCCATCATCATCTCTTGTAGTGCCACCTCGCCAGCTCCCTCATCCAGTGCATTCTTTACTTGGAGTAAAATACCTTCTGCTTTGCTCACCTTTAAAAGAAGAGATTCTTAAACTGAAAGCTTTTGCAAAATTGCAGAAAGAGCGCAAAGCAATAAATACTGAAAATGGATCATTTAATTCCACACTGAAATAAAACTTTAACTCATGTTAGTGCAATATCCACAAAATATTTTCTTGCAGCTAGGATATGAAAACAGTATTTAAAAGTTGGATATTATTCTGCCCTTATACTAGGCTACTTGCAAAGTACCTCAAGCAGAGCTAAGAGACAGTAAAATAACCTCCCTGAAATAAAACGGAATATGAATCACATTGGAAGACAGTGTTCCTTAACATCTTGTCGATTCGTATTGTCAGCTTTAATGCATTGATGAAGCAACAGAAAGTAGAGGATAATAAATTTCTTACTCAATGTCTAACTTCACTAGTTCATCCTAAAATACAAAAAGCAGAGTAGAAGTCCTATTTATAAAGTGCAACCTACAGATGAAATGAAAGTAATGATTAATTTTAGACAGTTTGTCCAAACAGACAGGGTATTCCTTCTCAACTGGAAATTTTTCAGAATACTCTTATTTTGTCTTCTCAAGGCAGGAGGAAAAAGACAAAATGCTTCTTAATTTTCACAAACCATAGGCAACAGCTAGTAAAATGTTGACATTAGAGGCTGCACAGCAATGTCTTACTCAGTTCAATATTGATCCAAGACGGGTCTCTGTCTCACAAATGCCTTTGGGAAAAAAATGGAGAGTTAGTCTAACTGAACAGCAACCCACTTCTTAATTATTATGTTTCAAAAATCCAGAGATTTTTTTTTCTTTCAATATAAATGTTATTTCTCTTGCAAATTAATTTTCAGTGGGAAGAGTTAGTAAAAGCAGTTTTATCATATTCTCACAGATTGATGCATTGAGATACAGAATCTTTTAGGTCTATGGTTCAGCTCTTGCAAAAGCTACCAATGATTGAACGTTACTTATCAAATATTTATCAAATTTCACCTACCTGAAATATGTTAGGAATCTTAATATCCCAAACAATTGTACCTCATAAAAAGCATTTACCACAAACAGCATTTCCTTATGTCTTTGCTGATTTATGCAGTGCACTCACTATTGTCTCTGACAATACAATATTACTAAAGTACTACTTACTCACCAGAACCTACATAAATGTGCATTATTTCCACATCAAAAAGGAAATATTCTTCTACCATACATCAATTGAAGAGCATCAAAAGTGAATTTCATGTAATAAGATTAGGGCAAAGTCATTCTGGAACCAGTCACCTTCTACTGGCAAAGCTCTTCCAATTTAAAACCAACATAATCTTCAGGTAATTTTGCCTTCAGTGATAACAGAGGTGAACAAAACTCTCATCTTAAACAGTCATTTTGTTGGCTGTTTGTTAAGTTATATGAACTTAATTACACGAATAAACACTATCCTCTTGAATGCCTATGGAGCAAAGCAAAAGAATTGAGGTATGTGGGAAAGTGGGGTTAAATGAGCCATAGACTTAACAAAGGGGTGGATAGGCAGTTACTCTTAATAACAGCCGTAACATCCAAAGGCCTTCAAAAGTAGCTCTGTGTTCATTACAGGTGTCATCTGATAATGCAGACAGAGACTATAATTAAAACTATTTTTCCATTACAAGAGAATGGCTGGCTGGCTATGGTTGAAACATACTGGCTGGAGACAGTAACCTGCTATTATGCATTGCCTCCTATGACTATCTTCTTAAGTGACTTATCTCATGGAAGGGGTACTCCCATAAGAATTGTATAAATTGCTATAAAATGGAAAAGACAGCCATCTGCCCTAGGGAGTACAGCATGTTTTTGGTCTCATGATTCTAAAGCAAAATTTGAGATAAAAATTTCTGAGGCATGGATTTGTTGAAGTGCAGGAGTATCAAAAGTGTAATTACCAGTCCCAATCTGAAACACAACGTATGTGTTTGCCGGGAAAAAATTATTTCTAACAGCATTTACATATTCATCCTCACAGAGTAACAAAAATTAACTTACATCATTTAGGCTTATGTTGTTTACTGATTCAAGTAGTAAACTATCCAAGTGGCCAATAGCTTCTGCCCACATCAATTCCACAAAATCACTAACTTCCTGACATACAGCACTTGAATGGATGGCTTCTTCTAGAAGTAACTGTAGTAAAATAAACACAATTCAGTGAAAAGACAAAGATGCAAGTCATGGCAGTGAAGGTCTTACACAGATAATTAAATTTCTTATTCCCATAAATAATACAGTGTGCAATGCTCATTCATGCTTAATATAATTTCTTCAGTCTGACTGAACTGAAGGGAAGGTTTGCTTTTATAAATTCTTTCAAGCGGAGAGCATGGCAGGCTGGATGGCCGTGACCTCTCTTGAAAACTGAGACGTAAAGTTGGAGAAGACGGAAGCTGATTTGCTTGATACCTTTATCAGTACATTGTAGTATCAGGTACATGGACATAATAGTCTGCAGACCCCAGCCATTTCCTTTTTTGCACAGCTGGTAAAAGAACAGATGGTTCAAAATGGCTAGTGTTTTATAACATCTCTAACAGATGACAATAGATCTCTAGTTCAGAAAGCTCTGGTGGGAAAGGCATTATTCCTGTGAAAATAAAAAACTGGAGCAGCAAAGTTACAGGAGAATAGAGAGGCAATTCATACATCAAAAAGAGTTGTGAAAACAGATTTTCTCATTTTCTTCTCAGGAACACTGTTAAAGCATTTACTTGAGCTTTGTCTCAGTGTTCTACCACTCCAGAAGCTGCCATTAAACTTGATGTGATTAAACAGTTCTCACACAAGTTTGGACAGTCTGCATTACTTGTTTATATGGCATCAACCACACAGCTTCTGAGATCACTAGAGGACATAAGTGGGCCTTTCAACATTGCTGGATATAATCTATGTGCCAGTTGCACCCTATAATAGAAGATAACCACGGTGGAAGAGAGAAGTAGATAAAGTACAGTGAGAACGTAAATAGGAAAAAAATTTTTGTCACACTACAACCATTTTGAATAGCCGTAAAACATTGTCTGAAGAGTACCTTAGGGAGCAGAATCCAACTGTTATTGCCATTGATGGGAGTCCTGTTACTGATTCCAATATGATCTACATCAAGCCTGTGACATCTGTTTAGTGTGCAGAATAATTCGACAATCAAAGTCATACATTACACAACAATTCTGTTTGCTATATTAGCACATCACTTTTTAGATATCACGTTAGTTAATAATGCATCTACTGAGAAAAAAACCCAAAACTATAATGAATATGACTATATTTGCTTTTAATGTGTTTAAGTACTGGGAACATTCACTCAATATTCTGAAAAAAAATAAATTCAAAACATTTACATGTAAACAGTTTCCCTTAAGCTATGGCTGTATCAATATAATCTAGACGATGTTTACCACATTCAGAAAACTGGAAACTGAAATAGATCATTAAGGATAGAAAAGTGTAAACATACAAGTTGTACAAGTCTTTTCTGATTTTGTAGAAGCTAAAGATTCTGCTTCTGGTGGGAAAGTTTTTCTGAGCAGGAAATCCTGGCTCTTCGAGTCCGCAATAAAAGTCTTGTACTTTTCTCTTATTTCTTCAGCAGTATTAGTTACAAACTGTTTATGAGAAACTATATAGAGACTTAAAGAATTCATTTTACCAGACACTGCTCTAACAGCTAACAATCCACACTTAATTTCTGGGTTGTGATTTAACAGGCTTCCACACCAAGGCGGTGCTTTCATGAGGGTTCACCGGACATGAAGAACAAGCACAGGGCTCCCTATACAAACCCCACAGTGACAAGAGAGGTTCATCTGAATGTGTGCTGGAAAAACTTGTTCTAACAACTGAACTACTCAAAATTCATCCCTGATACAGCTCCTTTGACTCGAATCTAATGTTGTTACGGTGACACAGACTGAAGTGCTGTACTAGAATGCATATATAACTTGTATACTGAGAAAAACATTTAAGCTGCCCTCCAGACAAGCTCTTCTCTCTCTCAATAGTGTGTCCAGAATATCACTTGCTATAGCATTTCAGCATCTCAACATGTCATTATGCAGTTTAGGTATTGCCAGGAAAATATACGTGAGTATGAGGCAGGTGCATCTAGGACCATGCTGTGTTGCTGCCAAGTCCCAAAACAGTTCTTTTGAGGAAGCTGTAAGCAAATACACAGAGTAGAGGAGCCGACTATAAATCAAACTTTTAACGATAAAGGTTAACAGAATGACCTCCTATTATCTATATCTAAGGATTAGCCTGCAAATAAGAACGAAAAGCATCTGAAGCTCTCTGGAACAAGTATGTTCAACGTGCATAAAGAAACAAACAGGTAATGTCAATGAGTAGTTCATACCTTTGTTCCATTTGATGCACTGAAGTGTGCACGTAGTCAAACTGGAAACTTGTAATACCCTTGGGAACACAGTAATTCAAGAACTACAAAATCTTTGCTTTCCTTGGACTTAACCTAAATGGAAAGATAAATAGAGCCTCCCAACTCCCAATTTATTGCTTAAGTATGTTTCATTCACATGATACTGACACTTCCCCTTGTGCTACTTATTTTTTCACCCCATTTAGAACCACACACTATGGCTGGCTAAGAAAAGAAGCAGAATTATTATTTGTAACATAATAACAAGCAGAAGCTCCTCTCAGGGCTTCACTGTACTGATTGCTGTACATTTCCATAATTTTTGTATTTTGTAAGATTTTTAATAAAAAAGTTTAAAATTTAAATCAGATTTAACACGTAATAGCCATGGTAACATATATCTTGTCAGAAGCAAACATATTATTCTACTCCAATACTTTGGTAAGAACACTACAGCAATATAGAAAAGTTTTATTTGGCTGGAATTAGGTTGCACTGAAAGACAGAAAGCATTAAAGTACTTTTCAACAGTCCTCTTTGCATTGGAGTACATGATAACATAGAAGAGTTACTGTTGATGTGTATAAAACTGTAAATATTTTATTCATCTACTGATCCTCCTACATTCTCTCACAATAACAGAAAGGCTTATTTTTTCAAGGACCCTGTATTTTGCAACTTCAGAATCTTGGGGGAAAAAAAGGAGTATCTTCATAATTTTCACTCTAAAATCTGGAGTGGAATCAGAGTAATTAAAATCACATATGGCCAGTAAATACTGTACTGTAATAGGCTGCAACATCATACTAAAGTAAGAACTAATATAAGAAGATATATCTATTTTTCAGCAGCAAAATAACAACAAAATAAAGTTTTAAGACATGAAATCCCACCTGGACAAGCTGCTGTACTAACAGGCCAGAACGTCTAGTGTAAACCTGAAGATGAAGACGAGATTTCACTCTTCATTCTTTAGAAAAACTACGGAAGCAACACAGTAAATGTATTTCCATTGCCTGGTTACATGTTAATTTTTTAATAGCTTGGTCAGCTACCTGTGCTGTCTGAGGATAATTCCTCCCATATTCCTGACTTTCACATTAGGATACATATGTGCAGTCATATCCTTCAGCATCAGGATTTTTAGACCAAGTGTAACTTCTATTACATTCTCACAGAATAACTAAATACTTAGCCTATGACTGAACAGCAGTCTCTAAAAGTGAAAGCTGCATTTTGTTAATAGACTTAAGAGTGTTGGAGCTGGTTTTGTTCCTTTAACTCAGTACTTAGAAACAGTTATAACAATATTGCATCCCTGTCAACTAAGAGCAGTCTCAGGTATCTTGATTTTCAGCTCTCCCAAGAATTTTCATGGGAGAAAGAGATGCTCAGTACTTCTAAAACCAATGAATCGGACTGGACTGCAAAAAACTGTGTGAACCAAGAAAAGAAAAAAATTGTGATGATAAACAGAGCTCCAATCAGAAAATCATAAAGCTTGAGCCTTACTAATGCCTCCTGAGTTGGTAGAAGCTTTGCATGTGTTAGGGAGCTGGGCTGTAGGTGTACACTGAGATGGAAAAATGTAAAAATCAATTTCCACAGACAGATCTGAAGGTGTAAGGAAAAAAAAAAAGCAGTTATAAATTCATACACACAATACAGAAAATGAAGAAAAAATAATTTTATCTTGCACTACATTATTAAGGTAATGAAAGCCATCTCCAGAATTCACTGAAGCAGACTGGGAAGTAGGGGTTTTTTTTGGTGTGGTTTTTTTTTTTTGTTGTTGTTCTTTTCCCCAATTTACAGAAATATCAACACAGATGTATCAAAATATACCTTTTCTTTTATTTTATTTTACCTAGGAGTCTCCACTGTGGACTCAATTCTTCTCTCACTGTCTTCAACAACAGTAAGGTTGGAATTGTTTGCATTTTTCTTTGTGGCATTTTTATTTTCGGCAGACGACAAGTCTTCCACATTGGCAACCAAAACATTTATTTACTTGGTATAATATCTGGTTTCTCTAATTTAACTTATGAATAGTTAATAAAAACAATACGACCACTTAATATTCATAAATATTTTACACGTTGAAACAAGTTAACAGCTTCTAAGGTCACATTGTATTCAGCCATATAACTGGCAGGATATGGAGGCAAGTATTGAAGGGCAACTACCGCAACTGCCTCACTGCTAGCCTCGCTGGCTATGCCAGTGCTTATTCCCTCCATGCACTTCGCCACCCTGACTTCTGTGACAGGAAGGGGAAAAAGAATTAGGGCACATAGCTGAGATCTACACTGTGCCACTTGACCACAGAGCCTGACAGGTATTCCTCCATGGTTCACGTTGGTTTGGGGGTTTTTTGTTTGTTTGCTTTTTTTTTTTTTTTTAAAAAGTTGTATAGACATAGTGTCTGAATGCAGTTTTACTTTTAGCTTAAAACTACTTACGATTGCTACTGAATGGATCTACCCAGCTTGAGCCATGCTGTGCAAAACCAGTTTTGTCTAACAGACTCAATGACACAGCAAATGTACAAATGCATTGGTGCTGATTCTTATTCGTATATATAGTTCTGGAAATTGTACTCATTCATGACATGAGAATGTTCATAAAATATAATGTATTATGTCAAAAGTAATTACTTCAAAAAATATTCAAAGGAAAGACTAGCACCAAGCAAAATCCAAGAGATGTAAAAGTAAAAAAATAAAAAGCTAGTTACTAGGAAGAAAAAAAGAGAATTAAAACACTAATAACTTCCAGGATGACAATTTTTTGCTGACTGTACACATTAAATAGAATTATCCTTCCCATCTCTTTTTCACATTCTTTGGCTTGTCTCATAGCATTAAAATGAATGTTTGTCTTTTTTCTCCTACACAGAGTTACAGTCGTTTGCACCTGAACCATGTTACGTATACTGGAATGCTTCAAGTTGCATAATATTTCTAGCCCATGTTAACCTGCTCTGTAGCTATCTTATTTTCTCATAATTTTTACTTCAAAACAGAACACTGCCTCATACAAAAGCACTGAAAACCCACGGCATTCTGTTGAAATTAACTAAAACTTACAGTTTACTGTCATTTTTTTTCCAGTGGAGTCAAATAAAGACAGTCACTGGAGTAGCTTTTTTGTTATTTTTTATATTTTATCCACATTTCCAACTTGAAGTCTTATTTGAAGTTTCATTAAAAGAAAAAAAAAAAAATCAATGGAAAGACTCCACAGAATGGAACTAATATTTCTTTTAAAAAAAAAAATTAATTTTTTTACCAACTTTATTGCCAGTTTCCATGGTTGCTGATTTCCTAAAAGCTGATTCTAAATATTCATCTTCTAAAACATTCTTTCCTGAAGTAACTGACAGATGAACAAACTATGTCAAATATACCTACCCTGTCTGTCTGGCCTTTGATCATAAGTGTCATCTTGTGATTCATTAACTTTATATGCATCAATTTGTAAAAGTTTCCCTTTTTCAACTGATTTCCAAATGAAATCTGCACATAAAACAGAGAGCTGATACTTCTGAATATTTTTTAGATCACGACAGCTGAGGACATCAGCAGTATCCACAAGAGCATGTGTACTCTGAAAAACAGGTTACAATTACACTTGCTATGCACACATAACTACAGTTTTAATCCAAATACTGTTTATTTGCAATTAATACTGGGACAATCCTAGAGTACAAAGGAAACATTTAAAAATAGACAACCTTTTTGGATGATATTTTAATTGAAACATTTAATTTAGAAACACGGTATCTTGCACTTCATCCATAGACAGCAGAGAGAGTAGGACTCTTTCAGGTGACAGTTCAGCTCAACTAAAATACGGGTATCTTCAGAGTGTATCCACTTTTCTACAGTAATTACAAAGATACAAAGGTGAGCAGGTGCCTAATGTCCTGTAGCGCTTTTAGCAGCACATAGGAGGTCCAATAATTGGCCAAGTTATGTCATGGCTAACATGGTACATTAAGCATGCAAGAACTGATGGACACAGATAAGTGAAAGGCTATTACATCAGAATGAAATTAGATCTACTTTACTCGGAAACAAGATGATAAATGCATGTACTTTTATTTGTCACATACGACAAAAGTACAGCTTTAAAAAACAAGAGCTCTTCCCTGATACAGCAGCACTGAGCTCAGATCTGTTCTGAGGTTCTCATTTGGAGATAGAGACACTTTTTAATCATAACGAAACTTCTGAAGCTTGGGTAAGATTTACCCTGAACAGGTTGGCCACTTACTAGCTGTTCTCAGCATCCTACAGCTCACAAAATTTAGGTACTGAAATATCTCTCTTCCCACTGTATTTATAAAGATGATTCAAAATACGGATTTCAATTAATACATATCGGTACTGCATTAACTCTAGTTCATTTGCTGTTTTCAATAATTAAAATTTTTTAGAAGAGCTTTTTTTAAACCTTATTGTTTTTAACGAGACAATTTCCTTGACTTTTTCCCCAAATCATATCTGGAGATCAGCAGTTTGTGTGTCAACACATCTTGGAAGATCCTGAATTTACAGCACAAAGAAATCTGTCACATTTTTGGAATACTCTTGCTAGACCTTGATATGTTATTCTTCAGTTCTTCACTTTCTCTCCTAAACAGATGTGCATTGTCAGAGTCATCAAGAAACTGCTGGGCTCTGAACAAGATGATAATGTACCTACAATATTCCTTTTCTTCACACATTCCTTTCTTTTTCCTTCAATGTCAACACCTTATGTTATGCACAATTTAAACTGCAGACTCTTGAGGATGACGTATATAATTTTTGCTGTTTGTAAAATGTCACTTGCCTATGGGAGCTATATATAACAGTCGGATTTAAAGTAACTCACCCAATGTTATATTAGGAAATGTTACACAAGAGTGGGAGGGAGAAATTAACTCACTTAATCATACTCCTCTCAAGATTAAAAAACTGTATATAGAGAAACAAAAAAATTGAAATCATAATACAATACATTACCTTCTCCCTAAGGTGGATTAGAAGTAAGCACTCTAATGTGACAATATTTATAAGCTTGCTGTAATTGCTAGCTATGGGAAGGAGGAAATAAATGTCACTTTCAAGTGGCATAAGTAACAAGGTATTATGCCTTCCCTATTAAGTCAGATAATGTTAGATAATTCCCTGTCACTAGCATGTGAATACTTCTATCGTTAAGGCATTAGCATGTTCCTCGTCACACTTAAAGCTTCTGCCAACTCACATCCTCCCAGTTTCCAGGCATGGCTTGGGAGACAGAAGATCACCATGACCATTCCCATCAGGCAGTTTGGATAGGGACAACTCACTCCTGAGGACCAACACGGTTCACTAGCATAGGTGTGGGCCGAGCCATGCCAGCTGGCCACAGTCCCTGCAAGCATTCCTAGGCATGTAATGTACCAGTATAGATGCAGCCCACTGATGTCCTTGCTGCGCATATCATGCAAACAGGCTCCTTGATTTATCCATGCTGCGTGTTCAACATATATTCAAAATAAAAAGCTGTATTTAAATAAAAAAGCCTGCAGCATCACAGACTTGTAACTCTACAACCATCTTTTCCTCACTCTGTAATTAAATGCTTGCATTAACAGTAACATAACCAAAACCCAATTCAGTGATGCATTTCCTTATTCAGAATTTCCTCTCTCTGATAATGAGAGAAGAAAAACAGCATGGCAATTTTATCCAGGAAAAAAATCTACCTGGTTCTTCTGTGGAGGGAGAATATTGCTGTTAATTTTTTATGGGACATTTCAGTACTACACAGCCAGATGCATAAAAAATGTAAACTGGGTATTTACATTTAAATACTGAACAGAGACATAATCTCTACAGTTACTATTTCTCGAGGCAAGATTAACACTTTACAACACTGGCACCACTTGATATTTTCCTACTGAGATCTCAGAAATAAATCTGGAACTTACCTTGTGATTAAGCACAGAATTAACTACTCCACCATTTTCTTTTATGGACACTTTCAGCCTGCTCTTCTCCTGAATGAGTATTTCACTTTAATATAGAACACACAGTTTGCAAAGACTGCCATTGCCCTCCTGTTAAAAGAGAAAAGATTTTTTTTTGTTGTTGTTGAGAAAACTTTCATTTGCACTATCTACCTAAGTAGTCTCTCACCAAATATATTCTTTGCAACTCTAGGACATTCCAAAACAAATCCCGTTTTGTTAGCATGGTAATCAAATCCACCCAGAACATCTCTTAATCAGTTTTATTCTTTTTTTTTTTAAATTACATGGAAAATTTAGTGTGACCTACATTTTCAGTAAGGTCATGGCTTGAACTAAGTGCCAAACTCTTGTCTTGATCTCTTGCTGCTAATACCCACTGTTAGTAATGTAGAATTATCTTAATTTAGACAAGAACAACCTCTCTTTCAGTTCCCCTTTCACACTGCACCATTATAAAATAACTCTTTTTTTCAAGAATGTAAACTGCTTTTCATGTTTCCACTCACTGATTTATAATCTGTAAATATATATAAAAAAAAAATCCCAGAACATTTAAAAAGAACTTTGGAAAACTGATCCAGATAAAACCCAACACAGCAAACTCCACCCCCAACAACAACAAAACCCCCAAACCCAAGAGGCTAGTTTTAATCCAGATCTATTTTCTGATTGAATTCACCCTCTGGTCTATGGCAAAGATTGACAAAAAGTAATGTAGCAGTGGAAGTGATGGAGAGGTAGGGGAGAGGTGGAAGGAGGGGAACTGCTTCTCTTCTCAGCACTGTCAACCTAAATTGTCTGTAAAACAACTTGAATGAAAATCGGCTGCATGTCGCTTGTGACAAACTATGCTAAGATATGAGGGGCCGGGAAAGTTTTATTTAAACAGGAACAGAATTTATGACAACAAAATATAAAGGTATAAATGGTTTAAGTGATTAAAACGTATCATCAATGTATATTTGTTTTCTTGGATGCCTATGAGTGTAAAGTTACTGTAAAAACTGATGAGAATGATAATTATAGTGTAAATGAGAACACTATACAGAGCACCGAGCTCTTTATATAGCACAGGAGCTCCTCAGCATGTCACCGGCTTTCTAGGGTTTCAGAGCCCTTCAGCGGTAAATGGGTGTTAAGTGTGAGCTAGAGGGCCTTATGACTGGGTGGGTTCAGACAGAAGCCAAAACCAGTGCCCCTACTAAGCTTATTTGAAGCATAATGCCCAGTTTAGTTTTCTCTGAAAGGCATTCAGAGCGTACACCTCAAAAACACTTTGAGAACTTAATCAACATAAGGCAGCTCTTGACAACCAAAAGCTTAAAATTGCACCGCTGCTCCAAGCCAAACTGCTAATGTAGACACACTGCTAATGCTACAGTAACTAGCATGAAGAGAAAATATGCTTGTAAAACAAAATATTCAAGTCATAAATTCTTTTTACCAAGATTCTTTGGATCCCAGTACACCATGTTCATAGCTCATCCAGAGGGTTAGTATCAGTGTCACTGGTAAAGACTTTGGTTTTACTCTATTTGTATTTCTGGAAAAGCTACTTGATGATGTAAGTTTTCCACAGCGACTTAAGGCCAAATAATTTTATTTGTGAGGTAACTGGACAAAACTGACACTTCTAGAATACTTGGCCTCTCCAAATTCATCCTGGACTCACAGGATGAAGCAGAACAAATAGGAAATTGCTTGTTCAAAAGTAAAGATAATGTGAAAGGAAAGCAGTTCTTGCGTTAGGCAAAAATGTCTGATATTAAGTGCCCTGTCTCTTGGGGAGGCCATTTGGAGCAAAAATGACCTTTCTCCAACTTAATGAGAACCCTGCACAGACACCACCTACATTAAAGACTGCAAAAAGGAAAGCAGATGCTGTTCAAACTACTTGCGTTCACTTACCAATACACATTTTTCTGCACTATGTATGTACAAATGAGGGAACATTTATTAGAACAGTTTCTTTACTAGTTTCTTAGGACTAAACCCAAAGAATTTACTTACCCAATAAGTTCTTCTGGCGTAAAAATGACTATTGGTCAAATTGCACCAAAACCTTTACAAGGTCAACAAAACCTTTACATCAACCCTGCAGAAAGATTCCATTGTAGCGTGGAGAGAGAATAAACTAAGAGACAGTAACAATGCAGATGAAATGTTTAAATGGCACTGACAACAGCACCTCACAATCTAATCTGAGATTATTGTTTGATTAATTTATCAAGGACCCAAGTCTAGAGCAAATGATTAAGATAAGGTTTCAGATAAAAAAAAACCCAACCAAACAAATCACATTAGCCTGAGGTAATTTTAGGGTGAGATTTAGAGATGTTACCTATACTATATTTAAGGAATGTGTTTATTTTCTTACTGTATGGCCTATTTGATTTTCAATGTATGCAAGTAAAGTTGTTCTTTACAGTAAAAAAGGAATCAGATAGCCAGCTACCGTGGAATAACTTAAATTAATTAGCTAAAAAATAAAAAGTAGTTAGTCAAGGAGAGCAACATAATTCATCTGCAGTTTCATGAAAACCTGGAAAATCAACACTATCAGACACAATTTTATACGTCTGTATAGTTTTATCTCAGAAAGGCAATCTATAGGAAGGGCCCAAGTCATCTACTGCACTATATACCTGATAGAACTGGCAACTCTGTAATGGTAATATGTGCATTTAGGTCAAGCAGACAGCAGATCAAAGGGCACCGAGGTCATTATATACCTATATTTTGTGGCTCTTGTTTTTTATGCCATTAGCAGTGCTTCTGGCATAAAAGTACTCTCTGCTCACACAAAAAAACAACTCACCATATTTTAACTAACAGGTTTTCACAAGATACTGTGTTATCTGAGATGATAAAAATCTTTTACGATGCAGACTTGTTATAACTTGGCTCTGTGGGAAACTGTACCTTTAAGAAGTTCTACTTTGTGGTATAAAGTCTTATTTTGAGCTGCTTTTATCAACTTTATTTTGAATCTTATCACAAACAAGATAGATTAATTTGAGGTATATGTAAGGGCAAACATGCCATTGCCAAATGCTTCCTTTAATAATCGTAGTATAGGTCTGGGCACTGCCTCTCTCTTCACTAGAGCTCTCCATGCACTAGTTTTCCTCAATGTATTCTCTAAAGCAGATTCTGGATACTGCTAAAATATCACCAGAAGTTGTCTCCTCAGGAAATAATGAACTCTATTTGCACAGCCAAAACAAAAATTTTATTAGAAGGCAATGAAATACCTACAACCAATTCCAAGCATCAGCCCTGCCTATACATCTGTATCTCATCCAGAAAATACCAAAGCAACTTAAATTGGTAGCTACATGTGGTGAAAAACTCCACAAAAGTATTTTATATTACATTTGCTTGTGAAAATCAAGCTGCTAAGAACTGAGAAAAAAATTCTTGCAAGAACTGATCTGTAAGTCAGCCAGCAAGCAGAAAGGAATGCGTAAACTTGAGGGATTCACTTCCTCCAAGTCTGTCTGCAAAGACCACCCCCCTTCTCTGTTCCCAGCATGAGAGGTATTAAATGACCCCTGATCCCACACCTCTCTTTAGATTTTGAGGGAGCCAAATCGTTTTCACTTACCTGCTCAGGCAGCTGCCCTCCCTGCTTCCCGAACAGCGTGAGGTACAACCGGAAAGCCTGGCTGTTGTAGGTAGGAAGGGCTAGGACACACTCATACCTCCCTGTAAAATGCCTGAAGGGACAGCAACCCAGTCAAATAAATAAACCAAGCAAAGTGCAGTCTACTGCACAATAAGGGGCAGTAACCCTCGTTGCACTTGGAAGAAGGAAGAAATTGTCACTGTTAAAGCACAAGTGAACTTTGGAATATCTGACAGAGAGTAAGAAATTGAGTTAAAACCTGTCCCCAGCAGCTTTTCTCTCCCTTGAGTGAAGATTTTATCCTCTTTCATTGCTGATGAATGCTACCACTGAATAGTAGCCTCTCTTCTTCTGTTTCCCTAGAGAACCAAACTTCTCAAGGAATTTTAGCAGTGTTTGGCTTTACTCTTTTTGAATGGCAAAATTTCCAAAATTCAAAATCAGAATAGAAAACTATTGTATTTAATCTGTGTATTGAGAATTAGTTAACTGCTGATAAACACTTTTATAATTGGAATACTGTGTTGTTGCAGCACCAGGTAAGGAAGTTATGCAAAGTAGAACTGTTAACAATTATCACTGGTTTAATTCTTACAATTTTATTTTATGTTGGGGGAGATCTGTAAGGCCCCAATAGCCTCAAAAGAATTTCACATAAGCACATGACCTTGTACTTCATGATCAAACCACAAATTCAACACCATTGTTAGCAATGGATTACATTTTTAGCACAGAGGGAGCCAAAAATAGATTTTTATCGTCCAACAGTAGACCACAAATAATCTGTAGTCCAGTAAGGCCTTCAGTCCGCAGGTGAACTGAAAACAAACCTCTACTGTATTTTCCTACTAAAGATGTCAAAGGGACTGAATATGATGCTGTGCTTTAAAAAAGCATGAGTACAAAACCTTGTATTTTCCAGTACAGTAGCTTATCACTGTTAATGCAGGATCCAGTCTGAGGACAATCATGTAGACAATATATTCATAACTGGCAAAACCAAAGTGCAGGAAAGATGATGGAAAATTTAGCAGAAAGAGCCTTGTGGAACTATAGAAAGCAACAGCAGAAATTAAAACTAAGAGTAGGGAACTGACAGGGCTACCCTGGGTTTATACAGCCTAGAGCTCAGTTTTGTACCTGCCCACAACAGCTGCAAAAACAGGTCACAGCCTCCGACATACCAGAAGGTTTTGGAGCGTGATGCTCTGCCACTTACTGGAGTTTCGAGGAAAACACTAATTTCACTCAGTAAGACAGAGCCTGCCTACAAAACGTCAGAAAGCCGGGCGATGCTTTTTGCCCACTGATCTTTCAGTTCCTCCCTTACTGCAGCTATTTAAAGATTTAAAGGGTGAAAGTAACCGCAATACAAGCACACTAAAAGTCCAAAGCCTCACCCCTGCAGAAAACGCCACACCCCGAAAGGCTCGCGGACAGCTCGCTAGACAGAAGTCTCCTCACACACCATGCCGGGACGGCCGCTGAAGAACGCCGCCCGGGTACAGCCTTGCGCCTCTTCAGGAGCGGCGCTGCCGAAGAGAAAACCCCTCTCCCAAGAGAGCCGCCAGCGGCGACGCGGGGAGGACCCGGGAGCCGCCTCCGCCTGCGGGCCGTCCTTCAGGAGCGAGGGGCAGGCCCAGCTGCCCGAAAGGATCCCCGCCGCCTCTTCCCGCCCCTGACAGCCCCGGGCAGGAACCGGGGCAGCGGCGACTGCGGGCGGACTGCTTCACAGTTGATGCCTATCAACGGCCTTTTCGCCGCTGAGGCTCTTGGGAGCTGTAGTTCGAGCGCCGAAGCACCTCCGCGCAGCTGGGCGGGGAAGTCGGCCGTTTGGGACTACAACTCCCGGCATGCTCGGCGGCGGGGCGGTGCCCAGCCTGTGGCGCCGGGAGGCTGTGCGATGGCGGCAGGTTTGTAATAGAAGGAGAGAGGCGGCGGCCAGAGTGGAGCGTTGCTGAAGAAGCAGCCTGTGGAGCCGGTGTTGGTGCAGCCGCCCGGTACCTGTGAGCGGCCGCGAGTCGGAGCTGTGGCGGTGCGGGTGCTTCGGGGCCGGGGGAGCGGCGGGCGCTCTGTGAGGGCCGTGGCAGTGGCCGAGGCCGTGTGGGAAGGAAGGCGCCGGGCCTGGCCCCTCGGCTCAGCTGAGGAACGTGGCTATGCTCGTCTCCACACCCATCCCTTCGTCCCTCCTTGCCTTCTCGGGACGGGTCAGCTTCAGCCCTGCCAGCTCTTTCGGTTGGCATGAAGGTGCTGCTGCCCGTAAACTTTAGGGGAAGCTTTAAACTGGCAGGCTGCCTTGAAAGGGTCTCCAAAAGGTGACAGGAAAAATAGCGTGTGAACTCTGTAGGCTTGAATTTGCCTGTGCAGGAGTCTGCACCTCACTGGGAAGCTCCCAGTGGTGTCCCAAAACAGAAGGCAGTTGTAAAACATTTTTCTAAGGGAATTTTGCTGTGTCTTGTAGTCAGTTTCAAATTTGGGTTGAAAGTATAAGCCTTTTTGCAGCGGGAAACTTAAGCAAGAGCTGGCATGAACTGATCTCTTGGGAACAAGGAAGCTTTAAGAAGTTATTTCCTGATTGGCAGGACTGTTGGGCCTGGGCTGCTGTGGTTGTTTTTCCTTTGTTCCCTGGCCCCTTTCCTCTGTATTCCCTGTGACACACCATGTGCACAGGCAGAGAGTTAATTGCCCTGGGACCAGTTTGAGGTAGCAGGGCTGAGTGGTCAGGCTCTTGCTGCTACATTGTTGTTGGTAGCAGTTCTGTCCCTTTTTCTTCCTAAGTAAGGAAATCGCTTTGGGTCTCCTACCTACCTGAATTCATTTGTATTTTATGACGCTTGTAGGAATCTGGTTATCACCGAAACTTTTGCAGTCTTCAAACTTTTTTTTTTGGATGGATCTAAAAAAAGAAGCTGGTTGGGAGGAAGAAGCTAACAGGCAGCGTGGTTGTAGAGTTTCCATGAGAAACTAAAGACGACATGAAAATAAGTGCTGCATTGAAATGTGTGCAGTAAAATGTTTGTAATTAGATGGACATATTTGAAACTTTGCATGAATATGAAGGTCCTGCGTAGGAAGTCTCTCAGCTCCTCAAATCACCTCTCTTCTTTTGTTGCAGGCACTTCAAAAAAATTCTGAATCCCTCTCTGTACTACTAAAGAGAATATTATACACAACTTTATAATATTTGAGATATTAACTGCACTCAAAGAAATTATAAGATTAGAAGTTGGATTATGTTGATTTCCTGCACAGAAAGTGTTTGTTACTCCTTTTCCAAACTGTTTCTGTTGGTTATAAGAGAGTAACTTTCTTTTACTGGGAATCTGTTATTGTAGATTTCTTATTTTGTTTATCTGCTTAATTTCTAGGTGCTAAAAGCAGGTAACCATCCATATCAACTACCTGGAACTTTGAAAGTTTTACTGTCCTAACAGTACGTAACGTAATATTGTTATGTTAATGCTACATCAGCAAATAAATTGGAGTACAATTTACAAGATGCCAACTGTTGAAGATCCGAGTGGTGAACAAAACTTCATTGCACGCTGGATGTCTGATAGTTCCCGTGCTGGAGTCTTATTAGATCCTAGTTTTACTGCTTTGAAAATCAGCAAAGAAAATTTGTCATGTGGACCTGAAAACATCACAGCTTTCCCTGCCGAAGCATTGCACCTTTCAGACAGCTGTTCTGTAAGTGATGACTCCTTGTGTGAAAAGCCTGGCAGCTCTAGTACGCTTCAGCAATATACCACTGAAACATCTTTTCCAGCAGCAGCATGTAATGTAGAAACTTCTAAAACAAACTTTGTCCATGGTGAAGTGGATGGTCAGAATAAATCCGATCACAGCGATCCACTCTTACAAAAGCTTGAACAGGTAAAAGTCCTAGAATTCCTTGATGTACATCCATTAAGATTAATTTTGTTCCTGCATATGATTTGTCGTACCTGGAAGTAAGCAAACTCTGCAACGTACAGAACACAGTGAACTTAAAAAGCAAGTCCTAAGTCACAGTTATGTGTGCATAAAGTTGGTGTCCTTCTCATGACATGCAGTTGAGTCTAACTTCCGTTGTTTCCAGCTGGCACAGGTTCCAGTTTAAAATGAAATTGCATTCAGTGGCAGTGTACTTGTTCTCAAAATCCTTTTGCCTGGAAAGGTGTGCACAGTTTTATAGTGTTCCATTGTTTCTTCACTTGAAGCTTGGAAATAGAGTGCTGGTCATTACAGTGGTAGTACTTCACAGATATTCACAACATGGTGAAGTTCTATGTTCTTGTATCTACAGCAACATCTTCTGTTAGTTCTCAAAGTAGGTATGTACACCCATGGTTTTGTTTAGATGACGATGTTAGTGTTGAATGTTATAAAGTATCCAAGACATCAGGACAAAAAGGCCTCTCTCCACTCAACTTGAGAGAGGGAGGGAGCGTGTGTGTGTCTCTGGAGTAGAATTCCACAACTTATCTGGTGCTATAAAAGTTTTTGCCTGTATTTTACATGATAGGAAAATATTTATTCACTTTTTCAGTATTGTCAGCAGTATCAAACAGTGGCTAAATGACAGGTATTAGCTGGTTTAATGGCATCTTAAGAGGAATTATTAACTCTCCTGTTAAGAGTTACTGACAATCTAATATATGATAAAAAAATAAAACTGATGCTTGTAGTGGCAAATGTAGTTTTGGATGTATGAGATTTTCTTCAGTTTGGTTTTCTGAGGATATCATTATTAGAACAGGTAGAAGTACGATTTCTTCAATAAACTAAATGAAGAAGTTGGAGATGAGACTTAGGTGATCTTTGGATCTTGATCATTAGCTCACAGCTTCTGCTTGCATAGTGCCTTACTTCCGTTTTCACTGGAATTTTAAGGGACTACAAGGGAAATTCAAGGGAATTTTTTCTTACCTGGTGGATGACAGGTGTGGTCCAATTGTTGATCTGTGGAAGGATTTCATCAGGCCTCCTGTCTTTCCTTTGGAGGAGCTGGAACTAGCACATATGTATGTGTTGGAGATAGAGATGGACATGGAGGCCCACCTCCCATCACTGTGGTTTGGGAGGATACAGAATGCCCTGCCTTCATATGGCCCTTGAGGCTGGACTTGAGGCAGGGCCAGGGACTCCTGCTACATGAGAAAATGAAGACTGCATTACTGAATTTAATCAGTATTTGAATTCTTTTTTTCAGGCAGCTTCATGAGTCTTAATGTTCTCCAATGCTTTTTTTTTTTCTCTTAGTCATTTGTATCAGTACTGTTCACTGTAACTGAGATCCTGGAGAAAGGGAAAAAAAAAAAACCACCAACAAAAAAAACCAAAACAAAAACAACCAACCCACGCTTTTTCTAAAGCTTTAGTTATTATGAAGTATTTCACATTTTAATAAAAACACAGCACAGTAGAAGTTAACATTAAAAGAGCAGAATTTGAATTTTTTTCCCATGCAGTAGAAATGAGTGTTCCGATTCCTATTGTTTGCAGATTGGTCAATTAAAGACTAGTGGAACTGTTTACTGGGCAAATTGGAAATAGCATGTGTATTCACAGATAGAAAAATTCTTAATTTACTTCATGTTACACTTACCTAATGGAACATCTTTAAAACAAGAAATACCCATTGTCTTGATGACACTAATTCTGTGATACATTCTAAGTAAACCTAGCCTCTAATACTTTTTTTTTTTTTTTTAAAAGCTGAAGGAATTGCAACAACAGAAACAGGAACAGCTAAAGAAACAACAGATGGAGCAACTTCAAAGGCTAATGGAAGAGCAGCAGAAGCTACTTAGCATGGTATCTGGCCAGACAGCAGATCTTGGTAAGCTGAGAAAGCAAGCATGTGATGTACTTTAAACTGAAGAATTTAATCTCATTTTCCAGTTAAAATCTGAAAGTGTATTCAGTGTTCTTCATCTTAAGACTACTTGATTAGTCAAAGATAAATGCATCACTTCAGTACCTGGAAGTTGAATGCTACTGTAGAAAGAATACTACCCTGTTCTTATAAAATGCCAGTTGTAATTGTACTTGATCAATATGCGCTATGATGGGAGCCCTTGTTTTGAAGAACATATTTTAAATATAAAAGACAGTGTAAAACAGTTGCTTTCCTTTCTGATTAGCTGTTTCTCACAATACTTTTGATTACTTTAAGCTGTCAGTGTATCCAAGTGAAGTAGTCCCTCCTTGTTTGTGCTCACGCAGCACGAATTTGTTCAGGCAATGAACTGAACTAGACTAGGGAGCTGATCTGTATCTAAAACCAAACACTTGTAACCTGTTATCAGTTTTTCAGTCTCGTTTGCTGCATGCAAAAGGAGGGGACAGTGCTGGGCTAGAAAAAGCTGTAGAGTTGAGCAGGGTTTTTTTTTCTCCTGTTGGCAGTATCAGTCCAACCTGACCCTTTCTTTCACTCTGCCTACCTGAGAAAATGAATTTGGGGCTTAGCCTTAGGAGAACAAAATCCAGATCGCCTAATCACTTATTCTTGATCAGTAACATAAGGATGAAGGCTGGGTGATCAGTCTTGCCCTTCAGTGCAATTTCTTTTCTCCTGTGGATCAGTGGTGTTGTAATACAAATACAATGACACAGCCATTTTTTTCCCTTTAATTTCAAGGCTATACTGTAATGGCTGAAAGTCAAAAGCTAAGACCTGGGCATTCAGCTGGCTTAGCAGCTTTACACCAGTTGCCATCACCTGGGTATCAGGATATTTTTGAAGACAGAGCTTATGCTCCGATTGCTTCTCCACATACACAAGTGTCTTTTTACAAAAGTTAAACAACAAAGAATGTACCTCAGCTTTGAAGAACAATCTTTCAGGTGTGTCTGCCTGTGAAAAGCAAGGTTTGGCTGTGCCTCTGAAAATGCAGAATTGTTTGAAAAACAAGGAAGACATACATTACTGATTAGTCGTTTATAGAAAGATAACTTGGTATGTGGTGGGTTTTTTTTCCTGTTGTAGTTGCTGAGTGTAATTTTCTACTACTTGTTGTGAAGATTTTACACAACTGTTGGTTACTTGATTTGTTGGTTGGTGTACTGACAGCTTACAGACCTCAGAGTGTTCCTGTTGATGTCCATGTAAGTTTTGTTAAAAGCAGCATGAGACAAAAGTCAAGTTCTTCTGTCTGTATGAAATGCTTGTCTGTTTTAGGAAAAAAATATTTTTTTTTTCTGCTAAAAGCTTATATATGTTAATGACTGGGAAAATAGCACTTGACAGTTATTGGATAGTTGAATTGTTTGGGTTGAACTGCATCCACATTTTCATGTGGCAAATGGAATATAACAATCTATCTAGGGATACAGAATGTCTTCAGACCAGCTCTGTTGTGAGTATTAGTACTGAACTGGAATTAGGAATCAAGATGGGTTGACAGGGTCCCACCATATGACTAAAAATTGTTTGTATATCAGAAGCAATGCACTGGAGTTCTTTATCTTTTACTATTGGCACCAGCATGACTACTCTGCTGCTATGACTGGAATAGTGGGTTTGGTTTGAATCTAGCAATTTAATAGAGAATCTGTAGAGGTTTCGAGGAAAAGATATGAGATTGCATTTCATCATGCTTCATACCAGCTTTAAAGCTCTTAATTAGACGGCTTGGTTGAAGAGGATGTGAAAGAATAAATTGATCTTAATTTATACATATATACATGGGAAACAGAAGCTTGATAAGAGGGCTCTTCAGTACAGCAGGCATCCAAATTTGTTCAGTAATTTTATATTGAAGTGATAAATTAACAATAGCAAAGAAGATGAACAATCAGAATGGGTTATTTAAGGTCTGTGCAAAATTTTTAATGCATAGGTGGCTGTTCCTTTAAAAAGAAAGCTCTAATTCAAATAAGAATTAATTTGGGGAAATCTTAGGCCTATTTTATGTAGGAATTCAGACTACATTATCATGAAGCTCCCTTCTGGTTTTAATCTGACCTGAATGCTGTTTAAAGTATGAGCTGAAAACTGATTTGTTGTTGGGGAGGAAAAAAATTTTCTATTAATTTCATAGGAAAAAACATGTGGTGTGCAGAACAGAAGATGGAAATATTAATGGAGAATGAAGAGCATCACATTGATCCTTTATGTGTGGAAAATGCAGATCTCTCTGAAAATTCCAGCGGTGGAAAACATTTGTGGACTAATACAGAGGAAAGGTAATTCAGACCATTATTATGGAGTTTTTGTCAAAAAACATGAGTTTGGTTGAATTCTGAGTCCTGACTGAAAGAGTGATATTCTCAATTTGTGTAGCTTTCTCGACCAAGAATTCCATTTTGCTAGGTATCATGGAGACCTGTGGTAGGAGAGACTCTGGCTTGAAATTGCTTACGCTGTGAAAGATGTGATGCTTTGTATTGGCTGAAGAGGTGTGTGTGCAACCTGGGGTAATGGTAGTTTAGAAGCACGTTTTAGTATAGCTTAGTATATAAGCAGTTACAATTACTGTTTCCTGTTTGATTTATTACAACCGCCTATCCACTGTAACGTGGTGACAGTAGTGACGTGAAGGAGGAGTGTGAGGCTGTGACTTTTTAGTTTATTACCAGGAGTTATATTCTTTTAAATGCCTGTATATGGCTAAGAAGTAGTAACAGTGCTTGTGGCAGAAGCCTTCTCATGTATGGTAAAAGCTTTGTTTATGGAGTTGACAGAATAAAAGTAGTGTTTTAAAGCTCTGCCTTGTCTGCCAGGTCATCACAAAAACAAGAAATACTTGTTCCAGGCTGTGGTGAGCTGAGCCCAGCCAGCAACTAAGCACTCGCTGAGTTGCTTGCTCACTCTGTCCCCCAGAGCAGAATGGGAGAGGATATCGGAGGAGCAAACTCGAGAAAATTTGTGGGTTGAGATAAAAACAGTTTAGTAAGTAAAGAGGGGAAAAAACCCCAAGTGATGCAAAGGCAGTCACCCTCTACCTCCCGCAAGCAGACCAATGCCGACTTGGTCTCTGAGCAACAGCTACTTTCGGAAGACCAATTCCCCCATTTTTACTGCTGAACATGATGTTACAGGGCGTGGAACATCCCTTTGGTCCATTTGGGTCAGCTGTTCTGGCTGTGTCCCCTCCCAGTGTCTTGCTCACCCCCAGCCTACTTGCTGGGGGCAGGGACAGCATGAAAAACCAAAGAAAGCTTTGATGCTGTGCAAGCAGTGTTCAGTAATAGCTAAAGCATTGGTGTGTTATCAGCACTGTTGTCACAAATCCAAAACACAGCACCACATGAACTGCTATGAAGAAAGCTCACTCCATCCCAGCCAGACCCAGTACTCCTGTGAAGGAGGAGCAGTGTAAGGAACACATGATCTTGGTAGCGTTACTGAGTGGGAAGGTGATACTGTAGAAATTGGCAGTATGACTAAAATATGAGTGAAAGCCTGGTGATCTGGGCAGAAGAAAGGGTCACTGAGAAAACCAATGAGAGAAGAAATGGCAAAACCTGCATTACAGTATCTTTTAGATATGTATATTAACTATAGCAGGGGTTTGAGAAACCATTTCTCAGAAGATAAACAGCTAGTGTTATAATGCATTTCTCAGATTAACTTTGACACTTAATGACCAAAATACCTCATAATGTGTCATCTTTTATGTAATTACACCTTAGGTCTTTGAATAGCAGTGACATTAAACACAGTTATTTTATATAGAAATGTAAGACTTGATTTTTTTTTTTTTTTTTTTTTAAATCACACTAGACCTATTAAAGCTGCAATTCAGGAGAAGAAACAGACATTTGAAGAATTCCTGGAAGAACAGATACAACTAGAAGAGCAGCGTCTGGAGCAAACCCAGAAGTTACAGGTTATTTATTTTTTTTAACTTTATTGTTCTTTATATATTGTGCCAAGATGCGATAGGTGCTTTAAAAATGTACAAGGAAGATTCTAGCATCAAAACTAACACTGAATGCAATATTCACATTCTTAGAAACAAAACAATAAGCCCCAAATATTTCACTTGTTTAAGATGTCTTTAGAAATCCAGCAGAAATGTATTATATAAATTCCTATTCATATGTAAGGTTTATTTGAAGAAATCTTCAAACTGTGTAAGGGCCTTTTTAACATTGTGTTTTACTTTTCCTTACCCCTTTTCAGAAGACAAATGGATCAGCCATTCAAAAACCAGTGATCAAACGACCCTTCCTGAAAAGAGGAGAAGGCTTAACAAGATTCACTAATGCCAAATCTAAAATTACAAAACTTGGAGAAAACGCCCCAAAACTTCAACAAAGGGCTTCAGATGACAGAAATGTTATTAAAGTGGACAGATCACAAATACAGAAGAAAACTGTGCCTCCTGGCAAAGAACTAATTTCTGAGAACCCTTTTGCACCATGTAAAAAATATAACCACCCTGATAAAGCAAAACATTGTCCTATTCAGAAGACCCTGGTACTCAGAAATCAGAATGGAAAAAATATCTTGCCATTAGAAACAAGAATGCAACCAGGAAAAAATCATGATGGACAGATGAGAGATTCTTTCCCATTAGGAATTAACAACAAAATAGAATATAAAGAGAACACAGTAGAATTTGCTAAGTGTAACACTAGCAAAATTGGAAACAAATTACCTGGCACAGAAAATCCTCAGTTGTCTGGTGAGCTGGTCAGTGCCTTTTCTAATTCTAGATGTGCTCTAGGTCACCCTGTGAAAGATTCAGAACTGTCTTTTGAAGTTTCATTTCAGAATAAGCTGGAAAACTGGGAAAAAGAAAAAGAAAAAGAGAATCTAGAATTAGATGAATTTTTGTTTCTAGAACAAGCTGCAGATGAAATATCTTTCTCAAGTAATTCCTCGTTTGTGCAAAGGATCTTAGATCAAGATCAGCGAACTTTAAAAGGCCGTAGAATGTCTTCTACCCCTATCAAGGCAAAAGAGCAGCAAGTAAAGGCACTGGCTGTTGAGCTTATAAATAAGAAGAATAAAAAGGCAGACTGTATGACACAGGGAAATATAAATGATAGGGCAGTTATGCATACAGTCTCAAATTCACGAACAGCTTTTACAGTGAAGGATCCATTGAATAAAAAAGACAGTGTAATATTTTCAGCTTCTTCCATGACGGCAGCTCCTGCTTTAAAAAGTAATCAATGGATTGTAAATGAAGGTAAGGGTGAGGGCAATGGTGATACTACTACAGATTCTGAGAGTGAATTTGAGACCACATTAAAGTATGAGAATGAAGATGCTAAGACATCCTTTATGAGCCATAGAGAAAGTGATCCAGAATTTTTTGATTATGGAGGTTCTGTTACAGACAACAGCAAAGAAAGCAAAAATGGAGATGCTGACCTTGGCTTCTCAGATAAAGGTTGCAGTGCACTGTCAAAGCAAAAGATTAGAAAAGCTTCAGACCATCAGAGAAGCATGTCTTGTATAAGTAGGAGTAAGTTTGAGTTTGATGATGAAAGAACATGGAGTGATCTTGATGAAAATTACGTTAACAGTGATTTACCTGAAAAATATACTAAAATACCTTTACAGACGGACTTTTCCAGTAAGAATGATATAACTGTCCTAGATAAAGCAATAAAGAGAAAAGTTGCCTCAAAGAGGGGAGATGAAATGTCCAAAGAGTCCGCAGTGGAGAGTGATTTAAATGGACCTCCTGTATCAAACCTGATGATGAAACTGTTTCCTTCACTGAAACCAAAACAGAAGGCAGGCTGTCATCTGGAGCATGAAATCAAATCAAATGAGGAACAGGAGCCACGAGGTGAGAAAACAGCAAGTGGTAGAAAATGTTGAAGACGACATATATTAGAAGTCTTTCCTTCTAACACTTAAGCTGCAACCTGACATTACTCCAAAGGGTTTAAGTACAGACTTCTGCTGCAGTGAATGGCCCTATTCTCACCTTTCATCTCCTCTCCTGCTTGCATGTCTGATGTCAGATCTAACAATTATGCAGCTTGCAGCAGCATGATCAGTGAAAACTTCATTTATTTTTTTAATTTTTTTTTCCTGGAGGCTAGTTTTCTATCAGACCAGCTCACTGAACTAACTCGATCTGGAGCTGCTTGATCACTGTTTCCAAATCAAGGAAGGTATCAAAGGCATGCCGAAAATGAAGTGGTACCTCCCTTTCCACTACAGTGCATTTTTACACCACAGTAGGGTAGTGCTATGCACTGTTAGGTTAGGTTGTTCCTCTTATAAAATATAAGGAGGCAGCAGCCCTGTCCGTATTTTCCAACAGTAATATAGTATCTAGAGAATTCATGTGGAATATGGGGAACAGATTCATTTTTCTGCTTTGCCCAAGTTGATTTCAACTATATGGTTATAGTCTGGGGAAGCCTCTAAAAGCTCCTGTTGAAGCTGTTGCATTTATGTGAGATCACTACAAATGGGGTTATTCAGTGAAAGCATGATGGCATAGCCTAGCATTTAAAGCTCTTCTCTGTAAGGTGGTGAGATCTTGGTTTCAAACTCTGCTCCAATGAATGTTTAGGATTTTGTTTATGTTTTTATGAGAAGTTCATATGAAAGCTGCTACTTCTGCTTATTGGTTTGTGGAGAGTTGGTTTTGTAGGGTGTCTAAAGATGCCTGTTAGGTGTTTGCAGGAAGAGAGGTAGGGTTTTTTTACTGAACCTCAGAGCATTTAAGGGTGAACGATGCAACTACCTACACTGCAACATCAGTATTTAGGCTCTTCTGTTGCATACTCAGAAGCAGATTATTAAAACCCTGGGAGTGTTAAGTGGTGACTGAACAGGAAACTGGGATGGCAAAAAAGCCCATAAATCCTATTATCAGCCTCTGCAATAGATTTCGCATCGGTGATGGGTGTGAGCAGACTTTGCTGTGAATAAAACTTGGAAAAACTTACAACCATAAACATTCCTGTTTTGATGCTTGGCCTTTATACCTTCATTTAATTTCTCTAGCTTGACGTGAAGCCCTTCATATTCCAATTCTTAATATATATTTAGTTCTACAAAGATGATACACTTAGTATTTGAGGTGCTTGAGTAAATAGCGCAGAGTGCTTTAAAATGTCACTTCTGTGTTATATGAATAGTAGATTTTTTTTTTTTTTTTGCAATACTACTACTCTCTAAAATAGTATCACTTGATTTTTTAAAATTTTTTTTAACTGGTGTGTGATAATTGTTTACTTCAGTCTTATGGATGCCGCTTAGATAACTTGCATCCGGCTGTTCTTTGATAGGAAACACTGTTCCGTCCCAGGTACTGAGAGACAGACTCACTGAATTGGAAACTGAAATAGAGAGGTTCAGAGCTGAAAATACAACTCTAACTAAACTCCGTGAAGAAAGAGAGCATGCCTTGGCAATTATCAGGTATTTTTTAATTGAAACATTTTGGTGCATTCACTTACATAGTATGTTCCAGACTATGATAATGTCCTGTTACCAACAGAGGTAAATAATTGGTGTGTTTCAGTTACAAGTGGAGACATAGGTCGAGAAACTGGTTGTTGCTCTATGTATATATTAAACTGTAATTATTACTCACACACAAATTACAATATTAGGAATGCCTGCTAGTTTAATATGATATCCTTAAAGGCTATACTTGGGACAATTTGTATACTTTTATTGTGAGTGATAGCACAGTCCTAAACTGGTCTTTCAAAACTGATCTTCCTGCTAACATGCTCTTCCTTTGGATTGGATGTTTGTGTGTACAAACTGAGAATATTTTCATTTGAACTGGAGGACTTGTAAGTGACATAGAGAGCAGAATAATTATCTCTGGTGACTTGAAAGTGGAACACCTGTTTGTACCAAAGTCACTTGTTTGGAAACAGCATCAGGTTGTTGGCTAATGTTTAATTTGTGACCTCCTGCTCTTAGCAGATTCTTTTCCCTGGTACTTTTGGGGGAATGATGTTCTACTGCTTTGAAGAATGTTGGACTATTTTAGCCAAGGCTTTGTTAAATTCAGGATAACTTTTGTGACTAGAAGATATAAACCCAGAAATTGCTGGACTTCAAACACTAACTGTGTGACAATTCTTACTTCTTAAATAAGCAATACCATTTATAGGCACGTCTTCCTGGGGTTAATAGATGCCGGATTGGAATCAATGACCACAAAATTCAGAGTCTTCATTTTCTTCCTTGAAATCCAGATTTGAAGTAGCTTTGGGCTAAACCAACAACTTTGTTTAATAATTATAGGAAAGAAATTGCAGACTTTCAACAGCAGAAAGCCCAAGAACTGGCTGAAATAGAAGAATATAAAAAAAAGGAAATGAAAAAACTGCAAAAGGAGCGTAAAGTTTTTGAAAAATATACCACAGAAGCTAGAGCAATTCCAGATAAAAAAGAACGTGATGAAATTCAGGTATAAAAATATATTATTCTTCTAGTCTTCACAGGAACACGTAAATTCATTTAAAGGCAGTCAAGAACTAAATTCTACCTTAACTGAAAGGTTGCAAGTGATTGCAAGATGGGAACTGTTGTAGATGTGGCCTAATTGAGGAAGGAACTAGTCTTCACAATGTTTTTTGATGGTTTTAAGGAAAAAAACCCTGATAAGCAAATCTTTTTGTCATGTTTCCATACTAAAAACTGCTCATGACTGGTAGAATGATCTTCAACTTTGATACAAAATTACTGTAGTTAAGTTGTAAGTTTTTATTCATGGTAGTGGATCAAAATGCAAACGAGAACTGTGCTTGAGTTTTATTCTGTCTATAACTGTTGTACAGTAAATGTAGTAATCCGCTACAATTTTCAAAGTTACATTTGGTTATTACTTGTAGGTCCTTAGGTATCAGAGATGTAAGAAACAAGATCTGTTTGTTCCTTGTCAGGATGTATGGTACATGAGATGTACAGACAAGTCGTATTAAATATCACACATAGATTTCCCTCCTCTTTCCCTACAAATTTTCCTTGCTTCAACAGATTGAAGTAACATTTGCTAAACTGGCTAGGCAGATTCACGTGTGTTTTATCTGATTGTGTCCTCCCTATTTTCCTGTGCCAAGATTTTTGAAGGGTCCTCTCGAGGGTAGCCCTAAAGATTTCATGTTTCTGTCTCAATTGTATTTGTACTGGCCAATCTATGAAGTGTAAAGGATGCCAAGAGTGCAGTAAAGATGCTTCCCGTGATGGAAATTGAGCTTATAAAGATGGTAGTCTAAAGTAAGTAGTATCTCTTTCAGGGAAGAAAACTCCTACCTTTCACCCTCTGCCCCATTAAGCTGATCTTATTTTTTTTTGCCACTCTTGTGCTTTTTTTGTGTGCTTGTATTTCTATTAGAGCAATAAAATCTTTTAATATATTAAAAAATCAAAGCTCTTTATTTATAAGCATGCATTTTTCTAAGGCTTTAAAACAGCAACTTGCAGAGTTACAGGAAGATTTAAAACGAAAAGAGGCAAAATGGTCAACCACCCACCGACGCCTGAAAGATCAAATAGAAGCTTTAGTAAATGAGAATATGGAGCTAAAAGAGGAAGTCAGAATTATGGAGAGGTTTCGTCTAGAAGCCTGGAAGAAAGTAGAAGCTGCTGGAAGCAAGAGGAAAATAGAAAGTTCTGGGATGACTCTAAAATCAGCAGAATCTGTAAGTTATTAATTTTGGTGTTTTAAATTCATCTGTGTGAATACTCTTGAGTTTTGGATGATAAACGTGGAATCCAATAGCTACAACTGAGATGTTTACATTTAATTTACTAATCTTGGGACTCCACTAGTGGTGACAGACATAGAATCCTGTTAATGTGACATTCTCTCCAAATGTGACTATTCACAATGTGCAGCATCCATTCAGTTGAGGAACTTGTCTTAGAAATTCAAAATGATGCAATAATAAGAGAAAAATCATAGATGGGATCTAACCTGTGAACCTTAAGGATCAGCCAGGCAAACCAGGCAGCTCATTGTTGCCTAAAGCAGTTCCATTTAGTTTTGAAACTCTAACTATTATTTTGGATTGCTTGCACCAAATTAACATTCTGCAGTTGTTGGTAGTGAGGCAGCACAGGAAGAGTTCCAAGGTATAGCTTGGGCTACATCACACAAGCCCTTCTGCTGGCTTAAGTCTCAAAAATGTATAGTTTGTGAAGAAAGCTTCCAGTAAATTTCATGTCACATGGTATATAAATTTTGTTGCCGCTGTATGAATAGTTATGAATAAATGTCACGTAAACCACAAATAAATTCCTTTCTTTTAGTGTCTACCAAACAGAGGCCCAAAAAGTCAAACTGCATCTCCACTTCTTCCAGTACAGAAGTGCAGCAAGATAAATGGCAAAAGTTATTCACAGGCAAAAGGTATGTTTAGTCTTTTAAAAGAAAATTGATGTGGATTTTTCCTTGTATAAAGAAGAGTGCATCACCACCTTAAAAGCAGATAGAGAATAGTTGTAATGGACTTGAGCCTATGGACAAATACCTCGCAGGGTAAGATTCTGGAGAAAGCTGTGATGAGACCATCCTCAGAGCAGAAATGCTTCTGGTCATGTTTGGTGGTCTGGAGCATACCAGAAGCTGCATTCTGCAATCCAAAATGGTGTTCATCTTTGATGTTCTCCAAGCTGCAGACATTGATTAGATGACTCTGCTGATAGCATCGGAACTGCAGTGTCTCTTCAGAACCTTCTGTCACGGGCATCTGTGATCATATGGGCAATGCAGCAGGTGTTCCTTGTTCAGTTAGGAGCAAATGCTGTTGGCAGCTATACCCCTTCCTAATGAATAATCACATATGGAAAGTAAGTGGAGGCTACTTTTTTGACACGTCTGACAGCTCAAGCAACCATCATGTTATCTGTTAGAGGAGGATGTTCTGGATTTGAAGCCCTTGCTGGTTTTATTTTGGCAATCTTTCTGGTGTGCAAGGAGAAACATGGGAAAAGTCTGCCAACCAGTTCCTGTTAAAAGGCTGTTATTAGTCTTCCTTTATTCATTATAAGGCATAACTAATAATGTTGTCTAGATCCCTAGGGAAAAGAAAATAATCCTTTGTAAATAAATCTACAGAGATGAAATAGGAGAGAAAGTGCAATGATTCTTCAGTTGTAGCTTCTTGCTGACACATGAAGCAAAGACATACCTGAGGGAGCTGGCTTATGCTGGTTCTTTTCATAAATGTACTGCTTTCAGTTTCAACTGCACTTAAGAAATGTAGATGTCCTGTATATATAACACTTAAACTGTGCTTTAATTTCACTGTCCAAATTAACTGCATTACATATATCTGAGTAGGAAAGCTTTCTAGAACACCTGCATCAGGATCTGCTATTGACAGAAGCAACTCTGAGACAATGACAGCACTAGAAGATTCCTCCAGGACTTTTATGGTAGTAAGTCCTGTATCTTGATTCGATTTTTAAGGGGGAGGAAAAAGCCTAAAGTAAACAATAGTTGCTTGTACTTAAATGAGTATCTGGAGGGTGACTGGTGAAACTGTTGACTCACTTTCTTATGTTCAACTGCAATTTGTCATACCAGAAAATGGTTTTACCTGTGTCTAGTGGTTGCAACGTTCTTTGGCTGAGGAAAGAAAATAAAATAATAATCTCCTGCTCCCTTGAATTTTGAAAAATGTTTTACCTTTTGAGAGAGGGGAAAAAGATGGATGTTTATAAGCTGCATGTAGGGCAACTGTGCAAGAATCTTGTAAACAGTTGAAGTATTACATTAATTCCTGTTGGTAGCATTCAGGCTTTATGAAACTTCATTTCATACCTTCATACAGATGACTTAAGGCAGTTGAGCACCATGCTACAACACAGCACTGAATTCCACTTAGTCCAGACTAGAGCTGACCACAGGCAACCAATTATTGCTGAGTCTCAGTCTGTCTTACCACTTGAATTATTATACTAGCAGTTCCATAAACCCCAGATTGTGTTTATGTGTTCCTATACTTGTCTTCCTTCCCCGATGCTCATTTCCTAAAATACCTGTCAGGCTAGGAAAAAAAACAGGTAAGAAGACAAAGCTTGATTTGTGTTTATGCTTGGCTTATTGTCATTTCAGGACACCTCTTCTCATGAAGCTCATGTGTCACTACCATGTGGACCTGCATATACAGACAGCGAAGAGATACAGAGAGAAACTGCTTATCCTGATGGAAAGGTAAAATGAGAGCTTAGCACTCTGAAATTCCACAAGACAGCTGTTGTGAAAGAGGAATGAGTTTGTGAGTGTGCTGGCTCAATACTGACCCCTCTGTAATGTATTCATTAGGTTGAAAAGGTTTTGAAAAATGGCTGTCACCTCATATATTTCCCCAATGGGACATGTAAAAAAGTGGGTTCTGATGGGAAGACTGTAACTATAACCTTCTTCAATGGGGATGTGAAGCAGGTTATGCCTGATCAAACAGTGGTATGTATCCTACATCTTCTGCATTTTTCTATATATACTTACTTGTGTGCACACGCACAAAAATTTCTCACTAGTTGTATTAAATCTGAACTGTTTTCTGCAGGTTTATTATTATGCTGATGCTAAGACTACACATACTACATACTCCGATGGCTTAGAGGTCTTGCAGTTTTCAAATGGACAAATAGGTAAAGAAAAGATCCAACCCAACCCACCCTCAAAACTGCTTCCCATATATACCTCTATGTAATAAGCAAATTGTCTCAAAATACATTTCAGAGAAGCATTATCCTGATGGCAAGAAAGAAATTACCTTCCCTGATCAAACTATTAAAAATTTATTTACGGATGGGCAAGAAGAAAGTATCTTTCCAGATGGTACTATTGTTCGTATTCAGCGGTAAGCTTTACCTTTTCAGGTACCCTCACCTGTTGATGGGAAAGGAGCAGTTAGGGCTCACCGACAGAGGCAGTACATGGTGACATCTATTTTCTAGAAGTTTACATTTGAACATACTGTACTGTGAACATGTACTTACTGTTTGAAATTTTTATTTTTGTTGTTGTTGTTGTTTGTAGCTTGGAGGAGACAAAGATTGAATGCCAGTGTGTATTTTCTCATACCCTAACCTGAGAGATTTTTCTGATTTGTGCATAATTCTAAACGTGTGAGAACCTAGCTGGTGCGGCAAGCAGGTCTGACTGACAGCTGATAACTGATAGTGCTCAAAACATTAAGTTTGAAACTTCTCTTGGACTGCTGCAGCAATAGATTTTAGTGCAGATAAAGTGTGGCAGAGGCTCTGAAGTATAAAGAAGTCAGGTCAGTTTTGCAGAAACAAGTTTCTGAGTACCAACCAGCTGGGATGATCTTTAACAAAGCAGGCTTTTCACAAATCCTATATTTTTATAGGTCTTCCTTCATTTAGGCTTGCATATCTAATGTTTTTTCTGAGATTAAGCTTAAGCCTATATATAGTCCTTACAATGATTTTTAAAAAAAAATACTTGTATACATTTATTTAATGCAGAGATGGAAGCAAAACTATAGAGTTCAATAATGGCCAGAGAGAACTACACACATCACAGTTCAAGAGGCGGGAGTATCCAGATGGTACTGTCAAGACTGTGTACACGAATGGACAACAGGAAACAAAGTATGTCTCTGGACGAGTAAGAGTAAAGGACAAAGATGGTAATATTATCATGGACACTAAGCTGTAGGTAATGTCAAAACTGTCAGACGTGTTGGCATGTCAGCAAAAATAATGTACATTCTTGTAAACAAGAAGAGAAACCCCTTTAAGTTTGTTGTGTAGATACTGTTTATAGTTTTCCTGAAATAAATTTATTTTTCAGCAGGCATTAATACATCACAACTTCTTCTAATTTTTTCCCATTTCTGCTTTTAAGCAGCAGTTTAGAGATTGAGTATTCTGTCACGTGTAGTTTAAAGGGTGTTGTTTGTTTGGTTTTTTTAAATCCTCAGCTGTCAGTGAAATTTTATCAAACAGCTGTAGATTACCTTATTTTAGACATCTAAGAAAAAAAATTCTTCAGTCCAAGGTAAAAAGTTGTGCTGTTGGAACCCCTGCTGTGGTGAAATACAGCAGAAGGCCAGATTTAAGAGTCTGGCTATCAGTTTACTTACTGCTTGACTTAACAATAAACAGATGGCAGTATTCCTTTTCAGTTACCCTTAAACTATTAGGGAGGAAGAATAGCCTTTAATTCCTTTCACAGTTAGGGGGCCACAGCATTAGCAGACCCCAGTCTGTTCTGTAAAGTGATCTTCTATATTCATCAGGCTAGGACAGGTGCGACTGTGGGACAAGTTAATGCTCCAAGCTGCTTAGAAAGGTGGGAGGAAACACCAGAAGTCAACAAAGGTCATCTCATCCACTTCCTCTGCCTAACAGGCATTTTGAAGCTGACTTGTCTTCTAAAAGTCTGCAGTATCTACAAGTGAAGTGCTACTGCTAGTGTCTGCTCTAACTCTCTATTGTAGTGGATGCTGAAAAATTTGTTTCCTTCTCTTGCACAGCAGAAGATACTTTCTTCCCCTTGTCCCCTGCCCCTTTCTCCTCAAGGGAAACAAGCTCTGTAGTTATTGTGGCTGTGCCCTTTTTCACTCAAGGGGTAAATCAACTTGCAGTAGTGGGAGCTATGCTCACTCACAACCCGAAGTTGCTTGGTGGGGTGGATAGGCAGGTCCTGGCAATTTTAAACACCAGCCCTTACCTAACTCAAGGCTAAGTCCCTTTCATGGTGATTGATTAAGCAAGTTTGTTTCTTTCCTTGTTTTCATTTAAAAAAAACAAAAACACATTTTGAAGACAGCATATGACATGTCTGTATAGGGTATTTGCAACAGCATATAGCACATGTCTGATTAATACCAGAATACATACTAAATTGTGAAAGGATCCTTCCACAGCTAGTATAGACAGGCACGCGCTTGCCTTGCAGCACACCTGAGCAACACTATTGAGAAATTTTGTACACATGCTTTCACGTGATCTTGATGAAGACACATGCGTGAGGGTATGTGTGTATGGGCACAAACTGAAACACAGGAGGTTCCCTCTGAACATCAAGAAACACTTTCTTACTGTGAGGGTGACTGAGTACTCAAACAGGTTGCGGAATCTTCATTGTGCATGTGTTTTCCTTGATAATCTAGACAAAGGGGCTGAGCTTTAAACATAAAGGATATATTATGCTAGTACAAAAGAGACATCCAAAGAAACCTTACTGCTGTAGTTTGTAAAGGAAAACAAGCTTTCAGATGCATGCTGAGCAAGCTCCTCTTTATTCTAACACTTTCAAATGAACAGTGCAGCTCCAGGAGTAAGGAGGTGCGAAGACACTCAGAACACATCTATCTCATCACAACTGAAAACAGAAAACACGGCAGCAACACAAACATGTTCCAGAACAAAGATAGATAGTAACACTCCCCTACCCCTAACTGTTCACTCCCGATTCCAGACTGGTACTGGAGAAGTCTGTCACCAAATATGCCTGAAACATAAACAAGAGTTACATCACAGTAATGAAATTATCATCTTCCCTCCAAGTCTTCTAACAAGATACTAGAACAAGTGGGCATCAGCTTTTTATCTATTTCTTTATTACTGTACATTTATTCCATCTACTCTTATGAAAAGGATATCACAGAACAATACTTAAAGCTCTAAGGTCAAGAGATTGAGATGTGAATATGTAGTTTCACTATTTCAAGATTCAAAAGTATTGGGAATGTTATCTATAAACATGGATTAGAAGAGTGCTCATTAAAGGGGAGGGAAAATGACTACTTCGACTACTTAACATAGAGTTGTCCAAGAAATTAAAAAATCCAAGTCTCCAGTATTCTCTGCAGACAACACATACTGTAAAGCTTTTAATTTAAAATATTCCATGTTTGACTGGATGTATGGACATCCGTATGTTAGCATGGGTCTGTCTGAGACCAACTGGCACAGGACATTGAGCTCAAATGCTGAAAATGAAGAAAAACAATTAATTTTGATTGTTTGGGCAGAGTACATTGCCACGCATCAAGTTACCTTCTTCAGGTACTAGCAGCAAAAGCTCTTTCTGTTGTATTGCCTTCGGGCTCTTAGTTTCAGTACCTGTTAGCTCTTAAGGCTACACTGTGGGCTTCAGTAGAGTGTACATAAAGGAATTCAAATTTTTTAACAGCATTTTATTTTTTTTTATTAGAAGAGTGGAATTGTGGACAGAAGGGATTTTTTTCTTTAAACGGTAGTTGTCAACCTTACTGACAGTTCAGACTTTGCTTAAAACTTCTGAAATCATACCTTCACAATGGTCTGAATCTATAGTTCATATTCACTGTACTTACTCACATGTCATTCATCCAAATCTGCAAGTCCCATTTCTATCAGTTTCATATGAACTAGTTTTTTGTCATCTTCATACAAAGAAATGGTGATCTCTGGTGAAACAGCCTGAAAATCAGAAGTTGACAGAATTTTGACACTACCAGTTTTACATCTCAGGGTAACCAATAGTTAAAGTTCTTTTACTGGCTCTACTCACTGCCTAAATGGAACTGTAAATATACAAAGAGTATTTCTGTTTTTAAGTAAAGGAAACTGGTTTTAAAATAACAGGAATGCTCAGAAACATTTTGCTGCAGGATTAAGAGTGCCACATGATTTTCTCTCTTTTTTTTTTTACCTTCATGGTAGATGGTTCACAATTTTAAATTATGAGGATTCACAGTAAAACAAATACTCAGAAATTATACTCAGAGTGCTAGTAAGAATTTTAGGCTGAGCAAGAACTAGGAGAAAAAAAGAAAGCGTTCCTCACAAGTATAGAAGCAGAGAGCTGTTTTCCTTCAATGCACTCCATCATAGCCCACAATGCTTCCACACTCCATTCTGGGCAATAAGGAATTCTTTTCACATTTTTGTCACATAAAGCCGGTTTAAATCCAGCCAACAGAGCTCGTACTGCCTGAACAGGATACTTCAGCAGATGATAAGGTATGTGACGCAATCTAAAACAAAAATTAAAAATGTTTGCCTGCAACGATCCACCCATTGAGCTAAACTGTCAGTGTGGACATAAGGATAGCTTAATGGTTCATGCAGTAGATCTACAGTGTGGAAACCGGGATTGGAGTCCCAGCCCTACAGTGACATGCTGCTCTCAGACTGAACAATTCATCAGGTAGGGCTAGGCCCGCTGAAGGAGTTCAGCACAGTAACTTATGAAGAAGCAGACGCCTCAGCCCGCCAGGCACACTGGCTCCCCATTACAGTGCTTGGGGAGGAGTCTCAGGTGCCTAATACAGATTTGAGCACAGGAATGCAAGCACAAGTCATCACAATGCAGGGTCCAGACCTGGTGCGTCTGGAAAATGACACAGGCCTGTGTGGTCCAAAGTGCTTCACACCTGGACATGCTCTAGCCACAGTATTGGAAATAGGTACCTTAGTTTTGTATTATCATCTCCCCATTCTTCTGTCTTTCTCTTCCAGAAGCAAGGGAATGGGGAGGCAGAGCAGAAGTGCAACCCTGAAGTAAAACACACACCCTCTCCCACGATGCTCATAGTCCATGAAGCAGCAAATCTGCTCAAATCCCCATTTTGCCTCATCTTCAGCAAGGCCCTGTAGGTTCCCCAAGGAGCTCAAGAGCAAGTCCATGTGATTAAGCAGTATATATATAAAGTGAAAGTGCTTCAAGGGAGAAAATTCAGGCAGGCTTAGGGGACCCTAAAAGCCTGGGGCGTTTGAGACACAGCTGACATCCATGTGTCATCACAGGAGCAGTTCCTAGAGCGGCTCAGCACCAGGCAGAAGAGGGATCTGAACTTCCATTTTCCACACAAGCAGAGCAGGGTGCATCCCACTCAGATACTCCCTTATCTTACTCCCCAGCTGTTTTCTGTGCAGATGGCAGTTGCACGGGATCAGAGGATTTGTTTGTATACCTGGAGGGCTCAATCCCTATTTTGTGTAAGCTTCCTGGGTGCAAAAGCAGATTATAAGCCTGAGCCTACTTCACAGGTCAAGTAACCTGAAGATAATGGGAGAAATCTGTTATTACATTGGGCTTCTCAGAAAAGCCTGAGAAAAAGAAGCAGGTGCACAACCCCATACCCTGCAGACAGAAATGGTTTCACCAGCCAACCAACTTTCTCTCCAACTGAAATCTGATGCTGAATTATTATAAATAATGTATCTATAGTTACATAAAAATAAATAAACGTAAAAATACATACACTTATAAGTACATATTTTATAAAATAAGTGTATACATACATACAGACATAGACATTTTACATGCATTTTTTTCTTACGATTTACCTGCTTGTTGGGACAACTGAAAAACTACCATAGTCAACAAACTGAACCAGGATCTTAATAGGGTCAAATTCTTCAATGGAGAGAAGCTTTGCTCTATACCATAAACCATCCTGGTATTCTACAAGGCAAGGCATTTCTGTAAAAAGAAAAAAACCAACACAAAACACCCCAAAATATACTTACAGTGCAGTACAAACTAGCTGAACTTGAAAATCCATTTTATTTCATGACCGAGATTAAGTTTATTCTTCCTTCTCTAATTCATGCTATTATTTTCCTCTATGCATCCTCCAGTTCTCTCTGAACTCCAATTCGCAATCACTAGTACGCAATTTAAGTCAAGTTTCTCTACCTCACATGGCAATGATGAGAATTAACAGAAAATTGCTTGGTATAGTAATCCAAACTGTTTAACACCTAAACTTTTCAACTCCGACTCATTTGCACATTTCAGTTAGTAAACAGACTGATCTCTAAGAGAATAGACAATAGTCTGGAGGACACAAGGCAAATGCTGCCTAAAACCTCAACCAGAATTTTACTAGTTGGTAGAACCAAGTACTAGCAATAACTGGTTTCTTCACAAAGTTTTAGACCCACACACTTTACGTTATTTTAGGCCCAACAGCTGTGGACAAGAGAACTGAAGCCCATCTTTTACTTAAATGGAGAAATCCAGAATTAAAATGAAGCGATGCTCTTCAGGGTTCACATAATTTCTGACTCCTGGTAAGAAGATTTTCTGGACATGTGTCTTTTGTATATTTAATAGCAGATTTTCACAGTTACTGCTTCAGTGACAGTCACCTTAAGGGAAAAATTCTACTACTGCCATATGCAATATAAACTCAGTTCATCAGCTTTAACAGGCATCAGAAGTCTGAGTTCTCACCATCATCTTCCAGTGGAGCAGAAAGTCTCAATTTCATGAAAAGTAAAAACATATGACTATAGTGTATCATATTAGTATAGTCTAGTGTTACTTCTTACTATCCAAAAATTTTATTTAAAGATACATAGGAATATAATTATTCCTATTCTTCAAAAAGAATTTCAGACTTTTTGTACATCCACATGAAGCAACAGGGAAAATAAACACATTAATATACCTGCTCGGAAGTGTGTTAGAAGAGGAAGAGACTCCACACTTTTATTGTACCACTTCAAGGCTTCATCAAGGCTCTCTGAGTCATAGTCGGCATCTCCCTCTGTGCCAGACTGCTTCATAAGGTTCTTAAAAGGATCAAGGCAAATATATACCTACTCAAAGAAAAGGCACTCATGTTACAATTTTTGCAGATGACTTAGAACCTTCAAAGTCCATCAGTGATCAGGGGTTATTAGAAGATTACTTGTTCCCATCTTTGACAGGTTCAGCACATCCTTGTTCTCCTTTCTCCTTTCCTCAATTTATGAATAGTTTCACATTTACACAAAATTTTTTCCAAAAGCAGAAGACAGTCATGATTTATTAACACCACATTTCAATGTTAAAAAGTAAGAATGAAAGGAACGCACATACTAGAGAATATACCCATGTAAGATTTCACAGCTGTGTCTTACTAGGATTCCTCCCTCCCGCTACTTGGTAAATAATCTCACTTCCTAGTATCAAACCAAAGATTAATTTTAAACTTAATGAAAGAAAAGCTTTTGAAATGATGTTTTGTTTGCTGCACAAAGACATTCCATTCACCTAATTTATAACTGACTCATGAGTGTAATGCTGTACATCAAGGAAATGAAAGTTTAAACAACATGCATAGGCACATTAAAATCTATGTAAGTTTCTAAAGGAAATGCCTTTTTTTTTTTTTTTAAAAACAGAGCTATTTCAGAACATTACAATATTTTAATTGCAGTCCAATCAAATTAATAAGTAGGTTATTATTTCTTCTAAACTCAACATTATAATTCACTAGTCAGGAAGAATAATAATTTTTGTTTTCCAATTTGTACACAATATAATCAAGCCATAACTCCATCATGCAACTGCTACTTAAATCCATAGGAGTCCAGAGCAGGATCTACTGTTTACAATTATATACCATGATCAAAAGCAAGACTTCACATCATTTGCACAAAAGGAACCAAAAAATACTCATTATAATGTTTCTCCTGTAAGAGAGGAAGCAGAATACATAATTTAAGAAAAACCCTTTTCTAAGATACCCAAACGCCTCCGTCTTTTATTTAGTCAAAACAGTTGTATATTATAGAATATAAGAATCATATAGGTTGGAAAAGACCCTTACGATCATCAAGTCCAACCGTTAACCTAGCACTGCCAAGTCCACCACTAAACCATTTCCTTAAGTGCCACATCTACACATCTTTTAAATACCTCCAGGGATGGGGACTCAACCACTTCCCTGGGCAGCCTGTTCCAGAGCTTGACAACCCTTTCTGTGAAGATTTTTCCTAACATCCAATCTAAACATCCCCTGGCGCAACTTGAGGCTGTTTCCTCTTGTCTTATCGCTTGTTACTTGGGAGAAGAGACCGACCCCCTCCTCTCTACAACCTCCTTTCAGGTAGTTGCAGAGAGCGATAAGGTCTCCCCTCAGCCTCCTTTTCTCCAGGCTAAACAACCCCGGTTCCCTCAGCCACTCCTCGTAACACTTGTGCTCCAGACCCCTCACCAGCTTCATTGCTGCTCTTTGGACACGCTCCAGCACCTCAATGTCCTTCTTGTAGTGAGGGGCCCAAAAGCGAACACGGTATTTGAGGTGCAGCCTCACCAGTGCCAAGTACAGGGGGACGATCACTTCCGTAGTCCTGCTGGCCACACTATTTCTGATACAAGCCAGGATGCTATTGGCCTTCTTGGCCACCTGGGCACTTGGCTGGCTCATATTCAGCCAGCTGTTGACTAACACCCCCAGGTCCTTTTCCATCAGGCAGCTTTCCAGCCACTCTTCCCCAAGCCTGTAGCACTGCATGGGGTTGTTGTGACCCAAGTGCAGGACCCGGCACTGAGCCTCATTTAAACTCATACAATACCGAGGTCAGGCTGAGAGGCCCGTAGTTCCTCGGATCCTCCTTCTGGCCCTTCTGGTAGATGGGCGTCACATTTGCTAACTTCCAATCACCTGGGACCTCCCAGGTTAGCCAGGACTGCTGACAAATCATGGAAAGTGGCTTGGTGAGTGAGCACTTCTGCCAGCTCCATCAGTACTGGTGGGGGGATCCCATCCAGCCCCATAGACTTGTGTGTGTCTAAGTGGTGTAGCAGGTCGCTAACCATTTCCCCTTGGATTATGGGGGCTTCACTCTGCTCCCCGTCCCTGTCTTCCAGCTCAGGGGGGTTGGGTACCAAGAGAACAACTGGCCTTAACTATTAAAGACTGAGGCAAAGAAGGCATTATGTACCTCAGCCTTTTCCTTATTCTTTGTCACTATGTTTCCCCTTGCATCCAGTACAGGATGGAGATTCTCCTTAGCCCTCCTCTTGTTGCTCATGTATTTACAGAAACATTTTTTATTGTCTTTTACGGCAGTAGCCAGATTAAGTTCTAGCTGGGCTTTGGCCCTTCTAATTTTCTCC
>JAVKLA010000026.1:8966421-8984447 GCA_034782735.1 Sagittarius serpentarius
CGGTCTTCTTCCCCACCAGCCCGTGTTTCAGAACACGAGGACAGCCCACTCCTGAGTCCTTTTAGATTTCTTTCTTGAAGCACATCCAGCCTTCCTGGACTCCTTTGCCCTTCAGGACTGCCTCCCAAGGGACCCTCTCAACCAGGCTCCCAAATAGGCCAAAGTCTGCTCTCCAGAAGTCCAAGGTAGCAGTTCTGCTGACCCCACACCTTACTTCTCTGAAAATCAAAAACTCTAATTTAATGATCGCTATGCCCAAGACAGCCTCCAATGATCACATCACCCACAAGTCCTTCTCTGTTCCTAAACAACAGGTCCAGCGAGGCACCTTCCCTCGTTGGCTCCCTCACCGGCTGTGTCAGGAAGTTCTCTTCCACACACTCCAGGAACCTCCTGGGCTGTTTCCTCTCTGCTGTAGTGCATTTCCTGCAGACATTTGGTAAGTTGAAGTCCCTCATGAGAACAAGGACTAGCGATCGTGAAACTTCTCCCAGCTGCTTATAGTTGGGCGGTCTATAACAGACTCCCACCATGATATCTGCTTTGTTGGCCTTCCCCCTTATTCTTACCCATAAACACTCAACCCTGTTGTCACCATCATCAAGCTCTGGACAGTCAAAACACTCCCTAACATACAGGACTACCCCATCACTGCTCCTTCCTTGCCCATCCCTTCTGAAGAGTTTATAGCCATCCATTGCAGCACTCCAGTTGTGCGAATCATCCCACCATGTTTCCGTGACTGCAACTATATCATAGTTTTCCAGCTGCACAATGGCTTCCAGTTGCTTCTGTTTGTCGACCATGCTGCGTGCACTGGTGTAGATGCACTCCAGCTGGGCTATTGATCCAGTCACCCTTCTGGGGGGAAAAGCCCTAATTCCTATGTGACCGTTCTCAGGCGCTTACATGGTTTCTAACACAACAATAACCCTTGTGTCTTTGCTGCCGCATGGCTCTCCATCCCCTTCCTCCACCAAGATGGCAGACTGAAGGGCCTCGCTTGCACACCAGCCCTCAAACATTAGTGTGCCACCCCCAGGCTTATCTCTAGTAAGCCTAGTTTTATCCCTTTTCCCCTTCAAATCCAGTTTAAAGCTTTTTCAATGAGCCCTGCTAACTCCTGTGCAAAGATCCTTTTCTCCCTTTGAGACAAGTGTACCCCATCTGTTGCCAGCAGGCCTGGTGTCATGTAGATGGACCCATGATCAAAAAAACCAAAATTCTGCTGATGGTACCAGGCTCGGAGCCAGGTATTGATCTGCTGGCTCTCCCTATTTCTTCCCTCATCATTCCCTGCAACTGGAAGGACAGAGAGGAACGCTACTTGTGCTCCTCATCCCTTAACCGTTCATCACAAGGCCCTGAACTCTCTCTTCATTGCCCTCGGACTTCCTGGTGCAACTTCACTGCTGCCTACCTGAAAAAATCAATAATGGATAATGTACACTACACATTTTTTTTGAAGATTATGTATACTCAAGTGAATTAGTGGGGTGAATTTATACTAGATCATGATGCTGAATTTAAAGCAATCACTTCAGTACTATAAAACCTGTTATCTGGTTTACAGATTTACCAAAATGACAAACACAAGCACTTCAATATAAATCAAGCCACTTAGAAGATGTTAGATTTTCTAACACAATCAGCTTCTCACCACTTCCTGTTCTCCTATTTCATCATTCGACATTCAAAGTCCAAATAGGAATCTTTTATTTGATCAATGAACATTACATTCCACCTTTTGCCTGGGAGACTACTAGAGGGAAGCTGTGTGGGTTTACACAAAAATCGACCAAAGACAGTAAAATACAATTGTAACAGCCAGAAAATGTTCACATTACTATACAACGTTCCAGTAATTTAATTTTTGGAGAATGAAGAAGAGATATATCATTATTGTTCTGCCAAGTTAAAATCCAATGACTTACTTTCTTACTATATAAGGTAAGTGCCAGACTGCAGTACTGTAATTCTTAAAATTCATTTTTTTAGAGAAATGGTCAGTATTTATTTCTCTGCCCCCACCCAAGAGGGTATTTCAAGTAAGAGTTCATTCAGATAGCTGAACTGCACAACCATCTGCATCAGTAACTCTGTAGCATTTTGCAACCTTACTAATACTTTTTATGGTATCTAAAATTGTTAGCCACGATTTCCTTTTCACCAGCATGATGGGACTGCTACATCTCCTGTCTGCAACGTGTATGTTTACAAAACGTACCTCCTTAGGGGACACCAAATGTGTAACTCTGACAGTAAAGGTATCTCCTGGAACAGGCAGAGATGGCAACTTGTATGAAGGCCAAACAGGAACATCTCCTTCAAATAGCTCCTAGATCAAGACAGACTTTGGTCAAGCATCATATTTAGTAACAAAATAGAAACTAGCTTTGGTATGATTTCTGGTTCAAAGGAGTTATCTAATAATACAGACAGTTTGTCCTTGATGAAAAAAATACTAATCAACATTTCCTTTCAATACTTAAGTTTTTAAAAAAGATAACAGAACTAGTTAATTAACACTTTTAAAATATAAAGATTGTATCTCTGAAATGGTCCTAACATACTGACTTGCTAACCTGATTGCTGATAATTAAAGAATGCATTAAATATGGAATTCCCTTTAAAGATAAAAAAATATTTAGAAAGAAAAACTAAAATAATAGCAATTAATTGGCACAGATTAATCTGAATGCCACGCCCAATGTTACTGCAGTTTGCCAGAGCAAGATACCCCTTAATAGAAAGGCAAAGGATAATTTAATTCCTTAGCCACCAGAATTATCACTCCTTGAAAAAGATAACAGATTTTGCAAAGTACTTATACATATTGTCTCAGTAGCATAGCATGCTCCAGTGTGTCTTCTTCTAGAACCATCTACTTTACAGTTTGAGTTCTACATGCTATTAACACATTTAGTTCATGACAAAATAAACCTTGGTGCATTAAATTAAACCTTTATAAGGATGTATAGCACATAGCTCAGCTGGATCACAAGTCATGAATACAGCTCCTATTGTCTCTTGCACTTTAATATGATACATAACAAAAGGTACAATTTCTCTAAAGTTTATTTTTACACATCTACTTGATGAACAGTTTTCACTATGCCCAGAACAAAAAGAAGAGTAGAAGCAACCAGATATATATAACTGCAAAATAAACCAATAAATTCTGACTCTTTCTTCCCCCTGCATGATCTGACATAGGACACAGAACCAAAAACCATTATGTTCCTCAGACTTAACTAGGAAAAAACAGCTTTTCCATATACTCCTAAGATTTAAAAAAAATAAAAAAAAAATCTATCTTGATAAATACTATTAAAGAAAGGATATCTAACTGTATCATAGATACATACAAACTGAATGCCAGATTTCTGCAGAACAATCACAAACATTGTGACAGGCCACCTGACTATACCTGGCTCTGAAGATTCAACTTGCATTCCAGCTCATTCCCAACTGAGCACTGCATGTAGCTCAGCTCGGTATCTTAGTCAGCTCTTGCACGTGGTCTTTGAAAGAAAAACTACATTTGGGTTTTTTTGTTAACAGACTTTTCTTACTGTCAGTAGATTGGTTACTGCTAGATCTCCCACACTTAGGCACAGACAGTCCAGTTGCAAATACTGACACTAAAAAGATGTTCTACTAAGACATCTTCAGGAGTTACCTATTTCAAACAGTTGTCCCTCATCCCTTCTGCCTTTGTGCCTATTTAAAAATCTAAAAATGGCTTACATTCCTTATTACATCTGTAAAGCCACAGCAGAAATTATGTATTTTTAATATATAATTTACACATCACATAATACTGTATACTTAATAAGGCAACACAAGAGTGCTTTTCAGCAGGAAGAATTTAATCCAAACTAAGTAAATGGTAGGCTGCAGTGCAGTGTATTATGTTGTACTTCCTTCTCTACCACATGCAAAGCTTTGTTTATGAACAGCATACACAAGCCTACCCAGAAGTGTGAGACATTAAAAACATCTTTAGGATGATGAAGACCGAAGTGGTAAGTCTGGCAAGTCTCAGATTCTGTACTTCCCTGAAACAGACAGGGTATCTTAGACTTCAATATTGACAAACAGAAAGCAGAAAGGGCTTTCTATCTAGGTGTTTGCAGAATGCTTTTCCACTAGTCTTGTTGTAAATATCAGTGATGGAACAGGTCTTCTTGGTGTCAAGAGATGGTGGGACTTACAACCCACAGAGCTGGCCTTCAACCCACATGGCTGCCCTTCAACTTATGCCCACAGTCATTTCACACCCCAATCCTTCATCCAGGCTTGTCCTGATAAATTCTTAAGAAGGAAACAACAGCTCAGGGTTATCTGGCAGGTCTTTGAGTCATACAGATCACTGGCTTTAGAGAAAATTAACTGCCTATTTAGAAGTGGGGAATAGGGACAGAAGGAGTAAGCCTTCCTGCAAGTTGAAGTGCCAAACCACACAGCAATCTCAGTGCTAGAATTTGTAATGACACAGCACTGCAACACCAACTGCAGTATCTGCTCTCATCTATCATGGAAGCCCAGGCAGAATCAGAGTAGGAATTAGCCCTTTGTACACTGCTGCTTCTGCCTAAAGATTTCTCTCTCTGCCTGAAAAGACACTGATCTCTCTCTAGAATTGCTAGCAGGCTGAACAGTTCCTAGTGATGCTCAAAGCATCCAGATGACTACAAGTCAGAAACATCAAAAAATGGCTTTGCATGAAGTCTTTTCAGCATCGCCTTTGCTGTCATTCAGAAGGCAGGTGCTAATTGAATGAATATGGCTACTACGTCAACAGTGGTTTGAAGCACATTTCTTCTATGACCTAAACTAACAGACTATTCAAAAAAAAAGAGCATTGGCATTTCCAGGGGTGGATTAAGATGGAACTGCCTGGCCAAGTGTTAGCTCAGATTATGAGTTTAAAATCTGCAGACTTCAAGAACCTCACTGTAAAAGGGCTGATACGCAATACAGTTAAATACAAAAATACTCTGTATAAGGAATTTTGAACTGATTTTGGTTCAGATGGTTGGAAATGGTTTGTAGTCAACCACTGTAGAAAAAGTAATTCTAAAAATTACTGTTCATTAAACCTGAGCTCAGAATGAAGAGATTAAAAACCTGTCTGTCAAATAAAGCAAGGTCGTAGTCCCCCATGCCTGAATATATGAGCACAAGGCAGCACCTGGCTGCTCGGTTCTGACACACAGTGGTAGAGAAATAAACAAAACCAAACCCCATCTCCCAAAAAGCCAAATCAAAAAATACCACAGTTTATTGGTCTTTTATTTATAGGTAATATATATGCACATATGTGTATACACATGAACACACATATGTACAAACATACCTAGATTGAGATTCACTGCTGTAAGCTCACCACGCTTGGGGTTCTGGTGTACTCTCCAATATCCTACTGCCAGGGAATTTTCTGGCTAATGACTAAGCTAGGATTGTCATATGAGAACAAAGAACAGCTCCTAAACTCACCTGTGCAGCTCAACAGAAGTGCATCTCAAAGACAGTAATACACTCTGCAGCAAGTGAGCTCTGCTTAAGCAGCTTATTACCACTATTAACAGAATTACAACACTCAGAACAGAAAACAGTCGTTATCAGACTACTTACCTGAGAACACAGATTTGAAGCAATGAAATAAAGTTACAAAACTATAAACTAATAAAATATATAATGGCTATGCTTTATATAATAATAGTATCCTTTAGTCAATGCAATGTATCAGTTGGCTTGTAAGGATGGCTGCTTAGCCTCTACAGCTAAACCCTGAGGCTGATTATGTTTGAACGTTCTCAGAGCTGCATGCTTCCCACTTTTCCTGTTCCCGAGGTTCTGCTCCTGGAACCAGCTCAAGCTCTGGATGCCTTGCTCCTTTTCTAGTCCACAACTTAACAACTCCGATACTCATTTTCTTACAAATTGTTCTGAACCACTTATTCCTGGAATGGATCTGCTTAATGCTATATTCCTTGTGGAAAGCATTCCAGGCTTTCTGAATGCTTCTTGCTTATAACCTTCTTGCACAGCTTTATTTTTGTTTTCCAAATTTCATTTTTGTTTCAGCAGTACAATGTCATTTCAAGATCCATATTTAGTTTGCTGAAAGTTGTCTGTCATGTGTTGGCTTCATGAAAATGCAACAAGAGACTGATTTACAATTAGGTTTTCCATGGTTACTCAGTTCTAATACACACTGAGACATTTTTCTAACTGCATCACAAGCCCACTGGCATACATGCCAAGACTTACATCAGCAGTGACAGCAGTGTACTCTGTACTGTAAAATTATTTTCTGAAGCGGAGACTCATATTAGAAAGAAAAAATACATTGGCAGGCTTAAGCAGAATTAAGAGAAAAATGCAACAAAGCCTTAGTTATTTAAATAAAACTGATCCTCAGGTTTCAAGAAAAAAAATTAAATAAAATACAGAGAAATTACTTATCTACTTTTTTTGTGTTAAAGCAATGAAGTTTGGTGAAAATTTCAATCCTCCTCTAAAGAACACCAGATGAGTATCTCAGACACTTGGAATGAAGAACCTAGGTAAATCCCTTAGAAATCACTAGGTTTATGTTGAAATACTTGATTCAATTTACTTTTTAGTATCTCCATCCTTGGATATATTTCTATGATTAACTAATCCGTTCAAGTGATAAAAATATTACCCTATTCCTATCCTTTTAATTTTTACAGGTACACAAAAACTAATTGGACTTTAAACAGAAATGCAAAAATCTCTTTTCAGTAAGGAGTTCAAGAACAAACTCTTTGCAATTCACTATTCCATACAATCTTATCAACACATCATATCCATACTTGTTATGCTACAGAGCTGTGTACTTAGTCTTACTGCTGTTTACATCACAAAACTGTACAGAAATACAAAAAGAAATAACAAATCATCAAAGGTCACAACAAGCAACTGAGTAATCTTTTTAATGTCAGAATATCAACAGCAAAAGACACACACACACACATACTAAAAAAAAAAAATATCTTACCAGCTTTGCTATGTCCTGACAATCTTCAGCAACACAGTACTTCTGGTATGCCATGAAGGAAGAAAGTGACATTCCACCAAAATACAGGTTGATGGACAATTTACCCCATGGGTTATCTGGTAATTCCTACTTACACAAGACAAAGTAAGATTGTAACAGTAATAGTGTGACTGAAGTTTTAGAAACAGTGACCAGGAAATTCAAACCTGTCATTCCTACATGCACCATACTCATTAATCAAAGATACAAAACCAGTAAGGATGGCTATTAACATCAGTTATGACAGAAACAGGAATATATCCATCTCTGGAATGGCAGCACTGACTACTCAGTCTTAACACTGAAACATTACCCCATGTTTGCTCACTCAGCCATAAATCCTTCTTTTTCACAATTTATCATTAGAAGTTAAACTATCTGAAATTTCAGGTTTTCAGACAATACAGGTTATGTGTTTCCCTATAATGTTAATATATTAATTTAAGCTTGTCCATACTTAATTATGCCAAATTTTAATCACTTGAAATTGAATTTATAAGAATTTATGCTGTTGGTAGGTAGGCTGCTTGGCAGAATGACAACACAGAATATAAACAGGACCAAAAAATATTAATACCTCGAAAGGACACACTTAAGGCCTGAAAACTATAATAAAGGTAAAGTCACAGGAGAAATAACTTTAGTTTTCAATTTTGTTTTGTCTAAGAAATACATTTACTGCTATACTCCTTCACCTATTATTCTTAATGTAAGTTAAAAGGAAAAAAAAAAAAAAGAGAACAAAAAGTAAGCCTCATTCCACATCTATGAATAAATTAAACTACCTGAACATGTACTTCAACCTCTTCATTTTTAAGTAGCTCTTGAAGGCAATCTACTGCATCCTGCTGCCAAAAATTTCCAATCTGTGTGGTGAACAGCAAGAAACCCCCACACATTAAGATGCTGACAAGTAATACTGTTACTATTCTTAACACAGTTAAGATGAAAATACATGCCTACCATTGAAAAACTTATTTGAAAACACACATCATTAGTTTGATTTATCTACAACAGTTTAAACATTATCTGCTATTTGGTACACTAAAACTTACTGTGTGACAAAGCTGACCAGCAATTTTCAGATCTCAAAGTGGCTTAGAAAGAGATGCTGCTTGCCAAGTCTAACCTTTACTATACACATAATAACGTATCTGTGTGCAATTACCTGAAGCACAACCCAAAGATACAGAATTACACTTGAAGATAACAGACAACAGAAAACACAGGATACTTTAATACTTCTTTTATTCCCTGCAATATCCATTTGCCTCCCAGCCTCTGGGCTTATAAGCCTGTCTTTCTTAATCTACCAATTGAACTGCTTTCAGCAATAAAAGTTTTCTTTAAAAGTAGGTTTAAAAGTAAGCTAGTCATTTCAGTATTTCCCATATACTAAATGCACCATTCAAATTTGAGTAATATGTGATGGTATGTGAAGATGTTATTTACATATTAACTACTTACTAACAAAACCCCCTGAAACAATTCACTTGTATTAGTTTAGCATAGCAGATTGTTTCCTACAGAGCTAAGTTCAGAATGACAGAAACACTTTTGCAGGTCTTGAAGATTTACAATTTTCTGGCCATTTTGCATTAAGAAATCCAGGCCTTGTTGCTGCTATTGCAAAAAAACTACCACTACAGTGTCATCCTGCCAACTACTGCAGTGTCCTGTCTCACAAAGATTTAATTCCAATAATGGGTGCTTTTGAAGTATGGTCCCTTCATAAAGCAATCTGGCAGTTACTGATAAAAGGCTGCCTTGCTGAAACGATCCTCATCAGCTATTCTCTGAATCTTCGTAGGCAAGAAAAAATACCAGCAAATAGTCTCAACCTTTGTCTGACTAACAGTGTATCAATCTGAGTAACTATCTACTAAAACGTCTTCGAATTTACCATTACTCACCGGTACTGTTTTGTAGAGCTGACATGGTATGCAAAATGGAGGAATACCAGTATACAATGTAGTTGGATACAGATGACACTGAGGAATCCTCTCTATGCAACCATGGTCTATATACTGTACCTATATGAAAAGAAAAGTTTTTCTGAAATAACTCCTGGTTTTAAAGTCAAGCTTAGTAAGAGAAAGCTTTCATTTACAGCATTCATTTTTCTGGAGGAAAAAATAACTGTTGATAAGGAGGTGATGCGACGAAGTGGAAATGAAGTAAAGGATTAAAAAACTGGTATGGCAGACTAGAAATTCAGTTTCTCAGCTTGTCTTGCAAGAGATCCTACCTTTTATTTAATAACCTACAGTAGTTTAGAATTGAAAGAAATAAAAAATTTGTGAACTCGACTGTGAGACTTGCAAATCTACATTCAAAAAGCGTAAGCAGACTCAAGAGTTTAGATAAGATTAACTGCTAATTAGAAAAAAGTAGCTCTGTACCTGTGCAGCAGAAAGAATTCAAAACAAAGACAGCCACTACTTTTTGGGTGAGGATAGGGTGGGGGAAGCTAAATCTAAGAATTTTCAAAGCATTCCACATACAGTAACAGCAACAACAAAAAAAGAAAAAACCTAAAAGGGATTACTTACAGGTGATCAAGGGTAGCTTTTTACTTAAGAACATTTATCATCACCAGGAAAACTATGGGAAAAATTGTGACAACTGAAAAAGGTAGATAGAATTCATCTTTAAGATAAATGTAAAAATCAGGAGAGTTATCACACTTTTAAGCAGAATGAGCATCTGGATAGTCAGGTCAGCTGAGCGAAAAAAGGTATGATCATAAATTTCTTTTAGAGGTTTATATTATTTGCTTTTTTTTTTTTTAAACATACACATGCACATACATGTTCACACACACCCCCGCCGCAATCAAACTTACCTGGAGAGTACTACCACCAAGTTCCACAACTTTACCTCGATACCACATTGTATCTGATCCTCTTACAACACAAGCTTCTCCCTTTTTCCAGCAGTAGGGTTCCAGAAGACCAAGGCATTTGAAGTTACTTTGTATTTCAGTCATCAATTTGTTTAGTTCAATTTCTGGGGGGGAATAAAAAAAAAATAATTCAAAACAGTCTACAACATATTAGTGCAAATTATTTCAATCACTAAAACCCAGCAAATTCAGATGAAGACATGTATAAACATACAATACATGTGGTGCTCCAAAAAATATTTTCCAACACTGGTACAATACGTATGTTCAACATCTAGTATATGCAAACAAGTTACTACTTAAAACAAAAAGTAAAGTGCATTTCCAATTGTGAAGCCATTAGTAATTCTGGATTCTAATCTCAGAGAAAAAGGGGCTACAAATTTTGCAACTGACACCTTGGCAGCACTAATACAAGAGACTCTGAACAAGACAACAGATTCCCAGTGGTAGGACATGGTGTCCAGAAGACTCTCTTCTGCTCTGGGTGAATCTACAGTGATGACTGGAAGAAGAATAGAGTCTTGGGCAAGTGGGGTTACTGTACTTTGAATTTCAAACTTTTATGATGTGATCTAATAGTTAAATGTACTTGTAGAGTAAAAAAAAACAAAACCAAAATACGTTCCCGTATGGAAACATTTCTCTGAAGCACAATGTATCATTATGGTACTGAAGACTGACATTGGATCTGTCAGATGAAAATGTTATCTCTTTCAAACAGTACAAACAGAAAATATTAAGAGATACAGAATCTATCACAGAACAAATACAGAGTCCAAGGAAACGGTACTGAGATCACACTGAAGGAAAAAACCCCAGTAATATTTGAGAACCAAGCCAACTTCCGAGAACCTTTAGGGCTGTATCTTCATTACTGTTAGTAAAATGTATCACAAGCTCAATATTATAAAACAGAGCACTTGCTGCTTTACCCAATACTGCTTAGAGAAGAGAGGCAAGTAACCTGTCCGCCCAAGTACTTGGGGTTTTTTGGTTTCTGGGGAGGGTGAAAGGACAGCAGAGCTGATTTTGGTGGGTTTAAGGACAACACGCCACCTTTGGAGGATCTGGGTTTCCTCCGTTGGGAAGCTGCGGGACCCCTCCCCACTGCTGCAGAGCAAGGGATGCACGGGCACACACCCCTCACCCCCTGCGCCAAAGGCCTCACCACCTCCCAACAGCAAACCTCCTGAACAGGAATCTTCCAGAACTGTGTTCTGATACAGAACACGTATACTAAAACACACATCTGGTATATTCTCATACACCAAAGCCATCAAATTCATAGACATAAATGTATTTTCTTCTATGTAATCTTACCAAATGATTTTGGTATTATATAAATAGTTCCATCATGTCCAATGCAACTTACTACAGCTTGAAAAATTTTTGCTTCAGGTATAACGGGGGATTTATATATTTCATCCATTCCTGAATGAAGCAGTGACTTAGATGTTTTGCTTGACTTCTGTTCACTCTGTGCAACAGTGGTGTTTTCCTCTCGAGCAGCGCTGTTTCTTGCACGTGCAGTTTTGGAATTACAACCATCCAGTCGTGTGTCCTCTTGCTCTGAATGTACTTTAAGATGTTTCTTGGAGACTGAGCCCGCCACATCAGCTTTATCCGTTCTAGCAGATTCAATTAAACCATATCAACACATTAACTAACAAAAAACTTGAAAAGTGCAAAAGAATAAAAATAATAGAAGTAAAAAACCAAACACACAAAGATGGCAAATGATTGTTAAAATGCTGTTAAACATCTCATCTACCAACTTAGATAACTGAAATGTGCAATGGACACAGGTAATAAAGTTATACTCAAATAAGTTCACTAAAAATGGAGTTCTGTTGCTACATATGCTATAGAGGAAAATCCAAAGTTTTATTTATCAGCTTATCACGATGTGAATACTAGAGTCTGAAAGAATATAAAAGAAAAGGATCCAAACCTTCTGTTTCTAAAAGCCAAACCCTTTTTAATAAGGTGTTCTGAAATATCAATCAATTGTCCCATTTCATCTTTGCAAACAATTTTCACAGGCAATGCACAAGCCACATCAGTTTCCTGGAAAAAATGAGAGAGCTGGACAACATATTACAATATGCATTTCCTCTAAACTACAGGCATATTTTTCATTTTATTGGTACTGACTGCAAATCAGACGTTGTTGAACAACTGATGCCCACATCAGAAGACAGAAAATTTATTTAATCATTGTCACAGTTCCCATCATTTTACCAACTGTTCTAAACATGACATTACATTACAAAAAGTAACAGAATAAAACCTTGCTTCTTCCCTTAGCCGTTTCATTAGAATGAACTGACAAACACTTGTTCTCCTCCAGCAGGAGCTTTAAACCCACTCATAAATAACTTTGCTCATCAGTGCTTTTATTTCCAGACACACTGTAAAACCTCACTGGCAGCTGACAACAGACACTAAACAAATCAAACCCTTGTAATAATTCAATTTTTTTTACCAGTGGAAGAAATCAATTACTAATGATGTTTGTACAGCATTGGACACGTTCTTTCAGTTTCTGAGACTTGAAAAATAATACAGTAGCTGCTGAAATCAAGAACATGAGCATCTTGCTCATCTGTCCATAAAAGTTGTCAGCATCCAGTGATCCCAAAGATATAAATATTATTCTTCAGTAACTAAATATATCTAAGACTCTGTTCTTTCCACACTGGGTGGCCAGACTGCTCTAATGCTCCAGTGAATAATGAAAGTAAAGCAGAAAAAAAGAAAACAGCAATCTAGGCAAGTTCCACTTGGGACTTTCTAAAGAGTGAAAATATTCAGGAAAAAATTAAATTAACACACAGTCTGAGAAATTTTACAAATACCTCTGGTTTTGATTACAAACCTGTATAATTATTTTGACTTGTGCACCGGTTAGGTAATAGGATAAACATTCACACACTGTTGCTGTCCACTGTGTGCTTCCACCTGTTGGTCTAACACAGAACAAATTCAATATCCTTTAGTGCAAACGAAGTGGGCATCTCCTGAGCTTAACCACAAACCCTTCCCTTTACTGAGATTTTTTTTTTTTTTTTTTTAAACTGCCTGAACTGTCAGGGAAAAAAGACAATCACCATTACAGTCAACAGTAATAAGAAATGGTTATCCATCTCTGGATCTATGTGACACAAAGAATTAAAAAATATTAACCCCCAAACTTCAAAATGAGGAGGATCATGAGTTCCAGAAGTACGACACCTGTCCTAAAAGAACAAAGGAAAATCCCTACTTCATCTGTGAATTAGGCTTTTTATATTAATTCAGGGAATGGTATTACAAACATCATTTTTTCTTCACAGTATAGACAGCACACAAACAAATCCATGGGAGGCTACCCCAGTTCTCTCTTTTCTACAGTCTAGAAAAGAGAGACATCCTGTACATTTTAGTGAGATCCAATTCATCTCAAATTCTGAGCCAAGGAAAAAAGCATTCAGTGAAATAAGACGACCTTTGTCATCTGTCCAGTATTTTACAAGTAATCCTATAGATATTCTTTCTTTCTATAGCATAGTTTCTGCTTTACTGGTATGTAGTGTAACCCTTACAAAAAAACCCCTTTATAAAACAAATCACAGCTGCCATCCCATTTCTTCTTTATTCAAAACGCAAACCACATCCAAATCTTAGATAATCAGTGCTAACACAGGAAAATATTAAGTTACGTCATTATTAGTTTCTAATACTGCTACTCAGTATAAGGGAAAGGCTACCTTATATCTGCCAAAGAACATTCTATTGCTAATGTCCTAATTATCTTCATATTTTCCTCAAGTTTTCTTAGACAGCTGATATCCACTGTTGTTTCAGCTCCAGAATCATAAAGTATTACCTGTTACAGATAAGAAACACAACGAAACAGAAAAAAATGCTATCTTAGCATATCTGTAACGAATGGTAATTCAAAGCATACCTGAATAGGTAAACAAAATTCAAACAAACATTACCAGGATTCAACAAATGGCCTTTGCACTGAAGTACTTCATCATCCAACACAAACGACTACCACAGCGTACCCAGAGGACAAACACACAAATGTGCTCAAAGGGGCTTAAACAACTTTAGAGGCTGCTACCTGAGTAAGAAAATTTCTTTTCCCATGCTTCAGTTATGGTGGTGCATTTAAATCTGTAAACCTAGAAACACTGAAATAGCTCCCCTCCACCCCTTGCTTTTTATTCTGACATGGTTCAATAGCTGTTTGAGGGCTCTTAGCCTTAGAAAGCAGATGATGCAAACCAGAAGCATAGAAAGTCACACTTCTGCTTCCTACTAACAAGACCCACAGGCATAATTTGATGATGGTGGAGAGAACCAATGGTAATCCAGTCCTGGATTATCTGTACGATTAAAAAGCCACTCTTACTTTTGAGGCAAGTAGTTACCCATACACGAAATGCCTCTTCTGATGCTCCTTACTCTTTTCAAATGAGCGCAACAAGATGCATGCTCAAAGCAGCACTGTGTGAGAAGTTACTGTGGAAAATGTCACACCTATATGGCACAGTGCATCACCATCAGTTTAGGGTTCAAGCAACAGCATGACTACATGTGTTCCTGAGGTGCTGCACTCAGTTCAACTGGCTCCATCTTTTAGCAAGGATCATTAAGTTTGCATTAATGTGACCCTAAGGTTCACACAGCTTCTGGAATCTAAGCTAAACTATTAGGCTACAGCTTGGGAATCTGGGCAATGTTGCAAATTGTAGTATAAACATACACAAAGTCAACCTCATGAGCCTTCCTCAACTACCAGGTTCCCTGCTAAAGGCATCTGAGCTTTGATGAGACAGTAATCTTATTCGCAGCAATGTACAATGTAATTTAAACTCTCGGAAAGTGAAAAGCTGTATAAGAAAACAGTAACACAAAAGTAAGAAGCAAAGATTTGACATTATTTTAATCAATGAATGCTTACAATCTCTAGAAATAAAAGTATGAACTCTATTATGGTAAGAGGTTTACCTCTGCACTTGTTTCAGAGACAATCTTGCTTATCTGACCTCTTTGCCACTGTTTCAGATCATGTACGTAAACAGCACAGTGCATACTGCTTTCCCACTTTATGGACTGTGGCTGGGATTCTTTGTAGATGGTAGCCATCTTCTCCTGTAAACTGACATTCAAGAAACCACTTTTCTAGTGGTAAAATTTTATCCAGTGAATAAAGGGCTTATTTAGTCAATCACTGCTTAACTAGCATACAGTAAGGTTGTAGTAACTGTTTAACATAGTATTGTAGTTTTCCTTCATGACTTGTTAGAAATACGTGAAATGGAGCTTCAAAACACACGCAATCTGATTACAATTCTGTAGAACTATCATGCTTTCTTAAACAATGGAATTAATCTGAGTGATCCCGACCATTCTGTATAGCACTATTAGAAAGATGCACTATTTTCTCTCAACAACTTGAGAGTGCGGTACTCATTTAGTGTCATGACTAATTGAATAGGACTCCAGGTACCTACATGCAAGGAGGTAAAAAGATGAAAGAAAGGAGAAATAACAGGCAGAAAATAAGCAACTCTTGCACTAAGCAATGACATTTCCATTTAACTGTCTTCAAACAGTAGCCACTATTATCTAAATGTTATCTATATATCTACCAAAGGAAGGCTGATAAACTATGTGTAGAAATTGCCTTCAAACTTTCCTAACTGTATTAGAATCATGTTGAAAGAAATAACTTGAAGTTTTATGACTTAGGATACCGGTATTATTTGAGATTCCTAATGAAGGAATGGGGCCGAGAAAAGAGCGAGCAGAAAGATTTAATCTTTCTGGACAGTGTTGCATTTACCGGGCCCCAATACTTAGTACATTAAACCTCATTTGAAAAGAGCTGGATCTTGTACTTAATTTGGAATCACAAATATTTAATAAACCACAACATAGTGCCAATCTGTTTTTTGTTCCTATACTTTCCTAAACAAAGCAAGATAAGTCAACAGCATTCAAAACGAGTACCCAGTTGTCCTGGTTTTGGCTGGGATAGAGCTGTCTTCCTAGTAGCTGGAATAATGCTATCTTTTGGGTTTAGTATGAGAAGAATGTTGATAACACCCCGATGTTTTCAGTTGTTGCTAAGTCGCGTTTAGACTAAGGCAAGGACTTTTCAGCTTCTCCTGCCCAGCCAGCAAGAAGGCTGGAGGGGCACAGGAAAGGTGGGAGGGGACACAGCCAGGACAGCTGACCCAAACTGGCCAAAGGGGTATTCCATACCATGGGACGTCATGCCCAGTACATAAACTGGGGGAGGTGGCTGGAGAAGGAGCGCTGCTCGGGCATCGGTTGGCAAGTGGTGAGCAACTGCATTGTGCATCACTTGTTTTGTGTACTCCAGTCCTTATTATTATTATTGTCACTTTATTGTTGTTATTACTGTCATTGTTAACTTCTTCCTTTCTGTTCTATTAAACTGTTCTTATCTTAACCCATGAGTTTTACATTTTTTTTTTTTCTGATTCTTTCCTCCATCCCACTGGGTGTGGGGGGGTAAGTGAGCGAGCAGCTGCGTGTTGCTTAGCTGCTGGCTGGGGTTAAACCATGACACCAGTGCCGAACGCAATGCTAATCAGAGTTTGTTTTAACTACGCTTCACCACTTTGTAGTAAGAATGCCTTAACGCAAGAAAAGTTCTTTGAATTTTAGTACCTTTTCAGTATACTTTCTGATGACAGCCATTGTATAAAAATTTTACTAGGAGATACAACGTGACTAATTCTCACTTGTAGCTCTTTCTTCAAAAGTGGCCTGAAATCGCCTTCATCCACAGGTTCCATGCCTATAGGATTCAAAGCTTCTGAGGTTTCAGGAATTTCTTCTAGAGGAACATCCCATATTTCACTAGGCCTTACAGCAGTACTTTCAGTGTACCTGTAAAGAGCATAAAAGTACAATGGAAAGTTTAAACACATTTGAAACAAAGTGAAAAAGAGTTCACTGATCACACTTCAACATGACAGGAATCATTCAACATGAAGAAGAGTGAATAAAGAATAACTTAGAAAAGCAGAAAAAAATCCCAACAAAAGACAAAAAACTTTTCTAAATGCTACTTCTGAAACACTCACGATAGTAACATTTTTATTCTCCTGCAGAAGGTATCCTTGCACATTCTATGGTCAAATGAAAGCATTATGCAATATAGGCTGCCAGCAGAAAAGCAAGTCTAACACAAACGGGCAGCTGAACAGTAATGTTTGTGTCTGGCTTAAAAGACATTAAATAACTAATATCATGCTTCTGGAAAGCAATGTTGCCTTTAAGTAAAAGCTGCAACATCAACTTCTATGATGTGTAAATAGTCCTTTCAGAAGTGAAGAACATTAACATTAGTGAAACATTTGCCTTTCTAGCATTCTCTGAGGATACAAATATAACACAACCACTACCACTTTCCTAAGTGCTACCACTTTCCTAAGTAGAGTACTGAATGAAGTACAGTCATGCTAGTACCTGCTTTTTTCAGGAGGAAGCAAATAAGTGGATTCCCTTTTGGAATCAGAACTTTCTATATAACAATATTTTTATTTTCATCAGTATTCAAAAATTATCAATGAAGGAATAATTATTGATTTTCATGAATACAGCCAATGGATTGTTTTTTTTAAAAGCCAACAGATTATCTTTTTAAAAAGCCAACAAATTAAATGCAGCAATGTTATCACCCTATCAGCCTCATCTTCCCTCACAGGCTTCCCAACTCTTCTGTCCGTCTCTGTCATAGCTGGTTATCTGAGTATCTCTCCAAAGAGATGAGCAACCTCAGGTGCAGGTTAAACACACAAAAGTGCTATTTCTTTTCTTACTACAAGGGAACAGGAACCTTAAAGATAACCAGTTTGGGAAGATTAAGCACTTCAGCACACTGCAAGTATGATGCAAACGTTTCACCTCCAACTTCTTAATCAATTACAATTTCAACACGTTAGTGTCGTGGTTTAACCCCAGCCAGCAACACAGCACCACGCAGCCGCTCACTCGCTCCCCCCCCACCCAGTGGGA
>JAVKLA010000026.1:8984940-9072001 GCA_034782735.1 Sagittarius serpentarius
CAAGACAAGTGATGCACAGTGCAATTGCTCACCACCCGCCGACCGACGCCCCAGCCCAGCACCCCCCAGCCGAGCACTTCCCCGGGCATGACGTCCCATGGTATGGAATACCCCACTGGTCAATCTGCTGTTCCGGCTGTCTCCCCTCCCAGCTTCCCTGTGCCCCTCCAGCCTTCCTGCTGGCTGAGCAGGAGAAACTGAAAAGTCCTTGACTGAGTCTAAACACAATTGAGTAATAGCCGAAAACATCAGGTTGTTATCAACATTCTTTTCATACTGAATTGAAAACACAGCACTGTACCAGCTACCAGGAAGACAATTAACTCTATCCCAGCTGAAACCAGGACAGTAAGTCAAGATTTTGTTTGAAAATTCAGCTATGCCAAGCTGCAGAGTTACACTCTGTAACTTACGTCAACTGATAAATGTGATTTATAATAAATTTGTCACAAATGTGGTAAGTTCCAGCCTCTGGAGGTGACATACTAAAGCCAGTAATTTTGTTACATAAATTCAGTATTTTTAAGTTATGCACAGTGTACTTACCCAGGTATGTAGGATGCTAGGTCTTCTTTAACTAGCTGGCAGTTAATACTAAAGCTTCTTCCATGAGCAGCAGAGTCAAAGAGTTCAATAGATAAGATGTTATTATCTAAAATTTCTGTGAATGAATAATATAATTAGTGCCAATCAATGACAGTATAAAGACTATTTATGGTTTTGGAGGCAAGGCAAATGGTACTAAAAGACAGAGTTTTGTAAAATTACATTTGATTTATAAAATAATTGATTCTGAACATCAACAATATGTAGAGGCTTAGCTTTGCACATATCTATAGAATTAACTTAAAATACACTAATAATTACAAAATATTTTTGTACAAAGAAACCAACTGCTACATGTAATTTCATTTATAAGATGGATTCCAAACCACCATTCCACAGGTGTTGAAAAATAACTAGCTGCATATTAACAATAAATGGTATTAAGAAAAATCCTACTAAGGCATATATGCATTATCTGAATTTTTTTTTCCCCACCAATGTGTTAGAACATCAGCGATCAGACTCTCAGCTACCAATAAAGTCAGGAAGAGTCAAGGATAGCTAGTACTTCTGGAAACAAGCCCATCTTAATAAACGAGGATACTTGTATCACTTAATGCAGGTGTGGTCCCTAAGAGAAGACACAAACAGAGCTTCCGTCAGAAGTTCTATCTGTTATGTCTCTCCAATTAGTTCATGTTTAGATATTCTCACTCCAGGCTACCTGTCGCAAGTATGAACATAAGCATTTTAAATAAATACTATTTAAAATACGAAAGTGCACATTTCTACATTTGAGTCAATTCAGTAATACTTAAACGATTACACTCTTGATAACTTACCAACAACTGAACACAGCATAAGTTTATCTTCAGTCATTTCTTCAAATCTTTCCTTGGCTTCTTTGTTCCACTCATTTGCCCCTTTATAAGGCTCAATGCAAGCCAGCCTGCACCTGATTGCCTAAAGAATAACTCAAATTATGTATCTATCATCACATATCAAGTCCATCTCATTACAGCCAAATCATAGCCTTTGCTTTGCACTCATGCAGGACAGCAAGACAGCATGACCTTGGCTTCTGGTTCCACATTGCCATTATTTGATTTGATTTAAGATGATGCCTGCCCTCGCTGCCAGCAGCTAAGCATGAACCTCAAATTCAGATACGTTCTTGCTGACATAGAAAAAGGTGACTTCTCCTTGCCTCCCTTTACGGTTAGGCATAGAACTGGCGCAGAGATCAGGAAAGATTACTGCAAAGAGGTGATAAAGAAAGCCTTCATCCTGTTTTGCTTATGATGTAATAACCCAGACTCAAAGCATCTAAGATTAACATGACTATACCATTGTAGAATTCTGAAGGAATAAACACAGAGACACCTCAGCAACTGTCAGAAAATTCCTGCCAGATTTTTGAAAGGTATTAATGAGGAGACATAAAAAAAAGACACACAGGAAATCAGATGAGATGAAGTACTTTGATTAAAAGAATTTTTGTTTAGCATCTTTATTGCAAACTTTGGTAGCTACACTATGGCTCAATTTTAAATTAACTGCGAATGTTACTGTCTCCTCCTCCTTGTTTATTGCACTGAAAGAAAGAAGAATAACACAAGTGAGGGAAAAAAGAGAGAAAGGAAATAAAGACAATAGAATTAAGAATGTTTTGTGCAGATATTCTTAGAATACAGGCAGTCAGGAATATGAAAACAAGACTGACAGGTTAACCACTACAGGATACAAGCAGTCGGGAATACGAAAACAAGACTCACTGACAGGTTAACCACTAAAAGAAAGGGCTGTGGATGACAAAACCAACACTACGTTGAGTACTGCTCATTCCAGTCTTGGCCAAGATTTCTGCACCACCCAAGTCCATTAAAATGCCTGCAAGCTGTATTAAGTGGCTGAAAAAAGTTTGACTTCTCTTGTAACAGCCTAATTCAAAACTCTTAAACAACCAACTTACATTTGAGGCAATGCAATATATGATCATGTGTGAAGACTTACCAATGCTTACATGCAATAGGATAGAGCTGCACAAGCAACCTCACTTCTGATACTCTTACCTTCTGAATGCTAAATTTTGCAATCTTGTGTTCATTCATGTTTCAAAGAATTTTAAATCCTCAATATATTTTTTTTTAAATACGAAATATTTGAAATCATAGCAACACATAAGCAGACTCAAATCTGTTGATCTTTCTATTACTTGCATTAAAACTAATAGCAACAGGAACTTGTTATTTCTTACACAAACTTGAAGTGTAAAGACCTTGCCAGACTGTTTCACCGTAACTTATATGTTGCATAAGAATGCTGAAATTTGAGAGTAACTGATGGGTTCAAGTTTTTTTAGACCATTCTCTAGTGGTCATATACCCATCTGTATCCGTAACTCTTCAGCCCTTCTCCTTTACGTTCCAAGTGAGGAGGCCTAATAGTATGTGCTCAAATGCTGACAAATTAACAGATTTTTCTGAGGATTTGTATTTGGTCAACAACAAGCAATCAGTTGGAATGATGGGATAACACACATCAAAAATCCCAACACCCTTATTCATTAGCCGCTCTGAAGCATCATGACATTGCAACTGCAAGAACATTTTGCCATTTTCAGAACGTGTCCTCTCCCTTGCTGTCAAAAAAGGCTCAAAATTGTTTTGGCTGAAAACCTTCCCCAGAAACCTCTGCTCAAAATATAAACAATTAAATCCTATTTTCAGTAAATGATGCTGGCAACCTTAATTACAACCATGGCTACTTCTGGTGCCTACAACTGGTTAAAAAAACCCTATCAATATAGGAAGTTTTAAAGTTCAGCGTAATTACGGTTGGAAAATGAAAGAACATAAAAATTAATTCAGCTTACTATGGAGTAAAAGCAGGTATTTGAATTAAACACATACACACACAATGTATATACATCTCCTCACAGCAAGGTAACATTAAATTTCATTTAAACCTGAATGATATAAAAAAAATTAAGTTTTCAATGTGCACCCAAAGTAAGTCACATCATAAACCCATGTGAAAAGGAACTTGCTTAACTTTTTATTTACTTCAGAATGTTAACAACCCTCTCTTTCCCCTTCCAACCACCGAGATTCTATTAATTTTGACTATTTAATCCAGGCAAGCACTAATTTACCTTTTCTGGAAAGCTCAGAAACTCCTTTTTCACTCTGCGTATGTCTTTAAGAGTTAAGTTAGCAACATTGCCAAAGTCAACATATTTTACTTTAACTTCTTGACAACTTGGCAGCCCTTCAAGAAAAACAACCCAAGTTATTAAAACAAAAAGTGAGTATCTGATACAGGTTAAGTCACCAGATTTTCAGAGCAAAATCCACATTTACACCATATAATCATAAAATATCACATTTTCAAATGTTCTATAACGCAGTTAAAAAACTATACTCTTTAATAGCCAGCTCTTTCACGTTCCTGAAATGACAAGAGTTAGCATTTTGGTCCCCTTCCATCTAATCACTTTATGAGACACTGGCACATTAAATACATGTCAAGCAGACATGTAAGCACAAAGGCAAGCTATACTGCCCAAGCAGGCAACATAGAGGTGAGCACAAGTACACCCCCCATCCCCTTTGGAATTATTATGGAGAATTATTAACCCACACTAGTTACACTCAGAGGTTGGCTATGATAGACAACTCCGTAGTTCAAACTGTAATAGTAAGTGAAACATTATTTAAAATAATTATATAATATAATTTCAATAAAATATACAAAATGACGTATAATTCTTATATTTAAAAAAAAAAAAAAAAAAAAAAAAGAGTATAAAACTCCATTAATAGCAAAAGAACGTAACATGAATTAGTACTACTGACTTTAGAACCTACCTGTTAGTACAAGAATCCCTAGTAAAAATAATGACTGTTTGTTACTATTCATAGCCAGTGTGTGACTGATCTGGTACACCTGATTTTGCAACCTAGCATTACAGTGAAGGAATCAATACTTCACCTATAATCTGTGCTCTGTACCAATTCCCATCCTCCTGTTTTGCAATACAGGCTTGGCCTTCAACTGGGCAGACAATTTCCAAGTTTTTCCCATACTCATGTTTATATACCTCCTGAATTTTCTTGGGAAGAGCTACAGATTCCAGGCTGTCTCCCTAAAATAAGAAAAACAAAACATACATACACACCAGATGTTCTCTTTTTTTTTTAAATGGTATTTTTGCTCTTTTAAGGGACATTTTTTTCTAGTAGCGTACTTCCTAGCCCTCCCCCTGAAATTAAACAGCGGTTATGAATACGTAAAGTGAATTGAAGAGCCTAACAATCGTTAAAAACTGCCATGTTCAATCACCACTCTAAACAGCAAAGCACTACATATCCACGTAGGAATTAATCATGTAATAAAACTGACAAAAAATGTTAACTTTCTGGAATTCTAAGAATTCCTGGAATTAATCTGGGATTAATCTAGGATTGTAGGAATTAATCTCATCTATTAATTCTAGGAATCCCAAAACTGGTAACAAGTGACAGAAGTTAATGGAAATTGTAGCTTATTTAATGTGGACTATAAGTTACTCAACATTAAAATGTTTGTTTAGTTTTATTTAAATAGACCTTATTTCTAAACTTACCAACTGGAGATAGAAATCACTTGGACTATTAATATGACAAACTACAACAAAGACTTCTTCTCTTTCTTGTGGAATCTTAGGTGGACTATACTGCAAGACGGTGTGATCTAACTGACTGGGAAGCTGGGATCTAAACCTAAGGTAAACAAAATGAAATTTTGAGTAAATTCTGTCAAAATTAACCGAGAAGGAACCCTTTTATATTCAAATGTCAAGTTTCCCATAAAACCTGCAAAATGGTCTTATAAAAATAACTTGATTCATGTTTGTATGAATAGCTTGAGCTTTCCTTCTTGCAGTTGCTGCAGCTAGTTCTAACGCTTCTCCCATCACAAATTAATATATTAAGAACAATATATGGCAGCTGGCTCCTAAAAAGACTTTGTTATTTGGGATGCAGTAGCGTACATTTAAATTGTTAAAAAAAAATGAAGTAGAAGGCTAGAATCCACTACATTGATAAAATAATTTTCTTTTAGATTTTCTTTGCCTCACTTATGAGAAAAAGCAATTACCTGAGGAACACAGATGCAGCAAAAAATTATCTCCCACTGTTCTCACCCCAAAACTAGTTATGCTCAAATATAAACAAAGACCTTCCTCTGTAGGCAGCAAAATGAACTGCAATTTCCTACAGATTTGCATGCTGTACCCCTGTACCCAAACAACAAAATGCTCATGTTGCTCTCTGTCTCCTGCTTCTTCCACTGGTCCCTCCAAAGCAGCTCTCCTCTGTCCTAATGCGAAAATCAAGCTCCCCCTTATGCCCTATCGTTGCTTCTCCTATTTGTTGTGTTATATGCATTATGTCATATGGCTGGTTCAGATGTGCTGACTAGCCTGTCACTGCCTACCAGTCAAATCAAACAGATAGAAGGCTGATTTCTACATGTTTTTCTGTATATGGCAAGACACCAAGGGCTTCTCATTTCACCCTCTTGTTATTCAAACTTGTATAGAAATTTAAATTTTGTCATTTTCTAAAATAAAGTTCATTATCTAAATAAAGCCCTAACTAGTGCAAATAAGTATGCCACAGTGCGTACTAGTGAAGGTGAAAAAAGGAAATTAACAGATATTGCTGAACATTAATACACACATTAATATATCAAACACTGCAAAAACAACTTGCTTGGTGAACTTCACTTTGTAAGTACTATGCCATTACCATTTACGGCATAAAAGCATAAACTAAAGGAAAACACGTACCTTGCCAAGTCTAAAAAAACTAATGCATCCTTGAGAGACACTGGCATGTTATTGCTTATTTTATTAAATGGAGGTTTTTTCAAATCCACAATGAGAACACCATGCTCTTCTCTAAATATGGTCATTAAAACAACTTTATTATTTACCATTTCTAAAAATTTTATCTTTGCTTCCGCTCCCCAACCTTCACTCTGTGTGTTAGGAAGAAAGAAAAAGTTAATGAAGATGTCAGAGAATGTTAAAACAAAAAATACAAAGAGTAATTAAAAATAAAATAAAATAAAAGCAAGGAAGGGAGCACAGATGCATCTGAACAGATGAAATACTGAACACACTGTTATAGACTGTCTAGTCCATAGCCATGACAGCAGTAACCAGTATTCTTCTATAAAGGATTTGTAAGTGTTTTTAACTGTATAAAACCAAGTCAGATCAAAGGGCTGCAGTTTCCACCACGTTTCTTTTTAAGATTCAAGATTTCACCCCCTCTGATTGTCCTGATAGATAAACCAGAATTGCCATACACTGTTCCATCTCATGACTTACATTTCTGCTCTCCCAATTCATTTGAAAGTTTATTCTTATTTTTGTGTCTTCATACAAATGTACAATATAGTTTGGTCAATTTACATATTCCTCCTCTCCACAACATCCTTCCTGACATTCTACCTACCTTGAAAAAGCCTGTCTGAATTTTTTCTCTTGGATTATTCCTCATTTGATACAGCAAAACTGTGCTTTTTAGGTGATGAAAGCACACATAAGGGAGGCATTTTACCCACACCTGTGAAAATTGTTCCAGATTTTTCCTATTTAAAGCTATTTCAGACATCAGACTGGTAAAAAAACCCCAAACCAACCAGCAGTTATACTGTCAGAAATGCACAGCTGCATTGGACACAGTTCATTACCACGTGAATGTGGCAAAAATAAAGGAAGTCTAATAAATAAGTGAATATTGAAGAAAATAATGCTGCAATATATGTCCTTTTTCTAAGGGAATAAAGGCTGACAGTACTTTGTTGTTATATTGAAAAAGAATAATTAACACTGCAATATGTGGCAAAAAAATTTAAGTAACAAAGGACAATCCCTGGAAAGATTATCTTAAAAATTCTGAAGCCATTTCTTCTCTGGATGATTTTTGAAAGTACTTGCATAAAGTTAATCAGACAGCCATGAAGTAAGAGTATTAGTGCTGTAATTTGTTTTTAAATTTGACAAAAGGAACATTTAGAGCAAGAGTAGTGAGATTTAAGCCTGAAATATGTATTTGTAAACCCAGAGGCTTTCTAAGACAAGACTACTATAAGCTCACCTCCTTTCCAATGAAAGCCATGCAACCCATCTTTTTACAAGAGATAATTTAACTTTTTTTCAAAATAAAATATACCCTGTACTCCTCTCCAGTTTCCTTCTGTTCATACTGGAATAAGATCATTGTAAACTATGTATCGAAGTTCTTCAATATACATCTTAGAAAGCAAAAAAACCCTCTGTTGTACTAACAAACAGCTTCTACTTACTGCATTTTTGGGAACAACATCTTTCAATGAACACTTTACTGCTAAAGGAGGAACAGCTGCAAGTTCTGCCTCAATATGCTCTTCAGGCTTCCTTACAAACAAACAAATGTCATCTGTTTCAATACTCTGCAGAGTAGCAGGTTCAGGCCTTTCAGCAGGAACGTATCTATTGTTAACAGGAATAAAAGCTGTACTAGCTTAAAGAAAAAAAAAAAACCCCAACACCAAAAAAACCCCCCAAACCAAACTCCAGACTTAAAATAATGGTCACTATTGCTATAATTGCCATAATGTCATGTCACTGAAACAAAACTAGAAATCTCAATGAAATGCCTTTTTTTTCTTTTTTTTTTAACATTTGAGGACTCACATGTTCTCTTCTGCAATGCAAGTCTAAGTTAAACATTTTAACATGTGAAGGCTTGTACACTTGTGTGCTTACAAACACTGCCACTTTTCCTGTGGGAAATATGTACGTACAGAGTATTAGTGTCATTTGGGTAACTGGTTATCTGCTTGTGTGAAGCTGACAGAGGACTTGTTTCTTAGTAGAGATCCTCTTGAGTAAGAGAAGTCAAGGACAACAATTGCAGAGAACAACCTCTCTCTGTAAACATACCCTGAGAAAATTAGAACTACAGAGCTCCCAAAATCAACCAGGAATACTTCCAGCAGTGCAATATCACAAACTTTGTATCTTACTGGACCACAAGGCTTCCTCTCATTTTTACTTTTCAGTGGAATTAGTTCAGTGATAATTCCACGGCACCACATACCAGTTTCGTTACTCTTAATGAAAGTTCTAGCACCTATATGGAAACAAATAAAAAAAAGAAAGACTAAATTCAGTATTTGTAGATATTTCACACTGGAAGTATTATTACAGTTCTGCATAATGTTCCATTGTTGCCTATCTTCCACACAGGTAGTAAAAGTGCTACTGCTATAATAAAGACACAAAGACTTGGCTTGCATTAAGAAGTAATTTCTGGCAAACTTCCTATACCTCTTAGTAAAGTGGCAAAAACCCACTGAAGTTGAGGGCTATTACATACTTTTTATCAGTTTTCTAACGCCTTCTAGAAGTGAGTAACATTGTCAACATGTGGGCTAGGAAATAATTCTAATGATTTAGCAATGTATTATTGTCTTTGATTTTTACTTCCAGAATGCTTTCTAACCAGTTAGTGAACTTTAAAAAAACCATCTATCCACTCGACGGGAATGTTGCTTGCAAGTGAGAAAGCCAATTTATTGAAGTAATGGAAGAACTAGGCTAGTCATTAAAATCAGTATACGGAAAAAACTATCAATTAACAATTACCAACTAATGCTGGAAAACATTAAGTTTACAGCCAGGTGTTTCAACTGCTCATTACTCCATGCACTCAATTTGATGAGGTTGAGAACTGCAGAGTCTTTTTTACTTCTACCGTTTTTGTTTATATGATTTAATAAAAGTCTACTTTACTGAACAATGTGTACAATGTTTCCCAAAAAGCATTAATTGTAGATCCCAGAACATATAAGGATGGCTTTACTATGTAAAATGGGGCAGAGGAAAGATACACTAAGAAAGACACACTGCAAGATGGCATTTTAAGCTAATGTAGACCTTTAGAAACTAATAATTTACCTAGTTCCAAAACATCTGAAGGCAAAAGATACGAACTCTTTTTACAACAAAAGTTTTTCAATTTCTCCTCCAAAACCGCTGCTTCTTTCTTCTGTGAGTATCTCCGAACATAGAAGTGGCATGGATTTATAACATGGCTTACAAACACCAGTTCAGTTGAACCTAAGTAAGACATATAACAGATTGTCAAACACTCTCCAAGTGACTCCAACAGATAATATTAGACATGCAATTAGGCTTATTTTGCACTAATCATGATAACATTACCTCAAATAGCTTTTAATCTGACAAGTCTGCTCACACTTGTTTCAAACTAGTTACCATGTTTGCATTCTGATTAAATCCACTCTTTTGAACTACCTCCCTTACGCTGCCCTGCAAAACAAAAGGCTGTCTCACTGCTTACAAAGTGGGAGCCTGAATTTAAGTAGGTAATTCAGAGTTTGTATTCCCTCTATTTAACAGAGATATAGGAAGCTTCTAGAAAGCAAATTAGAGAGATTAAGACTTCTACCTTTAAGAACAGGTATGCCTAAAGCTAGCCAAGAGATGACCCTATATAAGACATTACTTCTGGCTAGGCATCCAAATCCTTTGTACTGCAGGTACCTCCCTTGATTTGGGATCCAAAATGCAAGTTTCTCTTTCTGAAGCTACTCACTAAAGGTGGTGAATGGGTCAGAAAGTTTTAGAAGCCCAGCAACTCAATTCCTACAAGAGTATTTTACACCACAAAACTTCCTGCAAAGAGTAGACAGCATCATCTAGATCCAATGCCGCCTGCATGACTCATCAGGGCACAGCAGACAGATCGCAGCATCCTAGAGCACTGCCATCTCTGTGCTCATCTATGAACTACAACTGACGGTGGACAAAAGATGGTACAAAGAATCTGGCATTTGAAACATTCTGAGCAGGCACGCAGGACTGTGCTTGGAAGTTTAGGAAATGCAGTGTCCACAACACCTGCAAGATTACTCTTGGGCATTTCCAGTGGATAAGATGGTATCTGAGTAAAAAGTCTGAATGACTTGAAAGATTTCATCTATAGGTACACTAACTCTTCTGGATCACCCTGGTCACCATCTCCAATAATGTGATGAGTCAGCTAGTGTGCCTTAAGTAGATCAGGAAAAGCACATATTAACAGTCACTTCACTACATCAGCAGAGGCTGATACCTCCAGCCAAAAAGAGTAACAGGAGCTGGGCCAGTTCTGGATCACTAGAGCCAGATGGATCCACATGAGATGTCTTTGAACTGTTTGATTATGTTCCTTAAACTAAATGCAAACAGAAAATCCCAACAAACCAGAGCTGCCTGAAAAGGAGTTGAAGAATTTATCAAATATTATTAGTCTGATAACTAACACTACTAGCAGGACAGAATGAAAATCTCATTATATCAAACTTCAGATTCTGCTTCCCATAATCCAAAAAGATCCAGTATTGCACAAAATACTTATTTTAGCATATTACTGAAAAAAAACCCAATCACATCAGGTAACTGTGATCATTTAATCTCTTAAGATACTGTTCTTCTAGTGTATATGTGAGAGATACTCAAACGTAAGTGGCTGGTAAGGCTCAAACATCACACAACTGTGATAGCTCTGAAGTGTTTCTCTTCTCTCCATGCGAATTCTTTGGTATCTAATAAAGGGTTAGCACACACTACACTAACTTCAGTATGGGCATTGGGAGAATTTCTCTGCTAACTACTTATTCCTACAGAATTTGTTACGGACTTAAACTGCTCAAATTCCCTAACACTCTGTCAAGTCCCACTAAGAGCAGCCAGTGAATTCACAAATTATTGGACAGGCAATTGTCAGGGGAAAACGCATTTATACGACTCTGAGGTTAAACCAAACCAAAACAACCAAAACCAAACAAGAAAACCAAACCAAGCCCAAAAATGCAATTTCCTTAATCTTTTTTCTTTGCTAATATTATTTTGTGTCCTAGATTAAGGCACATCATTTTGCAGCAGTGCTTCTTCCTCTGTCAACTTCTTAGGTCAGTTTCTTTCTTTCCCAATACCATGATCTCTACTCTTCATTACCATTTACACTCATCAATGAACAAAGCTCAAAGCACTGCACAAACTGTGCCTGCAGAATTTCTGGAGTAACTTATTTCTTCAAATTACTCTGTTTTGTACATTTATCTGTTCACTCATAATTCAGAAAACCAAACACAGATGGAGGGAGAACAAGACAACAGTTCAAAATTCAGTATATATACTACTAAGAAATGGGTCCCACTGTTCACAGCAAGCACTGCTATCATTATGTCAGGTATCTGCCAGGTGTTGAGAAACACTGCCAATGCTGAGTTTCTGAAAGCTGTTTGGGACTTCCCGCATTGCATCTTCCAATTAAGTGGTTTTATAGCACTTAAAAGACAGTATAGTCTTTACATGAGAGAGGAGAGCAGGCCACGGAATGTTTTTGCAGAGCCAAACTGGTGGTGCTAACAATGACACCTGCACTGTAAGCACCTCCCAAACTAGTTTTAACTGGAAGGAAATCAATTCATGTGCCCAGGTCTGCTCTTACATGTGAGCAAATACATGCTAACTAGGGACGGTCAGGAGATCTGCTTCCTAGTATGTTTCTGATCCCAACTAGAATGCTAACGTATGTGTCCAACTCTCCAGCAAATTCCTGTCTGCTCTCACTGCTGAGATCATGGGTCCCTTCTAGTAAACTAAACCATTTATCAGATAGGAAAACCACTAACCAGCTTTGTGTTGAAAAGGTGTTTCCTTCTTGAAGAGTTTCTTCCTCTGTTGATCAGCATCATATTCTGTGGGCAACTCTGTTTATTGTTTTAGGAGAAGAGTTTAATGAATTAGGTTAGTTAAGTATTTATACATATGTAGTAAAGCAGCAAACACAGTAAAGAGAAATTACATGTATTGTAAGGGTACTGCAAAAGCAAAAATTCTCATATCTGATGTGACTGAAACAGATGCACACACAGTGACTATGTGCACACGGCCAGCCCGCATGCTAATTCCAAGATTATAAAAGTATCATTAAAATTCTTAGATTCAAGACATGCGAAACTCATGTAACACTGCAGTTTGAAGAAGTTTTGTTTTGACAAGTTTTGTGAAGTTCACTGGGATTCTGGAATACGCTATTTTAGACAGTTGTGCCCAAGCTCTGAAATTTACTTCACCTTGATCACAGCTATATGCTACCACAATTACTCTGACATACCACCCCCTCCCTCTCCCTCATCCTCCCCAAGCATTACCAATCATAGGGATTTTCTAGCTATGTTGTGGACACAGAACATTCTGAAGTTAAGCATCTTAATTACACTGGGGGATGCATCTATCTATTCCCCCCCCCATTATCTAATTGGAATTTCCATGTTCCAACTTGTTCCTAATGCCTTCAGCCCTGTCCCCAAGTACCTCCTGGACACCAGCTTGGTAGGCTCTGCTGGACTCGTTCCAGTATGACAGTGACTTTCAGTACTGCAGGGTCCAAAACTGGACACAGTACTCCAGATTCAGTCTCACAAGAGCCTACCAGAGGGGAAGGATCACTTCCTGTTAGCTACACTCTTACTAATAACAGTCCAGGAAAAACTTGACAAGCTGAGGAATCCAATTGTTATTGCCAGTTAATGCAGGACAATACCCTGGGAGAAGGTTCAGGAAGCTAAGGGACTTGCCAGAAAAGCATTCTCCAGAAGCCAGTGTCAGAAACACTGAGGGGGACTGTAACAACTAAGAGTCAAAGAGAATCATCCAGGCAGACACAGGAACGTATGACTCCTCCTTGAGAGGACTTGTAAGAAAGTTATCACTAAGCTAAGCTGAAGGAGGACAAAAAAGAAACGATGCTAGCTCAAAGGAAGATAAAGCAAAATAGATCATTGAAGAATTCCTATGAGCTGAGTGTAACTACAAACACACAACATAATACAAAACATAAATAACATCATGCTCAACAATGGAACACTGAAAGCATCGGGTATTAAGAAACTTACTCTCCAGGTCATCTTCAAATATTTCTTCTATTATGACATCAGGGCTGGATGGAGACTTGGGTAGAGCAGGAATACTCTGATGACATATCATAGGAAGTGTTTCTTGTACTTGAGTTTTTTTCACTTCTTTGTGAACACCGAGTTTACTTTCAAGAGCCTTTATTTTACTTTCTCTGCTAAGTGCTGGAAAAATATTCTCTACAGATGACTGAGTATCGCAGCCTGGCATTTCTTCTTTGTCATCAAGGATAAGAGTGTGTTGTACATTTTCTTCACTACATTTGGGGAAACATTTATTTGGAGACAAATTAATACAATCCAGTCTGTTTTCAGAAAAGCATGAGTCAAAGCAAAGGTTTTATTAAGAACATATCATTATGTTAAAAAAACACCTTGTAAGAGCTTGTTGAAATAAACTGTGTTATGTTTTTGAGTACCAAGACAACAAAACAGCAACACGGTTTCTGAAACCTAAAAAGGATTGGCACAGAAATGCACAGCTCAGTACAAGAGCTACCCCTGCTTAAATGATCAGAGACCACAGGTACAAATATAAACTATTTGAAAAAAATGTTAATAATATGATAGATAGTACATGTTAAAAAGAAAAGGCATGTCAGACACTTTTGTACTAAGTTACTGTTCAGTGTAATCTGCCAGGTCTTCAAATATTACAGTATGGCAGTAACACTTTTTAAACATAACCAGTGCTAACTACAATGCCCCTAACAGCAACTCCATTCCATTTTCTCAAGTTTTTGTCAAAGACTTCAGGGAAAATAAATAAAGGGGACTAATAAAATAAAAGCAATTCTAATTTTAAAAATAAAAGTCATTTTTTTCTCGTTCATCTTAAGTAATTTCTTTTGGCATTTGATGCAATCAGTATTTAGACAGTGAAATGGAAATACAAATTTCAGTATTTGCTGTTGATTTTAGATTTATTTATGCTTACATGAAGTAATTTTCATATGCTGAAATGGTAATCATCTCTATTACATGTACTATGAACACGCAGACGTGGTGCTTAGGGACATGTTTTAGTAGTGGACTTGGCAGTGTTAGGTTTATGGTTGGACTCCATGATCTTAAAGCTCTTTTCCAACCTAAATGATTCTATGATTGTATCATTAAATGCCAGCCAAAGCTGAAAAGCATACAGCATAAAAAAAACTTGATAACTTCAGTGATACACTGAAATATAGTTGGGTGAAACATAAGTAAAACTGAAATGTCAGAACTGAAACACTAACCGGATTAATTGGAAAGCTGATTGAAATATCAGCATCTGAAGTTTTGCCTTGTTTCATTATACTCTTAGAAACCCATAAGCATATACACATTTTTTTTTTATCTTTAAATTTAATCTGCAATAAATATTTAACCATTAGAAGAACAGGTAAGTTACTGGACCTACTCTCTTTATTAAAGAAAATACTTACTGCCTTGTTGTTCCCCATTCAATCTTGCCCAAATTTTTTAACAAAGATGTAATCTCATCAGTGTTTAGGAAGAATCTCAAGAGAAAAGAAGAAATATTACAGAAGGTGGCATCAATACCTAAATCACTCTGACAGTTTCAAGATGTATGGTATTTTTCAGCACAATATTCATGGATGGGCAAAGTAAGAGATTAATTACCTACTCCAGTTTCATTCTTCCACTCCTATTAACAACAGATTTGGTCGTTCATTTATCTTCACATTCATACTTAAATATTCTCTTGCCTTTTGCTCTCTCTCTCTCTCTCTCATGCACAGACTACTCCAACATTCACTTAATGAGTTTTCACACCCATACCCAGTTTAGTTCAATAAATTATTCTGCATGGAGAAAAAGAATTCTCCCAACAGTCCTGAAGAACAAAACCATAACTGAAGTCCAAAATGTATGTTCTTTTTGTTCTGTTTATTGCTATACTAATAAACAGCTGTTTCCTTTACCGATGAAAGCTAGCAAAATCTTTCAAGTACTTTTACAGTTAGGCTAACAGAACTGTAAATACAACTTCATTCAATCAAATCCTTAGCTTTGCAGTCCAGTTATAATGAACAATTTGTGAAAACTGAAATGTAAGCAGTACTGAACAGCCCATCTTTTCTTCTCTGCTGCCCGGGGGGGGGGGGGGTGGTGCCCGGCCCCCCCCCCCCCCCGCCCCCGCTTCAGGTACCTATCTACCCTTCATTCCACATTCTACAGAATGTGGCTCAACAACTATGCACCTCCTAGTTGCTATTTTTCACCTTTGGTGTGATTTTGGAGTGGCACCAGCATTTGAGGCCTTTATACTCATCCTTCATCAGATCTCTTTCTTCCCCTGTTTTGTTGAAGTTCTTAAAAGGTCTTCCAAAGCAAACAAACTTGATTTTGTTATGTTTTAGCTTTCTTCTAGGTTGGGAGTTTGCCATTGCACATTTAAGTAGGCTTCTCTGAAATTCTCATTCACCACTGGTATTTTCTTCAAAATAGGCCCTACGTACCAAGTCACTAAGTCTACTAAAAGATGATTTTGAAGATTCCTTTATGCATATTCGAATGACTCAACTAACATATGACAGGAGGAGTAATAATTTTTGTCATGCATTGGAACAGGCTGCCCAGGGAAGTGGCTGGGTCACCATCCCTGGAGGCATTTGGCTGAGAGAGTTGGGGTTGTTTACCCTAGAGAAGAGAAGGCTCCAGGGAGACCTTACTGCAGCCTTTCAATACTTAAAAGGGGGCTTACAAGAAAGATGGGGACAGACTTTTTAGCAGGGCCTGTAGTGATAGGACAAGGAGTAATGATTTTCAACTAAACGAGGGCAGATTAAGACTAGACATAAGGAACACATTTTTTACAGTGAGGGTGGTGAAAGACAGGAACAGGTTGCCCAGAGAGGTTGCAGATGCCCCGTCCCTGGAAATACTCAAGGCCAGGCTGGACGAGACTCTGAGCAACCTGATCTAGTTGAAGATGTCCCTGCTCACTGCAGGGGTTTGGACTACATGACCTTTAGAGGTCCCTTGTAACCCAAACAGTTCTAGGATTCTGTGATTTAAAAAAGACAAGTAGACACAGTGCCCAGGGATATGGTTTAATAATGGACTGGCTAGTGTTAGGTTAGCATTTGGACTCGATGATCTTAAGGGTCTTTTGCAACCTAAATGATTCTACAATAATTTTTCACACTTCACATGCATGTGATCAACTTTGAGCTTCATGCCTCTGTGCCAGCCAGAATATGATGGCACACAACCACTCTATCCCCCCCGAGTGGTTCCATATCCCAAAATGTTAATAGGACTCCCAGGATGCTCCAACATAACACCCTGTTCGTTCTGTTCCTCCTTCATTGCTCCTGAATGTGGCCTTTACACACTAGGATTACAGTACTCTGACCAGCCTTATGACTAAGCTGCACAGCCATGATATTTTCTTGCTCATTTCTGTATGTAAATCCTATTTGTCACTTCCAAGGAGGGCAATATGGTAACTGGGATTTTCCACAAATTTCCTCTTAAACATCAGTTCCCCAAAAAGCATTTAAGTCCTTCTTGAAGGTGAGAAATTTTTTTTTTTTTTTTTAAATAAATAAGACATTATTTCACCAATTTATTTCTACTCGCAAGGGTAGGAGAAGCTTAGAAGTGGCAGAATTCTGTCAAGAGTTTTTTAAAATCCATATGTATTTGTTTACACAGTAGCAAATTATATGTGCTTTCTCCCTGATGCCTCAGATGAAGGCTAATGCACATTGTTAGTGATGAGTTTATATACATCTGAACTAGTAGTTTTTCAGTAGAATGCAAATGAAGCAGCTCGATTTCTGCTGTTTAACTGTTACATGAACAGTTTTTGTAATTAACATAACCAGTGCATCCATTTACCTCCCAATATACCTCCCACTCCAGTTATTTACCTTGGAGATATTTTTTCCTTCAAACTATTCACTCTTGAGAGCTCAGCCTCAACTGGCAACTTTAAATTATAAATAACCTGAAATTAAGAAGTACAGTCTTAGCTTCTATTATACAAAAAGCAGACTATACAGCTACCTATTATGTACAGCATGACAAAGCCAGAGCCTGACATCTTTAATGTTACAGAAAAAAACCCCAAGAGTTTACTCATTAACAGCCAATTCTCAATTATGCCCTCTTACACTGGTAAGACCTAATGGTTGCAGATTTTGTAATGTTAGCATGTAAACAGAAGCAGGAGTGAGATTTTCCTTTTGTATGAACAGCTACTGAGAAGGTGATTTCTAAGTAAGAACGTAGGACTATGGGAGGACAGCAGCGGGTGACAGCTCCCAAAAGTCACACTGGGCAGGATGGAGGCAAATGACAGAAAAAAGAAGGGATCAGACTTATCTTCTGGGTCAGATGATAAAGACTAACTTTCTTCACATGAAAAGTGACAACTGGATGCAGGGAACATGACAGTCTAAAAATCACACTACTTCAAAGAATGACAAGACCAGTTACTCATTTTTCTCAACACAAGGACTACAAAGGCTTCAAATGAAATAGCTGGGTAGCATATTTAGAAAGAACAGAGGGAGCTATTTTATATACACCTCATTTTAAATATTAAAATGTGGAACTCACTGCCACTACATATAAATACATACATGTAATGTACATATGTACACACACATACACACTGCCACAAGCATTATGAAGACATGCAAGAAGTGTTACACAAGCTTATGCCAGAATGAGGTAATGTTTATTCAGTGTAATGACCCTGATGTATCCTACTGATTATAAAATCCTTAACCTTCAACTTCCTACACTTGCTAAATGCCCAGGCTCCTAGATCCTTCCTCCAAGCTTCTCTTCCTCTCTGTTGTTAGAGACAAGAGACTTCACAGGATGAACCTTTGGTCTGATACCCACACTACCTGCTGTGCTGTTTCTATGAACAGCAGATATGATGAGGAAGAAGAATAGAAGGCCTAGGTCCCAAGAGGATCAGGAGAACATGGCTATTAATTCTGAAGTAGTTCAGTGAGAAGATTGGAAAGGTCTGGAATGGGAATGGCTTGAGACTTCTAAAGTGCTGAAAACACTGCTCTTTCACTAATCTGTGAAAACTGTCACAGTTTTTCTGTCCTCCCCCTCCATTTGCTGTTTCAGATAGCAAGCTCCTCAAGGCAAGGACCATCTTTCTTGTTTCACATCAGTCACCAGACCCTAATTTGTGACCAAGACCAAATATAAACTCTGTGTGTGTAGAAGTGTGGAAAGATTACATTACTGCAAAATCTCAATACTGAAGTCAGCAAACTGAAAGATGGATCACAGAAATTTTCATTCCAACCCTGAATATATTAAAATTATTTCATAGTGCAAGAATGTAACTACCTGAGCAAGATCACAATAGGTTCTTACAGAAGGTGTAATTTTTAATTCCTTTGCAATCCTAATGGCACCAATCAAGCACTTTTTCTTCTCTTCAATGACTTCCTTAGCTTTTGCAATACCAGCACTGTAGTTGTTGACGCTCTTCACTAATTCTGCACACAATTTCTTTTTCCTGTATTAAAAACATTACTTTTCAGAATTTTATAACCACTCAGCCATACAGATTCAAACTTCAACTATCACATACAATTGCCAGTTATACCACAATATTAAGTGGATACATCTCACACAGAAATTTTCCTCAAACAGCAAAGAGTGGAAAGCACGGAAAACCCACTCAATGATCGGAGGAACCACAAAAGCTAAGAGTTCACACTGAAAAGCCACTTTGTTTGGAGAAACATTTTCTTTATTAAATGTCTGAAGCATTCTTCCGTTTGAGCCTCCTGGTATTTCCATACACATCCAACTGAAAACTAAGTTGCATTTTATAATTCAGTCTATTAAGATACCAGATCCCCATCTCAGAGGCTCTTCTGGAATCTTAATCTTGGACACCCCTCCCCCCCTTAAATCTGAAGATAAATATTTTTGAAAATGAAGAAATAGAAGCCCAAGGACACTTTATCAGCTTGAAAATTTGCAGAGTCAATTTTAAAAAAAAGTTATTCTTGCTGTTAAACTAAACATCCACTAATGACAGTATAAAAAAAAAAAGATACCTCTAAATTGAGCTATTTCAGAAAACTAACATCACTAAGACAAAGTTTTTTTGAAGAGCAGAGGCTACATAAGCTACTGTTTTCCAACCATGCAAACCAGCTCCAAGATGCCACTATGAAAGGGCAAAAATATTGCACAAAATTAAAGACGGGTATTATGAAATACTGCTATGAGGAAGACTGAAATTTTAGTTCCAATTTTTATCTGAATTAGAAACAACTTCTTGATAAAAATAACTCACCCCTGCTATCCTACAAACCATATTATTACCTTGAGAGGAGAGAAGTAATAAGTTCATCAAACGTTCTATCTGCAGTTTCTGCAACTTTGTCTCCTTCCTGCTTCACTTTCAATTCCAAGTATTTCAGCATCTATTTTGTTCAGTATTGAATAAACATGCATTTATTATTTCATATTCTCACATTACTTTTTTTTTAAGTCAGAACAGAAGCAATGAACAGTAAGACAGTGATCAATATTCCAGCAGGAGCGACACTAAACCACTTAAGAGTGATGCTTAAACCAGTTATAGCTCATTAATCCCTTTGTTTTCTCTAAGTTCTAGTCAGCTCAGGCTGTCTGGATCCTCACATCAACTGAAGTCTTTAGGTCTACTGAGGCAAGAAACACACAGATCTTGGGCATGCTGCCTCACCCTTCCTCGCTTTTGCTTGACATTCTAATGTAGCACCATACACATAACTAGCACACTAAGCTTTCTACTGGTTTTTTTTGTTGTTGTTTTTGTTTTTTTGGGTTTTTTTTTGGTTTTTTTGGGGTTTTTTTTTTGTTTTTTTTTTAAACTCGTTGTGAGCATAAGGGGAAAAAAAAAGATTCTTCTTCCGGCTAAGCATCATTTTTGTTGGTATAGTTACATTTAATGAAGAGACTATGGAAAAAAAAAAATCTCACTAATGCAACACTGCTTTGGCAATTCTCACTCTTTGTTGAAAAAGCTGATGGAAGACCACAGTTGTATGCATGAGTTATTATACTAGAGCTGCTGTAATGGCAGGTTTTTACAAGATGCTATTAGTATATGAATTAGGCATTTAACATTAATTTGCTTAACTTACAGATTGGCCACTGCAACAAAACAAGTTAGAAAGGGAATGGAAAACAGGTTATAAGGACACTTCATGCCACACTTACTAGAATGAATTTACTTTAAGCTTTTGGATCATTAAACACTTCCATGCCTAGGTATCTTAGAATACATGTAAAATGTAAATAAATGGCAAAGACAGAACTGCAAGCTTTTCCACAGCACATTTTATACGAGTTTAAATAAAATATTATCATTGATCAAGTTCATAGGTTACTCAGTAAAACCTATTAACAGCATTATCCAGTATTTCAGGATTATTCCTATATTTTATACTGTGCATAAAAATGCATTACTTGATTTACATGTTTTGCATACTGTGTCTGTTAAAATCATTACTTCTGTTGCCCATATAATTTCTTTTCCACCTTTAAATTCAGAAAGAGACATGTGAAAACTAGAAAGTTAGCATAGTTGCTAAACCAAAAACCAATGCTGAATTTTACCCTGATCCAAGCAAACACAAGCTTAGTACTTGAAGACTGGCTTATATATGGTTCTGCTAAATATATCAATTAACCTATTAACTTTGAATTATGCATAGGCTCATGTACTCCTTTACAGACTACTCCTGTAGTCCGTAAACTCCAGACTACAGCCTGGAGTTTAAAGCCGTGTATTCACAGAAAGCACAAACAGTTGAAGAACAAGAGACATCAAAACCAAGGCAGTAAAAGCATGTGTAAATAACTTGTTAACGTGTGACTACTCATAACAAAAAGCTTCAATCAAGGACAGGATTTCATATTTCATGATTTAACTTATTTTCACCCACCTCATCTGCATCATGTAAGTGGCTGAGATTACAAACAGCTATGCACAATGCTTCATCAATAGCTTCCACGGTTTTGCTGTCCTGGGGAAAGATTTGCCAATGAATATAAAGTTGCTCGTATGACTAGAAGACAAGATGGGTTATACTCATTTGCCATTCTGACAAAGAGGCACTGGATGCGGGTGACTGATGATCTGTGTAAGGCTCTGAGCAGCTTTATAGCTGCAAACAGGCCCAAAATACTCTGCTCACCTGAATTACACCAAGAACATTTACATTGCAGTATTTCTGAAACACAGATTCTAAATTTGTTTGTTAAATACATGCAATTTATTTGCACACACACAAAACCAAATGAAAAGATAGCATGTGAAGGAAAAGCAAAATAAAGTTACTAATACAGGGAAGAGAAAACATGCAAGATTGAAGAATGGGAATACTGCAGCCTAGAAGAAAGTAGAATATTTAGGAATATCATTTGGGGAAAACCAACAAAAAAAAAAAATGTAATAAGCTCCCAGTGTTATGCCGATACAAGAAAAGACAATAAAATACTTGCATATGAATTGGCACAGAAGCAAATGTACATATAGAAATGTTTTATATTGTCACTGGCACTACTAAACGTAGCGTTAAATGTACTGGTTAGAGTGCTGGTATTTTGCTAAAAGCAAAATGAGATCATTGGCTGGGGATGCCCCAAAAGTCAGGGTTAGTGCTGTGTAAGTCTGTCACTATTAGGCAACCAGTTCACCTTGCCAAAAGGCAACTTAACTAACACGCAAACATCTCCAATTTCTAAAGGGTTCCTCATGAGTGTTAAGGAAAACAAACACAAACTAGACAGAAATTAAAGCTTAGAGTTCAAAACCCTGAAATAGTTCTGCCTCTGACCACACACTGGTCTAAGTATCTGGAAGTGCTGCCCACAATCTGGGAGAAATTACACACATACCATTATGGAGTTTATTAATGATGTTTGTTGTCACCTTCATCTCTAGAACAGCTTTCCAATTAATGTATCTGAACATCTTTGACTAATTACATCTCCTTCCTAGGAGCAGAAAAAGGGAAGAAAACCCTCGTCCTACTATGACTTGGATGTTAACTGTGTTAGGAATACTTCCTGTGACAACTATTCCCACTCTATTTTGAGCAGATGCAACGAGATACAATAGGTAAAATTACACTGCTCCCTCTCTACTTCATTATTATCAATGACACAGTAATAAAAATCCTTCCAAAACTCAAAAGACATGGGTATACTCATTCAGTGATGCAAGAAATGATACTGCCAAAGATCTAGTAATCACCAACCACAAAATAAAGGCATCTGAAAAAAACCTTACGAAAAAAAGTAAGTAGCAATTAAACTAGGATCTCAATGAATGTGGATTTTCATGAGCTCATTCTCAACAACCTTCTCCAAAAAAAGAAAATATTCTGTAAACAGAAGAGATGACTACCATCAAAATATTACTTATGACCTGAAACTCAAAGACACTTCACAAGATAACCTCAGGCTATTTCCTTTAACACTTTGTCAACAGTAATACACTGAAGTTTAAAGTAACATGATGCAGCTTTACAGCCTTATTTCAAACAGACTTTTCAAAAAAATGTTCAGAAAAGAAAACCTTTTCAGACTTTAATGCGCACTGTAACAAAATTACCTAAGAAGCCAAGACAGACATTCACAAGTTACGATTCTTTCAAGGTAACTGTACAGGACAGTCTCCACAGAAGAAGACAGGACTGGCACAGGATGTATCATTCATTTCCGTTTTATTCTGTCATTTTAAAATATCCACAACATTAGTTCACCTGGCCTAAAACGTCACAAATCTCATTCAGAAAGACCAAGTTAATAAACTCAATAGAATGTTTTGAGAGAACCATTTGTGCAACAACCTTGGTGCCCTGAATGACTACTTCAAGGATGTGTTGCAAAAGTGTTGCAGCTGTCTTGAATTTAAAAAGAAATAAAAAAGCCCCAAACCCAAATATTGTGAAGCCTCAGATGTCTTAAGAAAAGCTAAACTGAAAATACATTGTTTCACAGCCAGCTGAATACACTAGCCCTCCTCAGCTATGATCTAGTTAGGTTTGAGCTGCTTTCATTTTGTCAAGTTATTTTATTAACACTGTAGCTACACATCAATTCTAGAATAAGATGGAATAATAGCATGTAACTATTAAGGCTGCTGGGGTTTTTTTTGTTTTAAGAAGTGCAGTATTAACTACGCATATACAAAAATAATGAGTTAAGAATGTAAGGAAATTCAGTATTAACACACCATGTCTGCTGATGGAGCTACAGCTGGTTTATCCCTCAGCCCACCATTTGAAGAAACTGAGTGCTGAACATTTCTCTCTTCAGTAGTGTGACTGAAGGGCCTGCAAAACAAAACTTTAAGGAAAACACCTACACATCTTAAATAAAGTATCAAACTTCCCATGAATACTTTAGACACAATTTGAGTATTTCAAAATCTGTCATTAAATACATACACACACTTATTTTTGAAACAGTAGAATTCACACTGTGATACACTGCAGGTACCTCATTTTTCAAGACTTTTCCTTTCTACTACCATCATCTTAAAATTCATCTTTAGTAACACATTTCTCATCTGACAATTTTGGCAAGGCTGAACAAAACCTTAGTAGGTGGTAGTGATTTTTATCCTCAGTGGGAGTAAAATGCATGACTATTAACATTCCAGGATTCATTTTTCATTTGTTGCCCAAATATTTTCTTTTAGATATCCCATCAGATATTGATTAGGCTGTTAAAATCTTTACAATACGTGACATTATACTAAAACCATCTACGGACAACCTGCTAGGAAGGCTCTTCTATTCTGTTGCATGGTCAGCCATTGCTCTTCTACAAAATACGCATGGATCTAAACACCTCTCACAAAAACAGTCTGCATAACCCAGCCTAATTACAGGAAGAAAGCACTGTGTTGTTCTTCCTGTGCTCAATTTGTTGTTTCTGACAGACCATGAGAGGACTTGGAGAATACTGCTGCAGAGACCAACAGCATACCTGAAATCTTGAGGTTCTATTTTACTTTGGGCAAGGTCAGCGATGCATGTTACGTGCACCAATCTCAGAAGGTAAGTTCCCTATATCTCCCTTACAGAACAGATCTGTAAGAATTACCTGGGCCTATTCTCATTTGTATCAACATGAATCTCTGCAGTAATGGCAGTGGGGGGAAAGACACCCACTTTAAGACTTCCTTCAAGTTCACATAGGCTAGACAAATAAGCAAGTGCATGTAATTTAGATATGACAATACCACAGAACATTGCTGGCATCTAATTTTTATAGCTGTGACTGGTTATCTAAGCAGAAGGTGCAATGGGAGCAGCAGGAGGGTGGGAGGAAGGAGGCACTTTAATGATACAGTCCTTCCTACCACAGCCTAGCATTTCAGCAGTTCTCTACTCTCCCTCTGAACCCTTATCAAAGAGTTACCACACTGCTTAAAACATTCAGTTCCAAGCATTTTCAAGCCAAATCAAATTGTTTCTTGTTGCCTTTCAATGAAATGTTATTTGTACTCAAGTGTCACGCAAGCTGTGTTCCCACAGTACTAGACACCCATACTGAGAACACAAGTAAAGTTTAAAGAACACATTTAAAAAAAAAATCAGCCCAAGAAAAATGGCTGAAAATGCCTGCTCAGTCAAGTCCTCTCTCAGTCCAGCACCTAAATTCATAAAAACCAGTTGAGTTATTAAAGGTTTACCTTGCTAGCCTTTGTGAGTTGCCACTGCACAGCCCAAGTTTAAAATCAGGTTTGGTCTAAATTCAAAGGGAAAAAGTAAAGCAAGTTCAAATACAGGGTTAAATCCAAGTCCCAGTAAAAAAAAGTTCTATAAGCCTGTTTTCACCTTCAGTACCCCTCCCCCCCATTTCAATGAGGCCAAGCTTGAAAGCAAGTGGTGTTGAATTGAGCCAAGACAGGCATAAGAAAACTGCTTCCAAGCCGAAGCTTTGTAGCCATCGGTGTACCTTTGTGGTAAATGAAGAGTGTTCCTAGTAAAAGGAATGTTGATTTCCTGTTTGCTCTCAGTATTTTTTCTGCTATTATGCAAAACTTCTAACCAATTGCATTACTGAACCTGATTACAACTTATTTTTTCAGTAAAGTTTAATGACAAGGCTTAATTCCAATGATTTGACTAATTTATATTTTGCAATAAAGGCTAAATCCGAATTTCACAACAGAAAAAACAGAATGGCCACACCCTATCTTTTGCATAAATTAGAAATAAAAAAGCACTTAATATTTGTCCAAAATACAGATTTCTGTGAAACAAATGGTATTAGCATGTAATTAATACAGAAAAGACTCACAAGCAGAGCATTTAAAAAAAAATATGCAGAAACAGAAATATATTCTTAAGTTATCCACTACCATGCAAAGCGAAGTTGTTTTTTTTAAAAAAATCTTTTAAGTCCTTTTATTTGGGAGCTGACAGGGAGATTTTTTTTCTCCCAAAAACGTACATATGCACCAGTTACTCTCTTGCACATTATGTGCAGGCGAGAGGGTGGAACAGGGCTGACAACATGGAGCACTAATGAGAACTGTAAGAATAAACCTTCCTAAAAGCAGACTTTGGACATCAGATGCACACCACATAGCTACATTGCATAATGAGAAATGCTAGCAAAGACTTTCTGGGGAGCAATTGGTTATAAAGTGCAGGCCCTTACCTCAGACGCGACCTGAGCGTGCTTTAATCACTTCCAATGAAAATACAAAAGATACTGTAATACCACTATTCAAACCACCACAGTGACTACGGAACAGAAAGCTTTAGATCAACTTACTTCTGTAGAAGAAAAACCAAAAAAATCAGTCTCTTCATCCTTCACATCATCATGCAATGCTGTAAAAGCAAGCATAGGAAACACCCAACTGCAAACATTGCTAACTGTAGGGCATCTTAATCAATGAGACAAACAGGAACACATGATCACCAAAGTAGTCTTCTAGATAGTATTCATCAAGTCAACAGGAATTTGGACATTGACTTTTGCAATGACAGAATTTGAAAGCTAGGAATAGAAGTTCAGATAAATAGGTACGGCAGTTATCTGGGAATTACAAAAACTTACTCCATTTAATGATTAGGGTATTATCTGCATGATTAGCTATATTATGTTGCTGCTACACTCAGAACAGGATAAATACATGAAAGGGAAGGCAAAAAGGCAAAAGAAAACACGCATTCAAAATGTGTACCTACAGTACAGGAAAAAAAATTGTTTCATAAAGCATCCACAAATACTACGTACTCATAATTTTGCAACTCTTGGAAAAAAGATGCTAAAGCAGAAAATCCCAGAAAAATGCGGCTTCTTTTAAAACAAACTTTTCAGTAGCTTTGTCAGCAAAAACAGCAGGACGAATAGAGAAAAGTATTGATTGTTCTTGTGAAGTACTGGAAATGTAGTAAATAAACAATGCGTTAAGCAAATCTGGCAGCCCATCTATTATCTTTAACAGACCATATAAAATATAAATTAACAGCGAATACTGCACACCACAAAATTGCTGGAAAAAAGTGTCAAGATCCAAAAGCCTTACCTTCCAGACTCATAACTTTTGATACACGACACAAATCACTGTCTATGCGACTTGGTTCCATAAAATCCTCTTGTAGTATCTTAAGACACTGCCTTCAGAAATAAAAGTAAAGGTTTAAGATCATTAGGAATATCAACCAAATATGAATTCTGACTTCCAGCTCTCTTAGAACTAGACTTACCACTTTTTACCAAATGACATTATGTAGAAGAAAGTGCAGTTAATAATAACACATACCACGCACACAAAATTTTTGTTACCCTCTTAATTTACCTGTGTGATACTGAATTCATCATCCATGAAGTGGTACTAAAGCTTTTAGGCATGCAGGACCAGCATTTAAAGGTAACTAGAACTAGCATTAACAAATTGTTATATCATCAGCTTTCATCATATTCATGCTATAGTTATTTAACTAAAAATACATTAACTAGATCAACACTGATTAATTTACTTGTAAAATACACATGCAGATCAATACAAGATATTGGTAGCCTAATAACTCAGTATTTGACAACATCCCAAGATGCATTTAAAATTTCTTTTTCCCTGAACCTACTCCAAGTGCTAAAACTTTCCACAGACCGCCTATTTTACACACATACTTAACACATAAAACCAGACTCCCTTGCAACACTGTGGAGCACAAACATTATTTTCTACATTTCTTCAGTACTATTTCCTGATAATTATATTGTCAGAACTTAAAAATAATAAAGCCACTAGAGTAATATAAAAATTCACGTACTTTAGAGCTTTCATTTTTCTTCTATTAAGGTCTTCATTACTGTCATCCACCAAGGAGAACTCTCTGTTTCTACTCATGATGGTTTCTGACTTTAAAAAAAAAAAGTGACAAATTCACTACAACATACACATTTCATCACTTTAGCACACACTACAGGTTACCTACATCACTTGGCAAACAGTAAAATGAAAAAGATACACAAAAATTTGATATAAAACATACACTTATTTTTTTCCTTGAAACGGCAATCTTTTAAATGCAACAAAACACTGCCCTGTTTTGCACTATCCAGCTACTCCACTAGATATGCTACTCCACCCCTAACCTTACCACTACCAGACATAGCAGAAGACACCACTACTGGTCTTCAAACCTCCTTCCTGATCATATAGCCTCAATACCATTATTTCTCCTTTCTGCAGTACCTCAATACTGTAGGTTCACACCCTGTTTGCGATCCATCATGTATACTGACCCCGACTCCCTTCCTTAAGGCCTGCTACCGTTTGTTTTCCCTTCTGTATTTGCTTATACGCAGCATCTACACCTCTCCCCTTTTTTTTTTTTTTCTCCCTACTTGACAGGACAGGTGCTCTTTCCTCCCAGCCGGCGCCCAGAGCACCACCGCCGCCGCAGGTACCACAAGGCCGCCGGTAAAGAGACTGGAGCAAGGACATACCGAGACCGATCGGAACGGAACTCCCCTCTGCACGAAGTGAGGACAACGACCCCGCCGCGGGTAGCCTCACAGCGTCCTCCGCGCGCCAAACAGATACACTAACCACCAATCACCGAACGCTTTGTCGGCCCTTGTTCCCATCGCAGCCAATCACGGCGAGGCGGGAGGGAGAGGGCGGTGGTTGCTGTGCCTCGAGCGGGCAGTTTTCGCCGCCATGTTGCCGCCATGAGGTGCGGCGGATGGCCTGCAGCTCCCGGCGAGGCGTTGCGCTGGCACTGCTGCTGAACAGCTCCTTCCGCGCACCTGCCGGGAGATCAGAGGACCTCTTTTGAAGATGGGGTGTTTGCTGGGCTAGAAGCCGTTAAGCCCATGCTTCGGGATGACTTTATTCTACATGCATTCTCATTATTTGCAGAACAAGTAAGAGATGTTTTTGCATTGTTTTACCACTTTCGTTTTGTCTGTCATAAATGTAGAGTGATACTCTACGGATTTCTGTTTAAATCACCTCTAGTAAGATACAGTTGAATTTTAAAATTAAACGTACAGTGGTTTTTCCCTCCAACTTTTAGACACTTGCCAAATCATGAACTAGACCAGCTTTCCAAGAGGCAAGTTTCCTAACAAAACCTAGGTTATAGTTCTACCCCATGCCTTTCATTTTAAATGTACTGAGTAAGTATTTGTTAGGCTGGGGTTTTGACTCTGGTAACAAGGCAGAGTTTGAAAGAGCACACAAAAATACCAGTTGTCTTTTCTGTCAGATTCTCCAATGAAGTTAAAGTCTCAGGAATTTTCTCAACTTGTATTTAGCTTTGGAAATTGCTTCCTCTATTTCAAAGGTGAGGAAAGGCTTGTGCACTCAAAATTTTGTCTGTATTTTCCATATTCTATGTTAATTCCCACTCAGAAATTAACTTTTACAAACATTATTTAAGAACATAGTGAATATGGCTGAGGGGTAAAATGTAGGGTGGGTGATGGCAGACCTGTTGTGGATGTAGCAGAGAAAGGGAAATGATAGGAAGGATTGCCTTGGTTAAAGGTCTGAATGCAATTTTAAACCAGCAGTGTACAGGGTTGTCTAAAAAGTAGCCTAACTAGCTCTTTGATGAGCAGCCTAATTAGCTCTTTGGTGGGAAGACAGCTTATCCTTGCTTACATTTCAAATTTAGCTCCATTTAATAAACAAGTGAACAACAGCAACAAATGCTTATGTTATCATTTTCTGCTTATGAATTTGTCAAAATTCATAAAAATATAGCAGCATATTCTGTTCTCTATGCCTTTACAAAGAATTATAAAAAATATACATACATGTTATATATCATGCATATGTTACATTGGTTTGTAGCTCAACCTATACGTGAAAGAATAAATAAAAATACGCTGCACCTCTTCAGTTTTGCACTCATACCACTCTGAAAATCTGAAGACAAAAGCGGCAACTTGGTTCATTATTTCTGAAAAGACAACAGTAATTTTCCAGAAAAGAAGGAACACCTTCTGCCTGTGCCATTAGCTATTCAGAGAACATTACTGATGTTTCTTAATTTTATACGACAGTATTTAAAATGCAGGCAATGTAAGAGTCAGTGTTTCCAATGTGGGTAACCACAAGATGGCAGCATGGATTAACCCTGAGTGGACTCACTCGTCCGCTGTTACTTGCCCAAGTGTGATCTCAGGCACTTCACTAGCTTTGTCTGTGGTAGAAAGTACACTGTATTAAAAAGATAATACTGAACAAACTGTTGTCTTTGGTGTGAACAATGTAGTTGTATTTAAAAATCATAGTCAAATGCAGATTGAAAACATACATTGTCTAGGTCATCTTTCCAGCCAGTTGTTATTTCTTCAAATTCATCCTCCCTTCTCATTGCCTGTATCTTGCCCTTTCTCAGCAAGAATTTCTGCTTTCAAAATTTAATGACTAAATGCACTAAAACTGGCCAGTGTTTGGGGTTTGCTTTGTTTTGGGTTTGTTTCTTTTTTTTTTTTGCCCTTTTTTTTTTTTTTTCGTTTAGATGATAGATTCTGCGAATGTATATTTTGGTTATTTGGTATGTAATCGCTATCGGCTTTTTTGTGTTGTATGGCCACGTGATTATGTGGTAAGGAGAAAAATAGTTTTCCTCTAATTGTTATGTGAGGGGCTGCACATGAGTTTGGAGAAGGAAGGAGACCTGTTATATTACTGCATGCAGACAGGGCTGAATGCAATGATTTAGAAAAGTTTGTAGATACGGGATGTGCAAGTGTATTGGAAGTATGATTTCATCAATGAAATGCTGATTAGGTACCATTAACAACTGAATTATCTGATTTCTAAGGCTTACACGAGTTAGACAAGTAATCCAAAAACATTGTGGTCATCTAACAGAGAGACACTGATACCCGAGGGAAATGCTGTACTTAATCTCAACTCCTCACCCACGGTTTCTGGCTCATAATATTTATAATTATCTTTCTGAAGTATCCTAGATTTAGGTTGCTTATACTATGAGACGGATTAGGCTTTGCGATATCGTAGGGGTTTTTTGTTAGCCAGAATGTACATGTCTAGAATTACCCAATGTGCATAACTTCTGCTCTAACACTACAGTAGGTATTCAGTCAAGTTTCTGTCATTATAAATAGTTAATTTTTGCAACTGTAGTATCTGGCAACAGTAATTCACGTAAAAGTTATTGTTTACTCATCTTCAGTTAATACATTGCTTTTATCACGGTGCCTAAAATGGCTTTTTTTGACCAGTTAAGGTTGATCTAAACTTGTGCTGTTGCCGAAAGGGTAGGTCTTGCAATTTTCTGGTTCCAGGTGTGTGTTCACCCTACTCTTATGTTATCACTAGTGTTTCTGGAGCCGTACAGCCAGCTGGATCTATAAATTGCTTTTGGGTAACCGTTTAGTTCCCTCATAATTCACACCAAGAGCCTTGGATCCTTGCGTTTAACAATGCAGTCAGCAGGTGTTCTTACATGGGCATGTCCTCATAGTAGTGGTTATTGGGTGCTTATATTTATCTAATTTTCTACAAATGAAATTAATTGCAAAGTATGCTAGATACCTTTTTCTCATCCACCCTGTTGATTAAAACCAACAAAGTATCTGTAAATGTAGCCGTGGACAGTTTGGTCCTAGGTTCTTCTGTGGCATTGGTGTCGAACTCACACTACTTTCTTTTCTTTACAGAATCTTTTTTCTGTCTGAAGCACAGTATATGACATTTGCTGAGTCTGTCTTTAGGTATACTAATAGTAAAAATATGACATGAAATTTCATAGGTATAAAAGCATTTAAAACGTTACTGTGATTTTTATAAGACACCTTTAATGGCTGAGTCAAGCTTTCATCCTTTAGAATTCATCTTACAAGCTTTTTACTGTAAGCATAACACAGTACTTTTTGTTTAAATTCCATCTTTTTTTAGCATGTAGGGAAATAGCAGCCAGAGGTTGGATTGAGAGTTAGCCTTGTCTGTTGTGCTCAGCGGCTGAATCTGGGAGCCTGACAGGTGAGGCTGTTGCAGCTCCATCTCTCTAGGTCCAGCCAGTAGTGAGACTGAGCATGTACTCCCAATTTTAATTTACTGTTGAAAAGACTACAATGCACCTTGACCACATAGTATAAATAGGGTTATCTTGAAATAAAGACTTGTTAAACAAGCAGGAAATCTTGTTCTGACTTCAGCTTTCAACCTCTGAAACTTAATATGTCTGTAGCAAGGCACAGATTTGGGTCCTAATGCAGAAATGAGTATCAAAGAGAGAGACTGTGGTATCCTATGGGGTCTTACTGAAGGCTCTGTGTAGGCACTGAAGTTTGTTTGGGGGTCTTTCATTTATATTTGTGTGTATCGAGATGTATAAAAGACGTTGCAACCTTTCTGAAATGCACATTGCAGATCAGCCACTGTTGGGCTCATTGAACATGAAATTCTGTCTCTAGGCAAACCAAGCTTTCTCTTTTGTTCTTAAAATCTTTAAGAAATTTTGTTTCACAGCAAAAATTCCATCTGAAATTCTTCATGAAATACTCTTTCTAGTCCAAATTTTTAGAGCGTAAATTATTGTGTAGTTAGTGCAACAGTGGGGAAAAAAGTCTAGGTTTTTAGGCTCTAAATGCATAGCTGAGAGGAACATGCTGGTGGGCAGGCTTGTTATTTGTTTTTACCCTATCATATAATGTAACTTTAAGCTCATCCTTTATTGCTTAGGTGATTTTAAAACACAGCTTCAGAAATACTAAAGGTGCGTGGAGCCTGCAGGAGACTTTATTAGAGCCTAAGGAATAGCAGTATTTGAATAACATGTGAACCCAACACTGACATATGCTAAGCAGTGCTTTTTGGAGGCAAATATTTCAACTGCATACATGTTTGTGTAGTCCAGAATTACTATGAACTCTTCAGGAAAAAAACAGAATGGCTCTCTATGTCACTGCTTTCAGAAACTAAATGAGATGATAGACTGTATTAATAGTGATTCCATAGTCTGTGGAATATAATCTTGCAGAAGATAGTATAACACACTGTGCTGTAAAGGCTGCATGTAGTTTTGACTGCTGTATTTCTGCTCGTGCATAGAAAGAACAACTCCAGTTATGTTTTAGGGGGCTTGTTTGCAAGAGAGTGAAGATGTGGTAACCCAGGCAACCAGACTCCCTGGTAAACTTTACAGTGTGCACTGAAGCTTGCAGTGTTTTTTCATCTATTACTGTCTGAACTAACTGGATCCAAGGTAGTTACATGCATATTTTAACCTCATCCCTCATTGTAGTATGTTTATTATTCAGAAACAAAGATGAAAATTATTTGCCAGTCGCAAATGGAGGTGGTGGAGGCAAAGGCTTAGGAAAAGCATAACCACTCTGGAAAATACGCTCAGTCTGTTCTTGTACCTGTAGAGATTACATGTGGACACATATGGAAAACATGCTGAAGGGAGATTTGGCTCATGACCTACATTGAGGCTTTGTATGCAAAGGCTGTGGGAACGCCTCACCAGAAAAGGACAGAGAAGGCATTTCTTCTCTCAGTTCTCCTTTGGGGTCTTTCTAAGTAAACAGCTATGCACTGTAGGCCATGATGGATGCTGAGATAAATGCAGTGATATGGTCCTATGATAAAGAGTACTCCCAACAAACCATCTTCTTTTGTGAAGAACCAAATTTATTAGAAGATTTGTTGGAATCGCCTATGCGAGATGAAAGTGAAAAGATCAGCAGTATTCTTTCAGTGCCTGTACATGAAGTTTCAGCAGTTCAAGATGCAAATATGCAATGAGATTCCCCTCACAGAAGATTGTTGAAAACACGATTTACCATGTGTGTCTGTGTAAGCCTCAGCACTGGGCTGCTCAGCTTTGGTGTCCCTTACTGGACCTCTCTGTAAGACAAAATGACTAGCTTCTTTGTCTTTTATAACCAATATATGGGAAATAGTTGACTTCTTAAGAAGGCATCTAGAGGATTTACTAGTTAGAATTCTTCATGATGCCTTGAAAATAGGTATTGATGAAGGGCGAGTATGGATCATTCCTATGGTTAATAAGGCTTTGTCTGATGGTTATGAGCTTGGATGTTGAAACTGATGAAATGACAGTTTAGTACTGTAATGCTCCACTAACTCCTTGTATGACCTTGAGCTAGTTAGTTAATTGATCATCAATTCCCCTTGTCTGTTTTGGTTGTTTTGCGATGTTTTGTCCAAAACTGGACAGCTATTAAGGGTTGTAATACCCATGAGAAATATCACATACCGTTGGTTCTGAATTCTCTTGCTTTACTGATAAAAGTGATGTTTAGAACGAATAGAATTATCACCCCATGGCACACCCATTCCAATCCCTGGCATTGTAATTACTATCAAATTGATTCTGCCTATTCTAGGAAAGATATCTGAGTATTTTACTAGAAGGTACTCTATGTCTTAAGGTTTTTGTGTTATTCGTCTGTAAAGAAAAAGGAATGGAGTCAATGACAAATGGAGAATGTGCCCCACTTTACTTAGCAGTCTCTTTAAATTCATTCTCAGGACTGAGTATATTAATTTTAAATCTAACACTCTCTACACAAGGTATAATATTAAAAATCCAAGAAACACAATGTTTGTGGTCCCAGAGAAAGCTATGATTGTATGCCTCTTGTACCTACTGTTCCCAGAAATTATCTTTGTATTGTTCATTTTTTTCGGTGCACATCTGCTATTTGAGAAAGTGTAAAATGTTGCTTCTAGGTATACAGCATATGAGAATTAATGCACCCTGAGCTTTTGCTGAATCAAAAAAAAAAAATCTGTATTTTAAGTTTCACTTTCTTTTAAAATACAAGAAAATATCATGAAGAGAAAGTATTTTTGTTTACCTTGGCTGGTATAGCTGGCTGCTTCATCTTTCATATACTTATCTGTCTTTCTGATTTTTTTCTGGAATAATAATTGAAATATGTGGTTAATAACTTTTATTGATGAGAAAGCTGTTTTTCAGTACATTCATATACAGCTGAGCATAAAATTGAGGTTGATAATCACTTATACGGAAAAATAACTCCAAATCACTTACAGGAGCATGCACTTGTTCTTTGCATTTGGAGGTAGTGATAGAAATCACTGTCACTCATTAGAAATATGCAGATATTTCTGCAGGAAAAGGCTTACATGGGCTATAACTCTTGAGATGGATGTCACTGGAGAATGAAGTATAGGATAGAGTTTTCTGGAAGAACATGGACAGGCATAGTTGTTCATTCCTTCTAAGTAAGATAAGAACCAGAAGGGACCTGATGAAATGATAAAATGACAGACTTAAGTTAAGCAAGAAGTACTTTTGAAAACAATCCATAATTTAACAATAAAAATTACTTCCTACAGAATTATAAATGTATTAAATATGATCAGTCAGTTTTAGGGTCCATGAATTAGACCAGAAGAATTGTTAAAAAGGATGATGCACACATGATCTATTATAGCTCTGTTAGTCGCTCAGTGCTCACGGCAAGAGTCTACTAAGGGCAGCACCATTCCACACTGTCCTGGTTTTATATGTTTGCGCTAAACATCCACTTATGGCCACAGTAAGAGATAAGACCACTTTTCTCAAATTGTCTCTTGGTATAGACCAGTGTATTTTTGCTTTTATTTCCATGCTAATAGATTCTGACCCCAAGAATCTAATAAAGGTCTAACACAAACTTAATATTCTAGAGTAATACTGTGATATAGTGCTTCTCTTTTTAGAGAACTACATTCAGCCATGGCACAAGATGATTCAATATACATACAATAAAATTTTTACACACATATACTTATTTCAGGTGTGCGATTAGTTTTTTATACACGGTTTAAATCCACTTATGATACCAGTGACTAAGTAGTTACACATCATCTATTTGATAGCATCACTACAGTATGTTTTGAGTTTTAGTGTATTCCCTGGTTGGGTAAACATCCCAATTAACATTTCGGCTGATACATTAACTTTAGCAAAGATGACACTGTTTGAATTGAGAATGGGAAAAACATTCTTTCACATGAAGATATAATCCTTCCAATATAGGCTGATGGCTTGCTGATGGAATGCCATGGGGAAACATGAAGAGCAGCTAAAGCACAGGCTTATATTGCCTATGACAGGCATTCTGGCACCTTATTTAATTCAGACAAGAGCTTGTCTGTGAATACTTATAATGTGTCTCAAGTTTGTAGCATTTCAGAGAATATGTAATGAAAATTTATGACGCATATTAATCAAGGGACAAAAAACTCAAGCATTTTCCAGTGTCTATTTGTCTTCTGTGAAGGAAGGGCTTTGCTGGATTTTCTCTTCATATTGCTTTCTCCGTTTCTTCACTCACACTCGTGAGGCTGAAATCATGTGTGGAAGCTCTTCCCTGTAAATCACATGTATTCCAGGAATCACTGGAGTTCTAAATGGAAAATGTGAAACCTCTTCTTCTAAACTGAACAACATACACAGCCAGATTGGAGCGGTAGAGTAGTGGCTGGAACAAGGAGAAAAACAAATCAAAACATTTCAAGCAGACTTCAATTAAAATAATGGAAAATACTAGGATAGAATCAGAAGTGCTAGAAATTCCTCAGAGTATATTTCCATGGATTTTACAAAGGGGAGCTCAGTCATATTCCAGGCAAAGTTCATCCCTGGCCAGTTAGTTTCAGTCTTTCCAAGCAGGTCATAGGTCCAAGAGTCCTGGACACATGTTTAGAAACCCAAATCAGGTTGTTCTTATCTTGGAGTTGCCAATGAGTCCAGGAAAGAGCCTACAGATTGGTTTGAAAGTGTATGTTGTGGGTAGGTTGTTTTTTTGTCAAGCACTTTTAAAACCCCATCCATCTCAAACAAGGTTCTGTATGGAGTTTGCATTTGAGGAGTGACATCAATTAAGACAGGTTGGTTCAGCAGCTTCTGGATATGAACTTGAAGGGAGATTACTTGAGAATGTAGAAGAAAAGAGCTGTGGTGTTTGTGAAAGTGTAGCTGGGAAGAAAGGACTTAAGGAGAGAAACCTTGATAAAAAGTGCATTCATCTCTGCCGAAAATACTCTGCTGAAAGTTTTACATGGCTTTATTTAGCTTGTTTTTTGTTTTCTGCAGATGTAGAAGTAGAAGCTCTTCTTAGGACTGATAAGAGCCCCTAAGTTTTAGTGATTCTTTCGGCTAAGAGCATTGTGTTTTCCAGGTTTCCTGTAGTATTAGTAAAAGGTACAGCTTCAAAAGGAATTGCAAAGCTTTCACAGAATACTGTTAAGCTATGTTGCTTTCCATTAAAACAATTATCTCAGTAAGGCTGGGAAGAAATGAAGAGGGCAAAACAGCAGTATGGCTTTGCTGGATTCTTTCTGGAAGATTCTCAAAGACATCACAAGAAAAGGTTTGAAAACATGCTGTGTCTGGCTAACTTATTCTTCTCCCTCCTGTCACCCAATTGACACCCTCTAAAGAAAGCCAGGGCCAGAAGAATTCTGAGTAGAAATTACTATGCAGAGTAATGTTTTCCAGATGGGGCTGGTTCCCTGCAAACACTCAGTGAGTGCAGTTTCAGCCCTTGTTTAGCCCTACATGTGAATAAGCCGACTTGCCTAACCATTACTTGTGAATAAGCTGACAAGAATGACATGGGACCTAGAGAAGTGGAGAATACCAGCTCTCTGCTGCTTGTGATGAAGACCTCCTGTGTCTGCAACCACAACAGGCATTTGCTATGTCACCTCAACGGTCAGTTTATAAGCATATGGATTCCTAGATCTTTGCAACCTGGACATGATTCATCTGATCACCCTCTTCTAGTTAGTGAAGAGGTACAGGCACTTTTAGACTACAGTCTTTGCATTCTCAGAGAGATGTTTAAAGCAAAACAGGTGAATCACACTTACAAGTGCCTATTTTCCTGCACTGACCATAAAGGGAACTTAAAGAGACTAGCTGAGATCGGGACATCTACGTTGCAACCTTTCACTGAGATGAGTTCCACGCAAATGATTCTGCTGTCTAATAATGTGTCTGGAAGAATTTTCTCTTCTCTCCAAGTACAAGTTCGCTTGCATTCTGTCCATGCACATGCCATACCATCTACTGGGTTTGGGATTTATTAATACTTTCAGGCACAACTGAGAGAAGACCAAAGTGCAATTGTTTACTACAAGTGAAACTTTAAAGAAGTGTGCAGAAGTTCCAAGGGTGCCTGAAATCTCAGTCCCTAGGAAAAAAGCAAAGGTTTCGTTTTATGCTCATCCAGCAACTGACTTTTTAAAAAAGTCAGATTAATTCAACCCAAACAGTAAAATGATCTGACCACAGGGAACACAGTCATAGGGTATCTTTCTTTTAGCAGGGTAGCTAAAAGTGCACTTTCACGCTGCGGTGCTAAAGACACAGTCCCTATGCTACTGAAGTCATGTGTTTTTATCCGTTCTGATGGCAGGCTTCAGAATTGTCAATCTGGTATGAAAATTTACTGAACATTATTTTTTGAAAAATTCACATAATATCTTTTAAAAAAAAATAAACCGGATTGTGATGCTATTACTGGTTTCTCTCCATCCAGTTTAAAAACTAAGGTCTACACTGTAAATTTATTTGCAAATTGCTGTAAATTGAATTAATATAACTACAGTTCTGGAGGCATTCAATTAAATTAATAACATTAACTGAAATTATGTTGTCAGCCTTTTGTCAGGTTTTGAAAAGATGGTACAGATTAGTTCAATCAGCTTGGTTTTTACTTATTTTCTTTTGTTTCTTTTTTTAATTGTAATTTCTGTTTGTAATTATTACTGTAATTAATAAAGGTTTACGGCAAACAATAAAAAGCTGTTGACTAGAATAGCTTGTTTGTGTTTTTCTAATAAGATATAGCATTTGCTTTCTGATGATTCAAGTGGCAGGTTATGTGAACATTTCTATTTCTGATCCTTCTAAGGCTTTTGTCTCTTGTCTGTTAAGTATTTTGTGGGGGAAAACATGATCATCAAGTCGGCAATCTGCCTAGGATTTCAGAATGGCATGAAAATAAATAATTACACATGATGAAAACATTTAGGATATTACATTGCAATCATTTCATATCACTGACAGATGCATTTCAGGAAGAAAAACAACATTACATAAAGTCTAGTGGTACGTAAACAAGGGGATTTAAAGACTGATGGATATTGCTGTCTGTTTTCTCCCTAGGATAAAGTATCAACTGTAATACTTTAAAATTAGGTTGTGTTTGGGTTTTTTTGTTTTTTTGGTTTTTTTTGGGCCACAACAGAGAAATCTGCAGGTGGCTGATAATAAATAAGACTACTTTGGCAGTCTGTAATAGCTCTTACTGGAAAGAGTAAACTGGAGGGAACGGAGGACCTAATTTCATTGAAGGATTTCCCTCCAAGATCACCTGAACTTGTAAACATCTTACCTTGGTCACCTACCTAATCATTAGGAAGAACAGAGCTACGCAGTTCCAGGTTCCAGGCCTGCATAGTACAGTGCCTTTCTAATATTTGTAATTCCCTTCAGAATCCAAATGTAGCTGATATTCCCCTTTCTTTCTTTTATTCGTGCTCTGACTATAATGCTAATACTCATCTGAGCTTCTGCCCAGAAGGAAAGTTTGAGTTACATGCTCTATCAAAGGAGGAAGTGAAAATGATCATTAAAAGACAAGGTGACCTAATTTAATGTAGTTAATCTACTGTGTTAAAAATGGCTTGGACATGTCTGGTTTTCAGAAGTGCTACACTTCCAGAAGGCTGGTAGAAGACAGTGGCATTAGCATTTTCATAAAACAATTCCTATGCCCATATGTATGTGGGAACAGAAGCTTCTGACAGCTCTTATGGAGCTATGTATGTATCTATACTTTTAAGTATTTATCTTGCCCTCTGATCTCATAAACTGGATCTACTTAATAAAGACACCAACTTGAAAATCTTTTTAAACAAAGTTCAGGTATCAAAGTATGAGGAGATGTTGTTACGTGCTTGGTTTTTGTCAGCTCTTATGCTTGAAACCCTTGAAGTGAGGAGTGCCACTTCCACCCATTGTCTAGTGTGAACCTGCTTTTGTATCAAAGGAGCCCACTTGGCTTCTCCCATTTGGGAAACTACGTGATGACTGCATACTGCTGAATGAGTGATGCAGGGTCTGTGATTCACGTTGCTCTTAGCCTGAATTAGTGGGAGTTTGGGCCAGAGAAAGAGCGACTGAACACATTTTGCCTTTGAAATAAACAGATGAACTGTCTCATCAGTAAGGAGTCACGCAAAAAGCAGGCTATTCATAATGAGAAGTTGTTTGTGCTAATTTGTGACAAACATGTGAGGACATACAGGTTTTATTTACAGGGATGTTTATCCTGGAGAACACTCAGGGGTCCTTATCAGTGTTTCTAAATACCTGATGGGAGGGAGTAAAGAAGATGGGAGCCAGATGCTTCTCAGTGGTATCTCGTGACAGGACAAGAGGCAATGCACACAAATGGAAAAATGGGAAATTCTATTTGAACATAAGAAAAAGCTTTCTTACTAAAGGTGGTCAGATACTGGAAAAGGTTGCCAGAGAGACTGTGGAGTCTCCCTCCTTGAAGATACTCAAAACCTAGCTGCGAACAACATGTTCTAGGTGACCCTGCTTTGAGCAGGGGTGTTGGAGTAGGCAGTCTCCAGCAGTCCCTTCCAACCTGAGTGAATATGGGATTCTATCAAGTAGTGGTAAACAGTGGATGCATAAGCAGTAGAGGTACAGATTGCTCCTTCTCCTGGTTTGTCCTTTTAGCTTCTGGAGTGAGTAGGTTAAATATTAGTCGTGTTCAATAGTCATTGATAGATCGTCTCTGCATGAATTTGTTTAATTATTTTAAAACTATGCATGTAATTTCTCTGGCATGTCGTGATAATGAATGCCACAATTTGAATAGGCATAACATAGTTCATGTGGCTAGGACTATAATACCAGGCCAGTGAATTCTTCAAAGCACAAAGCTCTTAGCCATTGATATCGGTAGGAAGGTTGCATGGGGATCGGAGGGAAAATGTGAGTTTCTGTGGTAACAAAACACTTAGGTCCTTATGATATATTCAGTGCCTTTTGTTTACATTTGCAAATTACTGAAAAAATCTGGTCTGCTCTAGGCTGCTGCTGTATGTGGTTCACTTTTATCTCTCTGCTCCTTCTTTCCCTTTCCTGTCTTTGAAAGGCTTCTGTCTTGTTTTTGTAGCATTTCCTTCCACGGTGCAACTCTCAGCTCCTAATGGAGCTATTTTCACTCCAGTGCCTACCGTAGCTGAACCACTAATATGACTGCTTCTTGATGAGATAGTTTTGATTCCAGATGACTTTTATGTGCTTTAAAGCAGATAGTCCAGCAAAGGAGGACTTATGACTGTGTACTTGGGTAGATAATGTTGGATTAACTTGCCTCAGGCTTGTAAGGGTCTCTGCAAGCATGAGAGAGGCTAACACATAAAAAAAAGTGATAGGTGGATTTCCAGAGATCTTTATATATATGTATCTATGGCTATGTAAATGGTAAAAAATGAACACAGTGCTGAGAGAGAGAAGGTTCAGGAAGAAAAGTAAATAAACAGAAGATTCAGTATAAATCCTTGTAATGTCAGGCAGGCAACATTAAGTAGTAACTGTAGAAGCATAAAGAAATTAATTCCTAATAGAGTAGCATACTTTTTACTGTATGAAGGTGAAAAAGTTCTCAAAACATTGGGTCTGCCAGAGGCTATCAGCCACTCAGGGACTAACAATTGCCCTTTAGAAAAATGTGCAATGCACAAAGATATACAAAATATTGTCGGATCAAGGCTGTAGCGAAGACAAACCACTGGGAGAAGATTGTTGTCCTACTGATGTAAAATTGCCTCTTAGTAAGCCAGCAGGGGATTTGCCTCCAGCAGTTTACCTATAGCTGTCCCCAGCAGATTTGTGAAGAGCGTTGGCTTTGTGCGCATAGTTAGATATCTTATAGTAGCCCTCTCAGTGGGCCACTATCTGTGGTCTCACTGCTCTTGCAATCTTCATATGTAACATTTTGAAAGTGTTCCCCATACACTTGAGAATTTAGAACAAAATCTTTTATCAAAATGATAAATTTGGTAATGAGCTGGTTGAGTGTCAGCATCCCTGATGAAGGCAGTCTAACAAGTGAGTTTTACTGAATGCATACACAACTGCAAAAAGCTAAGCAATGATACGTAATCATGTTAGCAAGAGCTCACTCTTAGCTGTGCAGTGGTCAAACACTAAACTGGATCTGCAGTCTTGTCATTTGGTATGATTGTTTCTCCCAGGGTGCTGGAGATATCTTAAAAATTATGAGAGGAACAGCGTGGGAAATAGAAAATGCAAAAGGAAAAAAAATAATCCTTATGCAGAGCTATTCTCTTCATCTTATAAAATGTTTAAAAAACTGTGCTTGGAAGGCATTGTATGTTCCTGTCTCTTTTTACCGAAAAGTGATGAAGAAGGTATTTCTGAAGAGGGTGCTAGAACTGTATGAGGATACATACCTGCCAGTGATCCAAACGCTTCAAAATAACACCGTTAAAATCTAAGCGGCTAATATGTTAGGAAATTATTTATTAAAGCATTTTTATAAATATTGTATTATCAGGTCTTTGCATTTGTATTTCTATGCTCATCACTGTATATTGAATTGCAGATATTAGTAACTGAATCTTTTTAAAGAAATAATTTTAAAGTCAAAGATTATGATATACAAGATAAAGAACAGGTAATGCTTACATCTTGATATCATGCTAATACAAGGCATCGTCTATCAGAACTACCATTTGTTCCAAGCAGAACTAATTTGAACAGATCAGGCTCATTATACCCAAGAAATGCACTTGATTTAAAGAAGCAAGGAGAAGTTACTGCCAACCATTCTTACTTTTCTGGTGGTGAGACCTCTGTGTGCCTGAACTCTGATACCTGTGCATCCTGCTGAGCTGTGTCCAGCCATTGGATAGGTGAGGTTTTGTATCAGACCAGGATTAACTTGTTTGGAGTTTCTTCCTCTTCTTATTTGTTCCATTGCCTCTTCTGCAAATGGACATTTTCTTCTTACTTGTCCTCTGTACATGATGTGGCTACTTATATTCTATTGCTAGTGGTTAACATCAACAGAGAAAACATATTTGAGCAGTTGAATGTGGGAAACACGCTTGCAGTATGTGTTTTTCTTTGAATGGTGAAAAGCCACTGGATTTGGGAGAGGAGTCAACTGGAAATCAAACTGTCCCAAATATGTTCTAGCTCAACACATTTAACCATTATACTATGGTTTTGAAATTTCTTGCAATAATTTTTATGTCTTGTAACTTTTGTTACCAGTGGCTATGATTTAAACATGCGCTGAATTAAAGCAGCTAGTTATTTATGAAAAAATCACTCACTATTCTTCACTGTCTTTTATGCTAGCTGTTAATTGCCATGAGTGTTAATAGCCTTTAGAACTGCATCTAGTTTTGCTTTAAAGACTGTAAATTAAAGAAAACTCATCACATAAGAAAGTTGTTAAATTCCTTGTTAACTGTTTCCACCTATTTTTAGGTCAGTCTCCAGTTTCTGTATCTACATATTGAATTAAATAATGTCTTTCCTCTGCTAGCTTAAAGATCCATCTACTTTCAGAAATTTCTCTGCTGTGTAGGTATCTAGAGACTGATCAAGCCCTGTGTTCGCCTTCCATTAGAGAAACTGCATAGACCATGCTTTTAATTCTTCAATAACAAAGCTGTATCTGGATGTGCCACTGTAATTTGAACAGCTTTCTGAACTTTTGTCTGTGTGACATGAGGACCAGACAAAATGCTATGTACCAAATGATTACTACTTCACCACTTCTACTGCATAGTGTCTGTTAATGCACTGTAAGGTTGCGTTTTTCCTCTCAGCTAAAATTAAATCACTCTCAGCCCATATTCAGTTGGTCACCCCGTCACACCCTTGTAATTTTCTCTGTTTTCTGCAGTAAAATTTCTCATCTGCCAAATTACACAAATTTGTTATTTCACTCAAGTTTACAGATGCATGAGTTTGTCAAAGCTATGTATGTATGTATGTATGTATTTATTTATGTATGTATGTATTTAATTATACCTTTGAAAAGGTACTTAAAGGAAAAATATCATTATGAGAGTATAAACATCATTATGAGAGTATGGGAGAAATGAAGCAGAGATCTAAAATTTAAGTGCTCCCTTATTATTCCTTCTTCTTGTACTACAGGTTCTGACTCTACTAATGTGATGTGCCAAAGACAAACAGATAAGGAGCCAGAGATTGTGTTAGCTTCACTAAGAGGTTTTGCATGTGGACCAAAAAGTTGTATGATAAATGGTCTTAGCAGTATAGCTCCTCTGACTGTCCATGTGCCTATATCCATCTGATATTTTCAACCAAGTATTCTGAACAAAAAGGCTAAAGTTTCTGGATTGGTAGTGCTGAAGGGTATGCATCAATATTTTGGGGGTTGATTCTTTCTTTTCAGTTTGCTCTTTTTATTTTCTGCTTGCCAGTTTGTAAATGTTCTGCAAGTCTAGTTCAAATTTTCAGGTTCTTTTACAGAGGTACCAAACCCCAGGGAAAGTGTCAGTTTTGGTTTACATCTGAGAAAAGCCCCAGACTGTCTGAAATATTGGAGAACAGCCGAGTTGATTTCTTCCTAAAATATAATAATCTTTACAACTGTTACAATGTCCAAGATATCTTACTTACGGAAATGTTTCCCATAGAAATTCAGAAATCATTATTGGCTCCATCCCTCTCCTGTATTCCTTTTAATTTTTTTTTTTTTTTAACTTTGCAATTCTGTTAATGTAAGTGAAGTCAGACTGGTATAAAACTGATGTGAGGGAATGGAAGACTGGATTTCGTCTGAGTGCACTGATGTATTGTGACCGGAGTACTGACATTTAGAGAAGATAATGTAACTGTGAAAATGTCATGTTCATTATCAAGATCTGAATGTCATCATCCTGTGACCTCAGAGTTCTGTAAAGATTGGTAACTATAAAAATAGCTGTTGTGTTTTCCTTCCCATTTGTCTTCTGAGCAGAGTTTCTACTGCTTTGGGAACAGCACTGACATTTATTTGAGAACTGTAGTGGCAGGCATGAAATCACATCCTGAAAACAAACATATAGAAACTTGTTGAGACATGCTGGCAGCTAGATACTTTCAACTGTGTTGCTTTTCAGATCTCCGTAGGCAAATGTTTTGTAGAAAATGGGTGTCACGGAAGAGATGTGAGCAATATGGATAATACTGACTTCTCAATGTTCATGAAATTCTTGACTTCTGATAGATTCTTCTCTGAGCCTAGGCAGGAGTGAATGTGAGAAAGATGATAGGTTCTTTATATGGTACCTTGTCTGGCAAGTGACTGACTTGCAGAACCTCTAGAAAAAACAGCTGTATTACAAATGCTAATGCAGTCTGTGACCTTTGTGTAATAAGAACATTGATAATGGATTTTTCCAGTGGTGCACTCATTAATAAAGCATAGGGAATGGGGCTGGTACAATGGGTGTGAGGCAGATAGAATTAATATCTTTAATCATCTCTTCTTGATGACTGAACTGCTTCATACACATTTATCTTGGAGGCATGGGCTGGAATTTGTACATCTGACCTCTACAACCTCATTAATATCCAAGTAAAGATTAATATGCTTTTCAGGATGATGCTAGACACCTTTCTACCTGGCCTTATGTCTGAGAGGCCACAGGTGCTGAAGTCTAACACAGGATATACTTATTAGGGTATCCAGTTTCCTGTGAGGGTGAAGGGTTATGCCTTACAGAGTGTTTTCTAGAGTTCTGTCCAGTTTTAGAAGTCAATGGTAACACAGTCCACTTAGAGCAGGATATGAATTAATTAATTTTCATTGAAATGTTCTGCCAGTGATCTGCTAATTTGTACGGAATCTTCCCAACAAGAAGCAGAATACTGGCTCTGTGTTCACCGGGCAAGGAAGCCACTCTGCTGCTGGGAACAGTGTTGGCATGCTTACCAGGAAAAAGGTAAAACATGCTCCTACAGGAATGTGGGAGACAGCGTGTATTTAGGCAGGATTTAGAAGCATTAGCGGTATGTTAGTACTGTATATACTGTGTACAACAGAATCCTTCCCTGACTGAGTTAACCTGGTGGGGAGCATTGGGCCATGCATGTTTTGAGAAGGATCCAAAAAATAAGGCAATAAATGAAGGAAACACATTCTGTGATCATCATGTGCAATTATCCTTCATTTAGATAAGAATCAGGCCATCACTAGAGGCATTGTAAATCCCACTGGTATCATAGAAATAGCCCAAGAAAGTAAATATTAATCTGTAAAGCACTGCAGAGGCCCTGTATTCCGCCTATATGAATGTGTGAGAAAGTGGAACTCAGCCACGCTGCTTTTGTTAAAAGACATTTGATGCTGTTTTTGAAATGTGGATCTGAGATGCTTGGTAGAGAGTTCTCTGGCCTCAGTCACGTAATCTCTTCACTACAGACTTATTTTGGTGACTCTTTAGTGGTACAAGGCTTTACAGTCACTCAGATGTTTCCTGGAAGAGGTTAGTTTTAGACCAAAATTGAGTTCAAGAGTGGACTGAGTAATATCTGAGGCTGGGGAGGTTGATAGTGATCTCTTTGTTGACAATGTGGAAAGGTGTAATTACTACTTTTGGAATTAGTTTGGATACTGTCAATTTGTTGCCAGTGTGGCATATGCAGTATGTTTTAATGAAATAAATGTTGCCATGGACACATATTAAAAATATGTATTACCTGTCAACCCTCTAAAGGCTGAAATGCAATCTGTAATGAGGAAAAAGGTCCAAAGAACAAAGAACTGCACGAGGGATTTGAGATGGCGCGGAATCTGCTCTGAATTTCTCCAAGTAGCACCTATTACTTCAGCTTTATATTTCGATTACCTGTAAGAGAGAGAGAGAAGTAAGATTGTGGAAAATGTGTATTTTTTTGAAATAAAACTGTCAAAAAGTCAAAAGAGTAAAATGATGAACAGGAGGCCTGTTTTCTACTAACCATGTTGCTTATGTGCTCCCACAGTCCCGTTCCTCGAGCATCCATAGTGCTTTGCTCTGGGAGGGTACCTGACAACATCATGAGCTGTTTACTTTGAACACCAGATCCAAAACACCCAGGCTTGCCCTTCAGCCTGTGTATACAACCTTCATCCAGTGTGTAGGTACATCTGCTTGCTGTGATACCATAGTGGAATATCTGAGGTGGAGTTGCCCAGATGTGCCTAGTGACTAGCCAAATTGGAGCCCAGAGTGGTCCCAGGATGTCTGGATAGCCTTTGCCAGTACTGTGCATATTTAGATGAAGTAGTTTGGTCTTTCAGCTTCTACTGTATATAGTTATACTGTATACCTCCTCTTGGTAGTGGTAACAATATTAAACCCTAAATGCCCTGTCCTGGGTCCATTTACATTCACATGTGGGTTTCTGTGTTGAAGGGATTAAAAAAGCCTGGCCTGGGTGTTCTTCAGATCAACACCTTAAAGAGATGGGAAACTCACATTACTCCTGCCATGTTGTTCTTGAGGGGAAGGGAACTAATAAGGTTTTGGGGGGCACCTAGTCACATGTATACTTGAGAAAAAAAATACCAACTCCCTCCAAACCAAAGACTTTGTACCGCCAAAGCCCATAGGTGCAGTCCTGAGAGGACTCTGGGACTCGCATCTTGCAGGTGGTGCTTGGGCAATGGTGGCAGCTAGGAACAGGCCCAGACTCCTTATGGAAGATTTGAGGATGCTGTTTCATGTTGAAGTTCTGAGTTTATAGGGTACTGGCCTTCCTTTTTCTGTCTTAGTCGGCTGAGTTGCCAGGGTAGACACTCCCCTTCGGCAAGCAGATTTTTAGTCATATCTGTGCTTTATGAAGTCTATCAGAGGATCCTGAAGGGTCTGAGATGGAGAGTGGCAGCCTTCCTTCCATGCGGCAGCCTTTGCAAGGGGACTGACAGATGTGTCTAAAAGCTCAAAGAGAAGATCATGAAATCAAGAAAACCAACTGGCAATTTAAATGTTTTACATACTTACCACTGGTACCCGCACTTTCCTTCTGTCATTAAACGTATTTAAATTCTCCCTAGCATGACTGTCAGGACGTAAATCAGTCCCCCCTCCAGTGCAAATTTCAGGCAACAGCATTTCTCACAGATAGCCTCTAACAAGTATTTAGCACCCACTGGTTCTTCAGCACATCTTGCATAAAGACTTCCCTGAAGTGTTTAGGGAAATACAAGCTGGAAGGCTCTCTTAACCCTACCAGCAGACTCCCTTCTCCCTGGAGAAAGTCAATTGCTGTTAACTTCACCTGAAAGCACTGGTCTCTGCAGCACCTTTTGTGGTCCTCTCTGTCCTTACGCTTCCCTGAACACTGAGAAACGGTATTGGGACCATCTTCTTGTCTAGTTAGGGTTCTGGCAGCCTGTACAATGAATCCATATGAATCAGATTTTTGTATGCTTATTTGGTGGTAAAGGTGGGATGTATTTAGTCACTGCTTATTCTTGCATCTTTTGCTTGAGTTTTACTTGTGGCATCCCAAAGTATCAAATTAAGATACTGCTTTGCATTAGAGAGAAACAAGAGAAAATCATACACTTCATTATGAAGCATTCTAACTGTATTTAGGAGAAATCATACTGTTCAGAATGAGACCATCTGATTATTTGTGAAATAATAGAATATACTGTGTTCCAGGGGACTGAGTGGATATAATGATCAGATTGCAGCTCTGGTACATAGTGTGCTGAAAAACACTTGATCTTACTTCATTTTTTTCTAAAGCAATTCAAGTTCTTCCCCCACTTGCATCTACAGGCCTCTGGCTTTTTTTTCAAGAAGGGCCGTTCCCATTTATTCAAAATAGAATTTTGCCTGATTTAGGATTGCAATTTCAGGGTGGGTGTTTATAATTCTCACAGATGTCTTTACCACGCATAGGGATTAGAAATTACAGTGACACAACCTCTGGGAAATGACATGAGCTATATTAACCATAGAAAAACGTCTCAAGAGTTAGTAGAAAAAAACCCAGAAACTGTACTGTCAGGAGCAAATGTGAACTGGCATAAAAACAGTGTCATGCACCTTCCTTTCTAAATTCTGCTGTTTTGTTTGTTCAAGCTCGTATATACACAAAAAAGCTCTGCTAGGTTAAAAGGACTTGTGATAAGACTGAAATCACTATCTCACCCGTCACTAGGACTGGAAGTGTTCCTGTTACACTGCTTATTGGTTTTGAATTATAATGTTGCAACAGTAGGAATAACAAATTTTCTTAGACATAGAAACTCTTAAGATATGAAAGAATAAAAATAATATTCATTAAATCATAGCAGGCCCATGAGGCCATGCTAACCCTAAGAGGGGTCAACAGCAGATGCTTAGGTAAGAATGTAAGAAATGAGCAGCATTTAATGATGCTTTTTCCTACTATTTTGGTATGGAGGAGTAAGAATTTCCTGCAGTATTGAAGATGTAGTTGCCTGTACAGTGACCTGTGATGCTTTTTTGTCTTCCAGTACTTTCAAAGTAATGTTTTGTATTTCTTACAATGTTATCAAGTTATTTCATGGAATTACCCCATGGCCTCATTCCTGAGTGGCAATTGCCAGCTCAGAGCCCAGCATCATAAACATGCAATTATGATTTTCCTCCTCTGAATCATTTTAGATTTACCTGTACTGAACTTGATCTGTCATTTTGTCTCTCAGTCACTTAGTGGTAAGACCCTTTGCATTTCTGCAGTCAGCTGGTATCTCTGTTACCTTGCACAGCTTGGTATTGTTAACAAACATTGACAAACCTTATGCATATTATCTATCTCTTTATAGATATGGCGAACAGCGTGGCCTCAGGCAGAGCTTCATAGTGACCTCCCACAACATGAAAACTGAGTAAATATTCTTACCCTTTGTTTTCTAGCTAAGTAGCCATGTGAGTACCTTTCCTCTTGTCCATTTTACTTTGCTTCTTTAAGAGTATCTTACAGTAAGCCCTGCCAGATGCTTTGGGGAAATGAAAGGAGGGTGTATCAAATGCATCTTCCTTGTCCACATGTTTATTAAAAGTATAATCAGAGAATTCCAGCAGATTTGTGACACTTGACCTCTGTGAAGGCTGTGTTGATCCCCACTTTGTACCTGCTAATTCTATTCTTTAGAACAGTTGCTACCAATTTCCCCAGTATAGATGTTGATGTTATTTGCTTATAGTTCCTCAAATCTCTTTTGAAAGCCTTGTAAAAACTGTTGCTGCTTTTCTGGTCATGAGGCAGTTTTAAAGGATTTAGTGGTTTGGCTTTTTTATCCTTGAGAGTACCTTTAGAAATATGAGTTCCTACCATCTTGTCCTGTCCAATTGTTACCGCTCTTTCTTTTTTTCACTCCATAACTACTTCTGTTGACACCTTGAGTTGAGATAGACCTTCCATGTGCATACCATAAAAAAGTGTTCTGATGGGCACCAGCATATCCTCTTTTTTTTTTTTTTTTCCCTCACAGCAAATGCAGTTACAAAATACACTTAGTTTTTCTGCTATGGCTTCATTTTTTTCTGAGCTTTTCTGTTGTAGCCTCATGATCTATTGTCTCTGATACATTCCTTGCTTTTACTGTGTTTGAAAATTTATGATGTTTTTATTCCTTACCATGTTTCAGTTCTAGTTATTTGGCTTCTTCTCTGTACTTACCTGAACTCTGACAAAATATTGCAGCTATCATCACAAGAACTGTTTTTTGTGGAAATGTCTGGATTTGATTCTTTTCTCATTTACAACAGGTCAAGCTAAGAACAACACTAAAATCAGTGGAGTTTATCAGTGTTCTTTTCAAAGGAAAACAAAAGTTACAAACCTGGAATTTGCCAAAGCATTTTTGTGACCTCTAGATCCAAGAATCCCACATCTGTTGGTCTAGCAACTCCAGGATGCGGTCCTACCTCAGTCTCTAATAAAGAGATAATGATACATAAAATTTCAACCTAATGCCCTTTTTTGATCCCCATTCAGAGCACAACAAATGTCTGACACATGTTCAAGGCTACAGTATAAGACCTGCATCTCTAAGACTTTGTACCCAAATGCTTACTTGCCCCTCCCGCCCCTGGAGCCAAACAAGGGGACCATGCACCCTTTGGCAAAGAAACTATGATCCAAATACTCACTGGTTCCAATCAGAGTCCAGTCAGTCCTGTTGTTCTAGACACACAATTTTGTGAAAAAACCGCTCTTTAGCTTTTGAGTGTCTTTTTTCACTAAGGCCATCCAGATGACTTCCAAAATATGAGGTACGAAATTATCAGGAGCATTTGAAATTTTAGGCATGTAATTCTTGCTTTCAGCTAGAGGAATACTGGAAAGAATAATGTTACTGAAAACAACATGAAGGTATCCTGATACATCACTTAATGTACGTAGCGAAATGCCTTCCTATTCTTCAGGCAATACCCGCATTTCAGGCTTTCCCTTTGTATGGCCCATCTATGAACATGATACTGAACTGGCTAATCTGGTTTGAAAGGCTGAGCCACCCGTTCTTTGCTTATAAGCTTTTACTGCAAGCCCAGCAGTTGAACAGAGTATGTTACATTTAAAATATCAAAACAGAAAGATTTGAGGAAGTTTTTTGTTCCCCATCTCACCTTTCAGACCTCTGGCACTATTCCATCTAGATCACAGATGAAATAATTTAAATGAGGAATATGTGAGAATATAATACATACCGTGTGGATATAAACAGAAGTCAGAAGTAAAATTTATGAAACTTCTCAGACTCTGTCACTTGCAAAATTTACAATTAGTGAGACAAAACAAGCAAAATTATACCTCTTTTGCAAAGAGTAAAAGCAGATTGCTTTTGAGGAGACTGGATTCCCAGATTGTTTCAGATGAGTGACAGTGAGCTCTGATGTTTGAACTACAGTGAAGGAAATAAAAAGAAATCCTCTCCCCCCCTCCAATTTTTTAAAGTAATTTGGGGAGAGATAAGCAGAGGATACCTGTCATATGGCTTTATTAAAATGTAATATGATAATATCAATTTGTCGGAACAATAATTGTCATCCATAATTGTACTAATGTGGTATCTGCTTATAAGATATATTGCCTTTGATTAAATTCTTCAGAATTGCATGCCTATGAAAGATGCAGAAAGTGATGTGTTTAATCTCAGCCCAAAGGAGATGCATCTTTGCTGCTTTGCATGTGTGTTTGGAAATACATTGTCTCAGCTGTATACCTAGGAGTCTGGCTTTGTTCCCGCTTTCTTCTCTGACTCTTCTTCACCAAAACACAATGGCGACCTTTCCTGTTGCCGTTATTTAGCTGACAAGTACAGGAATATCTCCCTCCCTGAAGGAATCTGGTTGTGACCCTGGGCTGTGTAGCTTGCTGGAGTCTTCTCTTTATGCAGCAGAAGTCCCATTACATTTTCTCACTAACCAGAACCATTATATCAGAAGTACTCAGAACAGTTGGGATGCTGTTCATGATGGGTGAGTGGATTCCCACTATGAAAAACAAAGGCCCCATTGCTAGTTTAGCTCCACATTGGAACCTTGTTTAGAAATGCTGGAGAAGTAACTGCAGAGCCACAGTGTCTTACTAACTTTGGCAAAGAGGGAAAGCCTACAGCTTTCCTTTCTCTGAGAGTCAGCCATGTAATACAGAATAGTCAGAACTTCTCTGAAGTAAGCAACAACTGAGATACATATAACAAGAGTCATCCTAAATGCTGATATGATATGAAGAAATGCTTTGTGGGAATGAGAACTGTTAGGTTACAGAATCAATTCTGAAAGGAAGCAGGAGGAACACAGATCTGCAACACTGACAATTGGCAGGCTATAAAATGTACTGAAACAGTAAATAAGAAAATGTAAATACAACCATGTAGTTGTAAGGAGGCAGACTTCGTTGCTCACTTAGTGTTCTTCCTCTCTGACTTCAGTGATTCTTGCCTAATTTATTACACTCCCTGTTGTTCATGAACTCAGGATTCTTTCAGTAACTGAAAACAGGTCATGTCAAGACAGAGGATGAGGAGAAATTGATGGCAATATGAGGACAAGATTTTTTTTTTAAATAGTGGGTAAAGCTTGCTCCAGTCTCATTTGACTGTTGGCAGTGCACTCCCATTCTTGGAAAATTATTTTAGCAGGCTCTCTGGGCAAATACATACAGGGGCGGAAGTTATGATGCAGTTCTAAAGTAGAAAAATAACTCATAACTCAAGCTTTATGTACTTTAAGCTATTATAAGCAGCTGTGAAAACACATTTATTTTAACTATTTGCCTTAGCTTCAAAATTTGTAATTGGAATGAGAAATCACAGGGTGTTCCCTTTCTATTTCCTTTTTTAAGGATTTGTGTGCAGGGCTTCTTTACACCTGTGGATTCCAGAGCTATAAGTAATGCAATAAAAGCCTAATCCAGATCTCACTGAAATTGGCAAGTGGCTTTCCATGGGCTTTATGGGGCTTTCTGATGGACCTTCTCTAGCTTTGGATCAAGCCAGATGCTTTACTGTTTTCAGATCTACATGAAAAACTTTGCCTATTTTGAGGGTCTTGTTTAGAAGCTGGGGCAAGACTTAGCTCACTTTCAGGCTCTGACATGCCTGAGAAAGTTGCACATCTGCAACATTGCAGAGTTGCAACTCTGTCTGCTGGGGTTTAAACTAAAGCAGAAATGACAGCATAAGGGGCCTAATGTCTGGCCTGAAGTGGTTTTTAGGAAGATGCTGAGATCTTGGACTGTGCTACTCTGAGCATGCACCAAAACACAGGGTGCTTAGAGAACTTGGGGTGCCCCCCATCCAACTGGGGAGTTTTGGCAGTGATAGACTAGAGCCTTCTGACCTGTTTCTTGGATTGGAGACATAAGCTTCCTCCACAATCCCAGCATGAACAGTTCTCCGTCTTGCTATTTTTGTATTTCCCTCATATAGTCTACCATCTACTTCACCCCCTTTTGTTTAACAACTGAATGAGAGTTGTTTTAAAATCCAAAGTAGGACTGTAGAGTGTTTCATGACCAGGTATAACAGGAATAGCTCATTCTTAACTCATTTGAGAGTTTGCTTAAATTTTGAGAGTACCTTTCCAGAAAGTACAGGACCCTGCAAATTCAGATCATCAGAAGAAATTCATACCATAAAAACCAAGAAACCATAGATTAAAATGTAATGCTGAGCAGTTCCATGTAACTGACTTCATTACCTACGAATGAAAAAAGGAAAGCTGTCTTCTGCCGCGATTTCCTGGGACCTTACAGAGAGCTCTATGGAGTGAAAGCCAATAGATGGGTCTGCTTGGAAACACTTGCTGTTGCTGGAGTGATTGACCCTTCTGGTGGTGTGGGGTTTCCCACTCAGTGCTCAACAACTGTAGGCTTCACTCATTTTTTCTGGTCCTTTTCATGGGTAGGAAGATCTCTTTTTTTAGAGGTAAACAACTGTGTGGTATCCATGACTATGAGATGCTAATCTCTGTGATTATAACCACTGTGAATCACTACGTACATTTTGCCACTCAGTAGAGGAGAGTTTATATTTCTTAGCAATGCTGCTGAGATTAAATCTTCTCCATACAGGAACTCTAAGGGACTCTGAGGAGGGTTGATTATATCCACACTGTGCTTACTTTAAGCTCATTAAGTTACAATTCAAATGATATCTGTGAAGCTTATTGAAAAATTAAATTGCTTTTAAGGTTGCTAATTATGTTTTGCTTTGTAGGATATAGTATCTAGTTTTAAGAAATCTTGTTTTAAAACCACTGAAAATTAGTATGATAACACATAGTGCTATTCTTTTCTTCAGTAGTAGTGAGATAGCTTCATATGCATCAGAAGGACTGGTTCTGTTTATTTTGCATTTATGTTAAATTGTGAAGGTCAGCTAATCCACTGTGTTACATGAGTTCTATTTCAGAGGAAGTCTAGAATGAGAGAGTAACCTTTTCACAGAGTTCTTTCTCCAGCACTATTTGTGGTATGCTGAATCCCTGCCTGGTCTGATCGTGCCTATACTGAAGTTTCAAGTTCACGTTTTCCTTGAGGCTTCATAGAGGTGTTTGATAGATCAGAATTAGTTTGTATCTTCTGAGGAATAAGATAGGTACAAAAAATGGAGAAAGGTTTAAGCTGGAAAAGCAAGCACTTGTATTTAGTAAAAAAAATGGGGTACTTGCCTATTATTTTCTTTAAAACTCTTTCATTCAATGTACAGACTAGATGCAAAGTGAATTGAATTAAGGTTGACCATGCACTCTGAATTCTGAAATGTTCTGCTTTTCAGTCATAATTTAGGTCCCAATTTTAGGCACATTGATTCCAGAGAATAGGGTGGTAGGGACAAGGATTACAGTTCTTGCCTATACCTTTCGTGTGTAGAGTTCCCACTTGCTTTGAGAGAGGGGTGAGACAGGAACCAAAGGGGTCCTGCAGAGAAGTGCCTTCATGTTGGTTAAGACTTTCATACTTTATAGGATGACTCCAGTACTCGGGAGGAGTGGAGATTGTCTCCAGCATGGATTTTTCTCTGGTCTGATCTTAAAGGCATTTGCCTGCAATACGAGATCTGTGAGTTCAAGGTTGGGGGGGGCTTACATGTCAGTCTTCTCTTTCTTCAGTAGTGGTCTAATTTCTTTCTTTGTTCAAAAAAACCCCCACAACCTCTTGATTTGCTATCTTCTTTTCCTTCACTCACTCCCTTCATTGCTCTCCTCTCTCTCCCCATCAGCGCCTGTCCCCAAATGAGGGTGTTGGAGTCTAAGTTCTGAGTGGAAGCTGACAGTCATGGAGAAGGCCTGAATGAGGCACCTATGCAGATGTCTGCCAGTATGGCTGGTCTTTTGTATAACTGACTCCTGCTCTCTTCTTGTTTGGTGTTTGGAAAGGCCAAGTTATGCAGAGCGGTACCTAGGATTTTTACAAAATCAATGATAAAATGAAATGCTTCATTTAACTGCCTATAATCCATCTTAGATGCAAAACAATTGCTTGCAAAACAATCCCCTTTATATTTTCATTACAATCTTCACTTACTTGTTATTTTTTAATAGTTTTTGTTCTTACGTGTTTTGTTTTTGTCTGAACTGCTTCATGTGTGGCAGTGAAATGCCACATGAATGCCCAGTTACTTTTTCATACGGGTAAGAGTCCACAAGTATCTCACATTTGGTTCACCATTTGTTAGGAAATATGTGGGTTTTGATGTAACAAAATAAATTTCAGGCATTAAGTTCACAACATCTTTGATTTTGTTGTTCGTGGAGCTTAGTTACTCTTTTAATACAATACGATACGGATATTTGACTATATTTGTCAGTCTTTCATCTAAACAAAGTGAAAAATATTTTGCTTTGCCCAAATTATCTTTCAGCTCATTTGTAATATCATATCTGAGTGGGCTCATTCTTTTTTAGCTGTGTCCTGCTGCATATTTTGATGCATTCAATACTTTTAAACCTAAATCTTCAAGAATGACATAGCAGAAGACAATATAGTTTCTTTTATGCGGTCCTTGTCAGATAGGAGCTTTCCATATTGAACAATAGAACATGCCACCTAATAATTTATTAAACAGTAAAGTTGGGTTTAGTCCTTGTTGATGTGCATCCCATTGAAGTGGATTAGGAGCTTTGGAGAGAATTACAAGTTAATTAAAAAAATAAACTCATCCTTCTTCTCAAAATACTGTCAAACGTTATCTCCTAAGCGTGCTGCTCAAGTAATAAGAATTCTTCTTTCTTCACTTTGAAAACCATTTTTTTGTGATGCCTTTCAAAAAAGCATTTAACAATGAACATTCTACAAAATCTTTTCCTTTTAATAATGCTTTACTCTTTCATTCAATCACTATGTGCTTGAGTATCTATCATTTTCTAAAACATCTTCCAGCACTTGTTTTTACTTTTTTACCTCTAGGCTTCACCACTATGAAGTCAAACAACTAAGGGTCATGGTGTATATATATAACACTTCACAATTTTTAACCTTTCTTTAAGGCACTTTTAACTGCATGAATCAATTTACTTTTCCAGAATTTAAATAATAATATCAATTGTATCAAGAGAGTCAATCAGCTTGCTTCAGAAGTGGGATGCAAGTGAGGCTCAGCACTGACTCCCACACAGAAGTAGCCTCTGGATTATGCCATTCCACCAGAGTCTTCATTCCTTCTCTTCGAAAAGTTTGCATGTAGGGAAGCTTTGTATAGGTGTGTTATGAAAGAAATAGTTTTATAATAAGAAGTGCTGTAGACATTATTACTGGTGCCCACCCAAACCTCTCTCAGTGGCAGTGGTGCTGTTGTTTCATTACCACTGGCCTAGATGTCTGCTGCAGAGGGTGAGAGTCCTTGGGCTTTTGTAGCACTGAAGTGATACGTCTGAAGATGTACAGAAGCTGCCCTGTTGTCTCCACTTTCCTCCACTTCTATCTGTCTCGTGTTCTTTATAGCCCATTTGGTTCTTGGTTTCCATTTAATTTCTGGTGATGTTCATTCCATCTTTTGAACACTTCTCATCTCTATGCCACTTTAGATGTCATTCTGGGTCTACAGTCCTCTTGCCCAGCCATCTTTACCTCTCAAAATAAACTCTCCAGATCATTTAACTAAAACATTGCTAACAACCATTGTATTTTTTCTTTGTTGATCTTTACAAAACTGAAGTCTTTGAGTAAGTATAAAGAGATAAATTAGAATGCTAATAAATACAGATTGAGCAAGTGACAGTTTTTGGAATTAAATATATGGCACTGAGCTTGCAAATAATTATCCTACAAGTTTTGGGGGCATAACATTGGTGTACTTCTAGTTAAATTCCCCTACTTTAAATAGTCAGTGATGTAAATCTGACTAACCAGCATCAGGAATTCCTCAGAGTGGATGTCAACAAGGGACTTTCAGTAATTTCAGAGGGGAGATATTTGTAAGCTGAAAAAACATTTTTGTTACGTTTATTATTAGGATTAAGATAAATAGACCTATTATCCCAAAGTTTTTTACAAAATGTAGTTGCACAATATTAAGACAAAACTGAAGGGAACTTCTATGAAGTAACAGAAACTCCAGATGCATTCTTGTCCAAAGACAAATTTGACTGATACCTAAAGCACAACTCCCTTGGACTCTGTTCTGTGATGGCAGAAGAACATTTTTTATTCTTGCACCTTAAAGTACACAGTTGGCCTGTGTCAATGCAGTCACCTTTCTTGCTTAACAGAGAAGAGAACAGATGATAGAAGTTAAATTAGAAATGTGAAAGTGCTAAGTGAGAAAGTGCTAGAGAGAGATTTGTTCATTTCTCTCACCTCCAAGTCTGCAGTAGCTTCCATGTACAAAATGTGGAGGCCTGTGGCCTGCAGGATCACAAGGGATGCCTGCTGGAGCAGCTGGAGGCTATGAAAAGGCAAGCTGGAAGGCACTGACTTCAAAGAGACCTTTATACGTCAAACAGGAAGAAGAGGATAATCTTCAAAAGTGCAGTAATAGGAATGAAAAAAAAAAAGGGCAACAATACAAAGCGCAGGACCCTTAGTTAGGAAATAATAGAAAAGCATCTTCTGTAGTAATGTAGGAATTCATCACTAAGAAAGACCTGACTAGAAAAAAAGAGCTGAGTTATTAAGAGCTGGATGTAATTAGCAGCAGTCAAGGGACCAGTATGAGCAACAACTGTGTTACAGCCATGAAATACACAAATATGTTCCCACGATGAACAAGGCAAGATGTTTCCATTGGATATAATCTCATCAACAAGTGCTCCCCTGGAGTGTTGCTCTCTGCTCTGTCTGTGAATGCTCAAGGAAGAGTTAACTGCAGAGAGGCAGATACAGGGAAAGGTTGTTTGCACAATGGAGGGAATAGGGAGGATCTTCTTTGAGAGAAATAAAACCAGCTTGGTTTCTTCTAGTGAACTAAAGTTAGCAAGTGGACATTATTGCTCTCTATATTTTAACTGGAGGTGGCAGAAAAAGGAGAGGAGGAAATGAAAGAGTAACATAAATGCTGGAGAAGAAACAGGCTTATTTAATCAGTATTGACAATTTTGGCACAAGACCTAGTCTTCCCTTGAAAGTTCTCAGTCACACAGACAAAATATTTTTTGCTGGAAAGAGGGTCCTTCAGGCAGTAATTCAGTTTTGCAGTAATGGCAGAGTAGATGCCACAGAAGAGCAGGAAAGGATGGGCACCAGGATACCTCAGGGGAGGTGTTGGGGTCCTGTGGTGGGTCAGGGGGAGGCTGGGAAGGTGAAGGAGGGCTGCCCACTTCTTGTGGGGCTGTGGGAGGTAGGGCTAAAAATATTAGAAGCTTTCGGTCAGATAATAGGCCAGTGTCTCTCTAGGGGGCACTGGTTAAGTTGGGTGACTGGGAGGGCTAGTCATAGCTTGAGAGGGAACTTTGGATGTGGGTAAAATGATGGGAGACATGAATTTCTGTGTGCTGTGGAAGGCTTTGCATGTAGATGGGGAGCTTTTTGCTGTTTTCCTCCTCTGCTCTTCAGGAGAAAGGAAAACCTTAGCCCACCTCACTACCAAGGTTCAACAGACCCTCCCCTACCTCTTCAGCTGCCTACCTACTCCCTGTCCTGCTGCAAGAATATATTTAAGTGGGAAATGAGAAGAATATTTTTTTGCCATCACAGAAAGGAGGCTCTGGAACAAGAACAGGGGAGACAAAATACCTAACAAATCTGAAGGTGAAACTTGTTCACTTCATGAAGGTCTTTATGGAACATTTACTGCAGGGCGAGGCAAGATCCAGTGACCCTGGACATCTTTCCTAGTCCTGTATTTCTGTGAAAAAAATACTCTTAAGTTCTGTCTTCTGTTGCCTTAAATAAATGTTTTGTGCTCAAAGAAACAAGACAATGAAAGCACTGCTAATGTCTATATACATCAGTGGTGTCTACAGAAAAATTACAAGGTGTGGGCAGCCAAAGGGGTGCCCTGGAAATTAAAGCACTTTTATGAGAATATCTGACCCACTCTGTGACCCTCTCTTCTATCTTGCTTTACTACAGATCTGACTTACAGCATGCTGGACCCCTTCTCTGTAAGTTTAAGCAGGAATAGAGGAGCAAAACTGAATAAGGTGATGCTACCTTGAGCTAGGTTTTCTGTTCATACTATAGCAAAGGATTGAAGGGCCAGCCTTCACCAGACCACTTTTGCTTTTCACCAGATCACTCCAAAATATCACTGTGATTTTATTCCCTTTCAGATGAAGAGATACTGAAAAAAAAAAGTTGAAATTCAAATCTTTGTAATTTTCATTATACAAAAACTATGAAGTGCTAGGAACGCAGGGTGATTTTGTCCATGAAAGTAAATATTAACAGCATGAAACTGAACAACAACTGTCAATCAAGTCTGTCATCTTTATCTGCATCATTAAATAGAATGGTTTTTGTCAGAAAGAAGGCTTTGGCTGAGTGGTCATGATTAAAGCTTTTGACATCTGTTCTGATGAATAGCTACCCTGAATTTTCAAGAGACAGCTCTTTTCTCCTGTCAGACATAATTCTTCCAGAAACAACAAATATGCTTTGAGTAGATATTGTGGAGGGAGGTCAACTGTGATGTGAAATAGCAAACTCTGCTAATGCTGGACTTGCCTTCCCTCTGTAATGCCAAAAATAGAGGTTTATCATCTGCAACTTTCAGAAAAGACCCTTAGAAAGAGTCTTTCACATTGTTTTCATAAGAAGGCCTTCTTCCATTCCCCAGTAAGATCTCCCGCCCCATTTAAAGTCCCTGCGCAAGTGTAGGTTAAACATCTTTTAAGATAGAAGAGGAAAAGCTGCACTGGGTGTTGAAGCATTCAGTGCTTCCTAAGCCAGAAAGCTTTCCGCAAGGCAATTGGTGTTGGCAAGGAGTGCAGCCTCCACCCTAAAGCTATTGCTTGCACAGTTAAATAAGCTGTTGGACTCTTTTCCAGGCAGCATATAAGGTTTCAGTTGGAAAGAGAAAATGAAGGTCAATCCATCAAGACCTTGAGCAATCAATAGTGGATTTTGTGGCAGGGAGATGGGCTGGGTGGTTACAGAGCAGTACCCCAACCCACAAACCTTGCACAGCTGAGGTCAACAGAATTGTTTTATTTTGCTTTTTTAAAATGAAGAGGGAGGATAAAGGTTATGGGGAAATCCCAGATCTTCCTTTTTGTTTATGAATGCAATCAATAGATCTGCTTTAAATTATGGAACCATTCCTTCCTTTTTGCTGTCAAGGATTAATGTCAGCATTAATGAGGCCAAGCTTCTCTTTGGAAGAGGAAGTGTCTCCCGGATCAACAACTGAGATGGGAATCAAACCCATGAGTGCTTTGAACTCCAGTGACATTCTTTACCTTTCTTTCTTTGAACACTGGAAAAACCAATCTGATTATGTGCTGCACATCAAGGAACACATATTCAGATGCAAATAGAGATGTTTTGTGGCCAGTATGGGACTGGTTTTCAAAAGGGTAGAGCATCCATAGCACAGATTCAGGTCATTGTGAAACAGTAATGCTCAACACCTCTGAAGAAACCAAGGCCAAGTTATTTTAAACTGAGCATCTCTCTACATGAATGCAGTTCATGAAAACTAGTGGTTAGTTTGAAAATGTGTATGCCAGTGGTTTTCCCACGTACACATTGACCCTAGTAAAGTGTTTGAAATGCCAGAAGCAATTTAGTCCGTCTAGCATTGTAGCGGTTCTTTCTCCCCTGTCTTCTTTATTTTCTCTCTGCCATCGGCACGATTTTTGATCATTCCCCATGAGAAAAATATAAGCATGAGGGCAGTGCCATGAAGGTATTTTTGCTTTCAAGATTTCTTTGTACATATTAGCAGGGGGCATACTGAGATGTTTAAGCATATACAGGTCAGCATAGCATGTGTGTACACCCAGGTGACAACTGCCAGCCCTGCACAGGATTTTTCTGCTAAACATTAAAGATTAAATCTCACTAAGGGAAAAATTACAGGGTACAACACAAGTAGCATCCAGCATTAAGAAGTGATACACGAAGATTAGCCTTTGAAAGAGAAAGCCAACCAACCTCTGTTTTCTCACATTGCAAGGAGCACAGCAAGAGGATGGAGGTAGGTGATCCCCTGTCCCGCAAAAAGTGTTTAGATTAAGTGGGAACAAGTAAACAAGCCCGGGAGAGTAGCTTGTGCTGCTATATGACAGGGCCCACTGTTGTCTGTGGGTAGACAGTAAGAGCAAAAAGATACCTGTTTGTTTGAGTAGCTGTAGAAGTGCTAAAATATGGCCATGAAAATATCCTTTACCTTTCTGGACAGCAAAGACTATTGCAAAGAGCTTCCTATTATGTGACACCAGATCTTCTTATGAACCTTGCTCTCAATCTGAGCTCTTCTCTGTGATGATGGGGAACTAGTACAGAACACTACAGGAGCCACAGCTGCAGGCCAGTAACATGTACTGATTTTTCATACTCTGGGAACTCATCTGCACCTGAAGTTCAGCCACTGGGACAGCTGTCTTTGTGCAAAGTCTTAGTGCAGACCCAACTTGCAGTACAGCAATACAAGTCATTCACTGCTGGTGTGGACCATACTTACCTGAGAGAATTGCACTGGCACAGTTACACCAGTGGCAGATGCGCCTCCAGGCAGGAGGTGGGTTACAGACAAGAGTGACCTCCATTCGTGGAGCTGCTAGCTTTCAAAAACCAGGTTCTGTGCTAGCTGGGACACCTGTAGCATGTGCTTCCTGCACATTGCTCATTAATACCCCATCAGACAGCATTAACCTCTTTCATCTTAGAAAAGGTAGGTATCTGTGGTTATGATGAAGCAGTCGTGGGAAAGCCTGTGTCGTGTGTCTCCCCTCCCAGTCTCCACTGATTCTGTGATCCCCGATAAACTGTACCCTCATCTCAGCTGGCAGCCTTCCAGGCACTGGGTACCCTGCTTTCTGGGGCTGCAGCTGCTCTCACGTAATTCTGCTTAGGCATCTTTATCTGGCACAGTGTGCTGTGAAGCTCATTTTACATTAACTTGCACCACGCTTCTTCAGTCAGCAGCACGTAAGACAAAGAAACATATGGGCCTTTATCGTTGTCATTTGTGTAATGATGATTACCCAGGGAAAAAGGGAAGATAGTTAAGAGCAAAATCTAAATGACAAGATTCTTATATTAACATGCCATTCTAATCAAGTAATCTAGTTTAAATAATTACATTATGATTACTTAGAAGGTATTCATTTTAAGATCCAGAAATCTAAATTTATGTAAAGCCAAAGCCCTGAAGCATCTGTGTTATTACTGCAATGCATATGACATTGTCTGGACTAGATATGGGAAGACATTTTCTAGAACATTTGCTTTGCAGTGAAAGTAGATTTCTTTACCATGGATAAATAACTTAAATCAATTCCTTCTTCTAAATTAAGAATTTTCCTTTCTTCTTTTGAGATTTCAAAGACAGATGTATTTAAATGTCTGTGGTAAATTTCTCTATTTTCTTCCATGTTAAAAGGAAGACAGTAACAACTTCTATATAAATGTGCGACAGTTAATGATAATCAGTATTTTGCCTAATGTGCCGATGTCTATGTAGATCATAAAGATTAGCTAAAGAATTTTCCTTTCACGCTTAAATGATATGTAACATTGCACAACAGCTGAATAAATCTAATTTAGTGTTGCTCTGCTGTTTTTGAAATACCTGTTTACTAGCAGTTTGTCATGCATTTCTAATGACAGTCATAGTAAATTTAGAATCTTTTGTTCTCTTACTGTATCATCTAATTAGTTTAAGCATACAGCAAAGAACAGAACCCACAGTTAGTGGACTCAAAACGCAGTTCTGGATTCACAGCTGCATAATTAATTTCATTTATTGCTGCAAAAATGCATGTATGGTTCATCTGCCTTTATTAGTTTATGGTAGATGGATTATTTGAAAAGTTGTTTCCCTTTAATTTTGCTCTGCTTCATCTGAAACCTTGTTCTCAAGTATGTCCAGCCAGCTTGATCTGCTGAGAGCTTCAGGGCAGCCGTCATTCCCAGTGAAATACCTTTCAAGAAGAGTTTGGTATGATACAAGGTCAGACCATAGATTTAGTGTTCCTGCTAAGCTTATATGAACCCTTTCCCTCGCCTGTATGCAGAGGCTTTTCCCTAGCCGTTGTCCTTCTGACTGTCATCCTCTGTAGTGGCTGTCTCCAAGAATACCTGCATCTATTTGCCTCTTCAGTCTCCAGTTCTTTGCTGGTCTTTTTTAGTTCTCTCAGACTCTGCTGTTTTTCCCTGTAGCTGTGTATTTACTTCCGTAAAGCCTTTTGGACACAATTTACATATAAAATGTTAGACAAAATAAGACCATATTGCATGAAGTTTGGACTTACTCTGCATCCACAGCTGGTAGTAATAGAAAAACTGAAACATTATCAAGTTGATTGTGATACTGCTTGAATAAAGAGCTGTGATTTCATATAGTCTCCTTTTTTTTTTTTTTAATAAAAAGCTCTAAAATGTCTTTCTGTGCAATTTCATTAAAAAAGCTCATGCTTCAGTTTTGTTTGGCAGGAAACAATGGGCACTGACAGCTCAGTGACCAGCATTTGGCAAGTACCCTGTCCAGAACACGTATTTGCTGGGTAAACAAGCTATATGGAGTTAGGAAACTGCTGATCTGATGGTGCAAAGACTGTGAATATCTTCTCATGTAGAAAGCATGTGGTGCCTTTCTCATAAACCCTACAGGTAGAGTATGTGTCATCCTTTAACACTGCTATGGGGAAAATTGCAAAATGGAAAAAATACTAATAAGCTTTTCCAGACAGCAGTATAAAAACATTATTGCTTCTGCTACCATGTCTGCTATTTATTATATCTCCTATTACCCAAGCATGGCTTAACTCTATCATAAGTTTCCTTCAGTTCAGTTCTGTTGGAAATGCCTGGGACAGAAACATGGAGAAGGTCTTCTGCTGAAGGTAGCTTAAGAGTATACTTAATTTTCATAATTTTGTCTTAAAATGCTAGGATTTTTTGAGGCAGTTCTGAGATTTGCAACTGATTTTTTTAGTGTGATTCTAATTCCTGTATTTGCTATTCCTCCAGTTTTGACATCAACTATATGGAAGCGAAGGGAAGGGAAGGCCACAAAACATCAAGACATGGAGACACTTTTAAAGTCATGGTTTAGCTAAACTGTTAGGCTCAAGTGTTTTGTTGGTGTGGCAACAGGTGATGCCATTATGTATCCTGTGAGGCAGCAGTGTGTAAATGCTCTAGAGGACAGTTTCTCAATGCTCAGCGAGGGGTAAGTCAGGGACTGTAAGAGAAAAGGCACTTCCCTGGGAAGTCACATTGAAAACCATTGCAGAAGAAGGACTGATGCCCAGGAGGTGCCCAGTGAGGGGTTCAAGAGGAAGCAGAGGCCCCCAGGCAGTCCGCAGGCTGGATCCAGCCTGCAGGAGGAACCATCCCCATCACCAGAAGCCTGCAGCCTCCTGCCAGCTTTCCCAGTAGCCCCTCAGCCGCATCATCTCTAGTACCTGGAAGTATATTCACTACATGACATGCCCTGCTGCATGGTAGGTCCACATGCACATCCATGTTAAGGGCTGTGAACATACTACAACTGTAAATAGTGACCTAACTCTGCTAATGATTGCTCCCATAACAAGACACTGACCCAGACCAGTACTATCCAGAGAAGGGTCATCAGTTTGCTGGAAACTATATGAATCAAATTAAGTGTTGGGGAAAGTCAGTGAAATCCTACAGGGAGATTTTGGATTCACACCAAGGAATTGAGCTTGAATTGTTATGTTTTTTTCTAGAGCCTTTTTATCACTGGGAGAAGGATTTGCCTGACAGGTATTGGAATGGGAACAGCTAAACAAGTGCTAAGTATATGGTAACTGAATACTGTTTCAGAAGTCAAGGTTAAAATCAGAGCTACCATTTTGCGATGCAAGAGACTTACAAAGTGAATAGCCTGAGAGACTGGATACAATTTTCTGTTGTGTTCTCTTCTGCTAAGTGGACTCTTCCTCCAGAAGAAAGTGTTGTGAAGGCTCTGAGGAGTCAAAGACTAGTGCCATGTAGCTCCCCAGGAGGGATGAAGTTGTTGCTCACACTGCACAGAATGAACCAAAGCATGCTGGCTGAAATGAACAGGATCACTAAGGAAGGATTTCTGCATTTGCCTGTAGGTGTTAAAGTCCTGTAATCTGCGAGAGCAATGGTTGAAGACTGCGAAGAGAATTGACCTATTTTGGAGTATCTCTGTTACACGCTAGTAGAAACGGTATCCTGAGCAAGGTTTCTGTATTTTTCTCCCCTCTGGTATCAGTGAATACGTCAGTACAAAAGCTGCCTGGAATTCTGTTCCCCAGATTTATGGTGATTTGCTTTTCCCAAGAATGTGCTGATGTTATATGTATTTGGCATTAATGATTTTGAATTGAGTCATTACTGAGTCTGAGAGCTGGCTCATCTGCATGTTGCTGGCTTGCTTACTCTTAAACTTAATGGGTTTCTGGGTTGGATTTTGAAAGTTTCTGGGAGAGCAGCTTCTGGGAAATCTAATCCTTGATCTGTCCCAGGGTAGATGAATGTCTGCCATTTCTGACAGCCCTCTTCTCTTCATGGCTTGTAATCTGTGTGCTCCTAGGCACAGTTACCTTCTGTTGTCTCCTGCTTGCAGCGATCCCATAATCCCCCAAGACAGCAGTCAGATGTTGTAGTGATGGCATGTCTAATACAGAAGGGGTAGATATTGATATCTAGCAGTCTATTAGTTAAAGAGTTAAGAGCAAAAAGAAAGATAGCTTTTATTTGCTGAAGGAGAAGGAAATTAAACTGTGAATGATGTGTGGCATCTGTGTCCATACACAATAAAGGAAGCTGGAAGCAAGTGATGACCCACTGCTGTGCAGTCTGAATTAATCCTACTTCAGCTGAAATGGTAAAAAGCTTTAAAGAGACATTGTTAAGGTTGAAGATGAAAATGCCCCCCTTCATCCTACTTCTCAGCAAAAATACCTGGGTTAGAGAGGGAGCTAAGTGAGGCTGTCTGTGTTTGCGAAGTCCAGAAAATTTTCCTACTCACCTCTCAGAGATGCACGTTGCAAGCTGGTTTGGGCTGGGACTCTGGTAATACTGGGCAGAGTCTTTGCCATTTTCTTGGTTTGTTTTCTTAGAAAAATTAAGCCTGTTTAAATAGCTTTTCTTTCCCACACTATGCACAGTCTGACTAAAATGCTGAAGGACTTTCTCTTAACCTGCATGTGGACTGTCATAAAAAACTAGCACTTTAGAGAAACAAAAAAAAGCAACCTTGAGAGTCTGTTTAGCTCATCTTTCCTCCCTCAGCCAGGATTAATTTATGTCTGTATAATTCATGATTCCTAATTATCCAACATTTTCTTAAAAGCTCTGATTGTGAAGACCCCACGGTCTTCTCAGCTGTCCTCTTCCAGTGCCTCACTATGCCCGTAAGTATGAAGTTTCTTCCAGCCTACTGTTTTCTGGATTCCCAGTGATAACTGTTTCTTCATGTACAGTGCCCAAACCTGGACATGATGCTCCAATCAAAGTTTCACCAAAACTCTTGATACACAGAAAGTTACAGTTCTTGTCACTTGCAAGATACTCCTTTACTTGGACTTGCTAGTAGGACTTTTATCTTCTCTATAGCAACATGATTTTTTTCATTCAGCTGCACCTTGACCTCAGATGGTGGTGCCATCCATCTCCCTGTTTCTCTCCCTGTATTTATGCCATTGATTATTCTAGGTAGAGTATAGCACCCTGAACTTGTTCATCTTGAGCTGCAGTCTTATTTTACCAGCATTTTTCCCAGCTTTTCACTGTCATTTTGAATCCTAATCCTGCTCTCCAACACATGTGCAGTCCCTCCTAGTTCTGTGTGATCCTGCAGACTTAACAGGCACATTATCTCCTGGATGTCCAAATTGTTACTAAAATACCAAACAGAACGAAATAACTGTAACAACCATGTAGAAAATAATTTCAAATGTTCGCAGTGTCAAGGAAGAAACATTCTTAGCTATGCCCTGGGAATCTTTATGCAACAACATTCATGTAGACCATGTTCTCTCCATTACTTATGGGAATGTCATGAGAGCCTGGAAAAGGCTCTCTGGAAGTCAAGATAGAAGGACACCAGTTATTTCTTCCTTATTCACAATGCCTGTTACACTATGGTAGAAGGAAGTTAAAAGAACATAATAATAATGATCATCAATTTTTTTTTTACTTTGTCTGCTGTGTGAAGCTTAATATAATATTGAACCAGCTCAGTAAGAAGGTGCAAGTGCTTTTGCAGAAATTAGCAACAACAGGTTTAGAGAAAAAATATAGTAAAATATGTAAATAATCATAACCTTCCTTTAAATGGACAATTTGTTGTTGGTTATTCTTTCTTAAAATCCTACATGATATGCAGTGAAAGCTGTGGCATTACCAATGGGTTGAGTTAATTTTTCTGTGGCCTTGAATGGTTTGGGAGTTGAATACAACCTTCATTTTGACTAAGGACACCAGGCATGGCAAGCTGACTCACTGGCAGAAGTGCTATGATGATGCCTTCAGAACTGGTTGTTGCCTCTAATGGAGGAAGCCAGACTGCCTTCCTCCAAAACAGCATGAGAGACCTTTCCTCTTCAGCTCAGGTGTGTACCGTCCCTCATCCTGTCTTTGCATGCATGGGTCCAGCTGTGTTTTTTTCAGAAGGCCTGGGATTTTTTTGAGGATGTGGTCCTGCTTTTATAAATCCTCCTGCTTCTCTGATGAATGTCATCTGTGCTCTTATACAGCATAGTACTGTCCATTCCTTGGATTTAGGCAGCCACCATGGCAGAAGAGTGGAGCAGAGGACAATGCATTGACTTTTTCTGGGTCAGATCAAGATAGTTAAGTAAAGTTGCAGCTTCTGCTTTACTTGGATGGACTTGCTGGAGGAGAAGGAAAGCCAGGCTTCATTCATGGTGCAAAATTGCTGTTCCCTTGTGTGACTCAGCTGACTCTCTCTTGGAAAAGGCTGGCATACTTAGACAATGTGGGTGACAGTCCCACCCTCTGTGCAAGAGTTTATTTGGGAAAATGGAATTATGTATGTCATGGGTTTTTTTTAGCCATTTGAAAATGCCAGAAGTTCCTTAAACTATTTGAGCTCCTGTGTCTCACTTTCTCGGAAATTACTTTCTATTTATTAATAAACAACATGTTGAATTTTTAGGTGTTGGTTATGAGGTCTTACTTGAGGTTGAGCATCTTATGTTTTTACAGAAACACCTAAATCGAGATTTATGGTTAAACACCCTAAACCCGTGGCAACCTAATGTGTTTTGTTTCCCTTTTGTCTAGTCTCAGTCTAGACTCAGTGATCAATGATCCCATATATTAATCATATTTCTAGGTTTCCATAAAATATATAGTTAATTTCCATGTTTGTTTGGAATATAATGTCCAGTGTTTGAAAAAACTACAGATTTTTATGCTTTCTTTGCATTTCAGATTGAAAAGAACATTTCATCCCTCTGTGGGTTAGTGATTTGCTAATACTCAGGAAAACACTGGAGTTACATTTAGCTGATTCTGTGAAGTGTTCAGCACATGATGCCTCCAACTGGCTAACCCCAAGGGTTATTTTCAAAGCTGGGAAGTCCTGATAGTGGCATCGTGGCAGACAGGTTGAAAAATCTTTCTTGAGTTGAAGATTAAGAAATCCTTGTGAAGGGAAGGATTTGAATCCAAATAACTCTCTGAGTTGGGCCTGGGATCTAAAAGCCAGCTGTTTCTCTGTGGAAGCAATCTGAAAACATAATACAAATAAGATCTCCATTCATTTGATCGCAAAGCCTACGAAAAACAGTAAAGAGAATATGGAGGAAACACACTGAGCTGCCTGTCCAAACTGCTGTGTGTGTATTTTCATGTGATGCTTCTGTAAATGTCAGTATAAGTGATGATCCTAAATTTCTACTGCTATAAAAGTTTCCTTCCTTCTTTCTCTATGAGAATCAGAACTCATGTGGTCCCTAAGCAGGTTAAAGGCTTTGCAATAATGTATATACCAAGAGCCTCATTTGAGTTCCTGATAGCCTTGCAGAGCACTGGGAGCTGGAACAGGATTTCCAAAGACAACATAAAGGATGTGTGCTTTAGTACCGTTTCTGATTTATAGATACATGTTACATGGGCCTTTATAGGAAATTTACTGATCTGCATTCTTCAAAAAATGTTATGGGTAGGGAGAAACTTTCATAGAGGGACAGATTATAGAGACAGATGACCAGTTTCTGCATCATTTTTTCTATGCATAATTTCATTTAGCATCAAAAAAGAGGCATTACCTGCAAGACAGAATGCATTTGGCCCAATATTTGTAGTGTTAGGAAAATATTAAGAGAAGATAAAAGAATGACAAACTTGTAAGCTAAAGGGCAGCAGTGGTTGAACACCGATGCACTACAAAACTGCTGGCTGATGGAAGAGACTGAGCTGTGGTCCACCCTGCCATGTGGTGTACAGATCTACAAGGCTGTCCTACCACACTTCCCCCAGTGCTGGGGTGGGAGGCTAGAAGGTCCATGCTTACTCTGTTGCACCTTGTCCCACTCTGAGAGTGTGGGGAGCTCTGTGGAGGATTTCATGGTCTCTGGCCTTGCCAGCTGTGCTTCATCACCCTGGCAGGCAGGGGCTGGAGATGGTCTTCATGTGGACTGGGCTGTTCTAGGTCCTTGCACTTCTAAAACTGGAGACCACATCTTGCCTAGTATGTTGGTTTTCTCAGACTCATCTGCTTTGCACCTTTGAAGCATAAGTGAAATGCTCTGCAAAACACCCATCATGCTGCGTTATGTGGCCCGGCTTACAGAATCAGAAATCACAGCACAAGGGAAAATGGCAGATGGGTATGCTTTGGGTAAATTAATACCCATCTGTGCTTAAAATGGATTAAATACATTTTCTGTTATCACAGCTACCTTCGCTGCTGGAGTAATACAGAATACTGATTCTGTCTAGTTAGAACAATTTATCTGACTACTTTTTGTATTATAAAGTGATCTCATCAGGTTTTAGGTGAAACCAAATGCTAGAGCCCATACCATGGTTAAGGGTCACTGTCAGCAAGTGGAGAACTAGGGCAAGGAGACAGGTTGGGCATCCCTACAGAAACATGCAAGACCAGAAATTTCTCTGCAGGTTTCTGTGCCTGTGCCTGTGCCTGTGCCTGTGCCTCTCTCCCCTGCTCTGGCACAGGATGAATCTGTGCAATGTGGACTTGCTGGTGGAAAAGGGCAGTGTCGTGACTCTTCATGACACAACAGTGTGATATTAATAGCAGGAAAAGGGAGGTGAGGTCAAAGATGAGGAGGAAGAAACATGATCATCCTCTTCCGTACCAGTCTGTCTGGTCCCTTGGAATGGGCGTAAACTAACACACTACTGGGAACCTGCCATTAAATTGGCTGGGTTTGCCCTCTGTACCTTCACAAGATACTTGGAAGTTGCTTATGCTGTTTCTGCCGGTGAGCTGATGTATTTGTTCTGGTAAAACCCTTTTGAAAAAAATTGTAATTAGAATACATGAAACACTGGTACATGTTAATCCCAAAGGAATGGATTTAAAGACAATGTTATTGTGCTAGAGCCAAGTACTTCAATTGAACTGGTATACTCAGTTCTTCAAAGACAGTCACTCTGAGTATGGCTTTGTTTGCAGGAAGGTTGGTGTTCTGCCATGGTCTTGGGTACAGGGAGGGTCAGTCATAAGTGTAAAAAGATTTATCTGTTTCTATAATCCATCTTCCTTGTTTAGCTGTTGAGGTCATTGCAGATGGATGACTGTGCTATGGCCCTCAACAGAAATAAATTCTTCTGAGACAAGGTAACCAGAAATAGACAAAAGGTGAGAATAATAGCAAATATAATAATTGTAGGGAATAACACAACACAACTTTTTATCCAGGTTTAATTTCCCACTGACATTAAATCAGCTATTTCTTTTGCTTTCTGCCGTATCTGTTTTTTGAAGCAGGCAAATCTTTCAGAAGTAATTGAAATGAAAATGTTTGGAAAGCTCAAAAACTGGAAAACAAGCTGCTTTTGACTTGCTTTCCTGTGTCCACATGCCTGTCTAGAAAGCAGCAGCAGTTGGACAGACAGAGAGACAGTTTGTGAAACAAACAAAAAAAGTAAGACTTGCCTTTGGAGTAGTGGAAACAAGCTCCCCCCATGGACTTCGGAGTTGCAAACACCAAGAGGTTTTGTTTTTTTTTTTCTGTGATTAATGGCACATTCTTTCAATGTGCTCCATGAACTGGTCAAGAATTGGCGAGTGATAAAATGTAATTTGGTGGCTTATCAGAGCCACTGCCAAAATGTATGACCGTTAATGCAAGGCAACCCTTGCGATAAGTAACTAAGTGGCTGTCCGTGCTGCTCGGGGAGGACTCAAGCATTTCTTCCTCATCAACTTTGACTTTTCAGAATAAGCTGCCAGCATGGTCCTTGCTGAGGCCTCGCTGAAGCTACAACGGCAGCGCTCTGCAGGATGATCTCTGCCTCTTTCCAGATGCTTTATTAGAATTATCTGGGATAAGAAAAAAGCCTGAGCACCGGCTGTCACTGCTACTGTCCTGCCAACCTCGCTAGATGCTGATCTGTACCATGGCAACAGTAATGTTGTTTCTATTGCTTTCAACCTTTTCATATTCTTGCTGTGCTTTCTTTTGATTTTCTGACACATGCTGTCACTTAGTAATAATAAAGCTGTCAATTGTATCAACAACTGATCTTTTAATATGGAATCAAGAAGTCTGACAAGAGCAAAGGGGATGCCAGATTTCTAGTGGCAGGTTAATTTATTCAAAGTATTCTGAAAATTATTTCCATTCCTGTTATATGCAGATGATGCCGAGCAAGGCCAGTGCCTGCATGATGGGATGCAGACTGCAGAAAGATTCAGCGTGCACAGGAATTCTGTTAAGTAAATGATTTAGCTACAAGCCAAGCTAATAGCTAAAAGCTGTTTGCTGAATATCCTCAGGCAGAGCCTGTAGGAACAAACTGGAATTACAATTTATTTGAATAGGCTATGAATCAAATTTTCAATTCCCGATCCATATTCCTGGGTGGTCTGAGCAAACAGATAAGCTGTTTCAGAAGCAGCAGCAGGCTTTCCCAGGAAGACTCATTTCCAGAGGGTGCTGGATGCCACTTTGGGCTGAAGCATTGCTTGTTTTAAGGAATTTTTTTCAGATCTGCTACAAGCAAATCTGTTAGTAAGCAATACCCAGGAAACAGTTCACTGGAGGCAATTACTATTTTGCTTACATAAAATTGTAGCTGTAATTTTTGTTGGTTTTGTTTTGTTTTGTTTTGTTTTGTTTTTGAAGTTATCAGTGATTTTAAGTCTGTCTTGTGTGTTCAGCAAACACATACAGCACCTATGTTCAGCAGCACATAAGACGGGAGAGTTCGTCACTTTCCGAAAGGGGGGCATCTTTAGATATCTCCAAAATGAGGCATTTGAATCCACTAGTCACTTAAAATATCTAGAAAAGCATGCTTATGAGATGCCACACAATTTGAAAACATTTTATATATCACTTGAAGATTAACAGGGGATTTTTCCTGAGACTGGATTGCAATCATCAGAAAAATTAAGTAGTTATCTGTAATTTGTGGAGGAACACCTGAGTAGCCCTCATTGATATTTTAACATCCCTTTGCCAAGTTTTCTTTGTCACCAAGGAGGGCAAACACAGTGGACAGCAATGGCTTTCAACTGAAGTGAAAGACAAAACACAGATTGCATTTTGAAATACAGTAAATTTTGTTTATTTCTGTAAATTTTTTTAGTGCCAAGAGGGTACAAGAGAGCAAGAATAATGTGGAATATGAGGCCATCCACAAGCAAATTGGATGAGTTAAAAAAAAAGTTAGTAATCTTTATGCTTCAATGCATAGGCCGGTGACAGGGCATAGGAAGACTGAGTATTTAATCATTCCGTCTCCTCTGAAGCATCAGGTAATTAGTTGGATTGGACTGATTTGTTCCACTGTGTCAATCTCTATGTTCATGTGACAGATAAAGACTTTCACCTTTTACTCTATTCTACCCTCTTGTGACTCTCTGAATACCATCCTAAACAATGTCAAGCACTTCCCAGGATTTTCTCCATGACCTAGTCCTTCCGAGGTATGTTTTGATGTCTTGGCTAAGGTCAGCCGCAGGATGTGCCGTGTCTCAGGAGCAGGGCTGGAGATCAGGTGCTGCAGCAGCACTGGTGAATCTGGCTTCAGCTCTGCTCATCCTGACCTTTCTTTATGCTGTATCTTAACAAGGCAGAATGACTTCTTGTTTCTGATTCCTTGTAGTGTCTTTTGACATTCAGAGGACAGTGGGTAGGGTATGCAGCAGGAGAGCTCCAGCTGTGCTGTCTGACCGTGTACACTTCTCAGTATGCTTTTCCCATCTACCCACTGTACTGTTACACATGTCCTAGCTTTTACCCTACCAAATCCTGGCTGATGTTTTGCATGCCTGCTGGCAGGAACATGGTTATTTTTGTTCTGTTCATAGCAGTGAACAATTCTGCCTTTGATTACGTTTGTTTTTGAGGATATTCACAATTAATTTATCTTTTCACTTTAGGCATTCCTTGGGCTGAAAGCTGAGTTTAAATCATTAGTACAAGGAGAAGATGCAGATCCGTGCCTTTGTCTCTTCTACGAGACAAAATACTCCAGCTGGTAATGCACTTCCTCCTGAAGGCCTGACATCAGTTTACTTCTCTGAGCCTATTAGTTTAGTTTTAGAGGGCTAGCATTCCTCCTGATCTAACAAACCATTTGTTTCATAAATCCTGTAACTTCTGACTGGTCACAACATAGTATTGCAAGCTGACAGCTTCTCCTCTGCACACTTTCTGCTTCTGTTGTCAAAAACTCACCATGTGCAATCCATGGGACCATATCAATGCTTTTTCAATGAAAAGGGGAGTTACAGAGGAGTTAAAAAAAATCCCCAAACTACCAAAAGCTCAGGTTTTCAAAGGTGGTTTACAAAAATGTAACCTAAGTTTTCCTGAAAGGTCTGTAAAGGTCTAGGACCTCTAATGGTCAAGGACTTTGGCATTTGACTGATACTTTTGAAAACTCTGTGTACCGTGACCATAAGGGAACATGACCGACCAGTCTTTTGCTATTAGCATATTTTTGGCTTTGTGTTTAGCCATACTTTTGTTTTAAGAACTGATAGATGGCAGTGCCTGAGGAAGAACAAGTTCTCTGAACAAACATGAAGAAGATCACCGAAGTCCCATAGTCAAATAATCATGGAAGGCAGTAATATTGGTCAGTTAAATAAGGTGTTAAAGGGTTTTAATTGGTAGATATGGCAAACGTAACACCAGTACTGTGTTGTCCAAAGCATGCATAGTAAAACCTAGTAATTCAGCAATAATTCCCAAGACCATAATATGACAGATAGGAATTTATCATGAAGTTGTGGTGACCTGTTTGGGTTCTGCTGATGATATCCAGAGACTATGACAAGACAAGCCTTTCAAAAGAGATAGGGAGTAGCAGACAGAGGTGGGGCTTCTTGGAAGTAGTATTTAATTTGTTTCTTCAAGATCAGACTTCAGTGCTATATATGAGCAAAGTTCTATTAAAAAAAAAGTAATCTCTAATTACAGTAACTTATTAAACTTTAATGAAAAATTATGCTTTATTTAACTGCTCCTATGAAGTTTATACAGCGTTCATTCAAAGTAATTCTCCTGTCTTCTCCTTTATCTGGGAAAAGATCTCTCGGAAGCAGCAGAATGGTTAATCTGAAAGAGAAATGATCAAAGCATTCCTTTTAATTGCTTTAAATGGACATGAGAAAACAATAAATTCTGTTCCTCCTCTTCCTTATTCTTTTAAGCTGTCATTTTAAGGATTTTTGTACACTGTTTTCCAGCTGATATGAGCCTGCAAATCCAGTTAATAATTATATTAATTGCTAGCAATCATTATGAGGAGAATGCACCTCTGTATTGCACACATACTGTTGGGTTCATCTCTGCTATTGTCTAGCCATTTGAAAGATGCGATATGGTTTAAGCTAGTCATCAAGGCTTTCTCATTCCGTGTTCTGGAGAGAGGTGGGCACCTCCAAGGAGTGAATCATCCCATTGTAAGACAGGTCTTTGATTTTACCTGGTTTCATTTTTTCTTTAGTTTTCCACAAAAGGTAATGGCACTTCAGCAAATGCATCAGGTCAATTGGGTCGGGAGAGCTCCCACTTCAAAATGCAGTAGGCTGTGGTACGGTCATGGACCCCAGTTTCCTGGGATCCTAAATCAGAGTCTGCCTTTGGAGCAAGACGGATGAACTGTTGGGAATCTGTAAACAGATTTCTAGGTGGTTTCCACTGGAACACAACTGAAATCCAGCCATCTTTGGGGACGTTTTCATTTCAACAGACTGGCAAAATCTGAAGAAAATTGTTCCACCAGAACTTTTTTGATGTGTAGCTTTAAAGACATGAATGAATTGGAATTCAGAAGGTTTGGATTCAGCTTCCAGCTTTGTGGCTGTGACACTGGACAAGTAACATCACCTCTGTGTTTTCTTGATCCTTCTGTTCTTTACCTGTGTTGTCCTCTTTGGTGACCTCCTCCACTGTTCTTGCGTGAGGTACCATCACATTAAAACCAGTAATAATATGCGTTTATTAAGCCAGTCTGCTGCTGCATTGTATCATTTGTTATGCAGGCTGATAAATACTTCTCCATTTCACACTTAATGAAGTATTCATTTAAAATAAACTACAGTATAATTCAATACATTATTTCTTCATTAAAGAAAAGCTATCCTTTTTATGCTATCAGCATTAATGTCTGAATAATTAGTCTAAACTTGCTTTTCCTACAGTAAGGTGCATTTGCATGAGCAACATTACAGTACCTAGTGATCATTATGCAACCTCTATAAAATGAAAATATAGCCAAATCCTAAAGGACAGTAGGTGCTGATGAGGTAAGTGGAACTGTGGCTATATGTTAACAGCAGACAAAGAATTAACCTGGTGGCCAGCTGGCTGGAAAGCATCTTGGCAGAGAACCCAAGTGGACACGGACCTGAGCAACCTGCTCTAGGTCACCCTGCTTTGACCAGGGGCTTGATCTACAGACATCCCTTCCAACTTCAGCTGTTCTGTGACTCTGTGATTATTAGGATCTCATCCACTATAAATACAGTAGAAAAATGGTATATAAGCATTATTATATGGTTATTATGCTCACCTCTGGATGTTTTACCTAAACCTAGGCGTAAGAATCCTAAAGTATCTGCCCACCTTGGCTTCAATTCATTAACAGCCATAGCAGAATACTTTTCAGAAGAAGTTTTTATTTGGAGATTTTTCTCCAGGCTAAGGCTCAATAACAACCTAAAATGGACAGGCAGAAGTAATGAAGCCTAATTATTTATTTGTAGTTAATATTGTCTGCTTCCATTAAGCCTGTGAAGCAACTAAAAGCCCAATTAGAGATAGAATTCCCCTACTACAGGAGAAACCATTAAACATAACCTCTAACTGTAAGAACTGATGCCAGTGTTAGCACAGTGACTTGGAGATAATAATTATTATGAATTCTTTTTCTTATATTTCACTTGCCTTATACATGATTACTTCACTAAAATAGGCTAATTCTGTCTTCTCACATTTGGGTTTCACTGCTTTCTCCCACTACTTCACACTGGAATAATTCCACTGCTAATATGGATTTACTTTTACTTTGTGCTACATATACAAAAGGAAAGATAGGCCCCCTTTCTGAAAATCAAGCAATACTCATGAAACTGTTACTCCCTTCAGCTTCAAGAGAGATTTAATTTCTCTTCAGGAGTCAAAAAACTGTGCTTTGTTCCATATGTGCAGCTCTCACTGCAATGATGGGGCTTTCAGTCTCATAAAATTTAGCCCAAGGTGTATTCTGCCACCAGCAGATGACGTGTCTGTTCCTTTTCACAGTAACATGCAGCCTGTTGCAAGATGAAATACTTCTGAGACTTTGTTTGAATGAAGCAAGGATATATTTTGAATTCTGTTTAGCACTGGACTTGGCATTCCTTATATCCCATTTAGGCTCTCAAACTTAAAGAATGAGTAGGTTTTGTGTAGCTTTGGGCACTGGGCACAAGGGTAAACTTCATGCAGTCTGACTCTCCTCCAAGGCAGCTTTGTCCCTGGATCATTCCTGTGCACAAGCAGAAGTGATTTCTCTTCATGCCTTTGTGAGAATCCTACCTGTTAATATCATTACCTGCCTCATAAGTGAGGATGTGCCCTTTTGACACTGACTTTGTTCATGCTCCTTTAATGCTCTGTTAGTGTAAAAATGCATGTATGTATCCACATATATATTTTATAACTTCAGAATTGCAAGACAGATCCATAGTTCTGTTGCAAAGTAAAGGAAGGTAAAACTAATATTGCTAGTAATTTCTGTGGTCTGATCCCACCCATTTTTTTGTGAAAGTGTCTCTGCCCTCTCAGAGAGCCCTGTGGACAGCAGGGACTTTGTGCAGACGCATGAAGCTGTCTGATGCATCCATACCTTTGCTTGCTGGAACTAATGGCAATGCAGCAAACCTGGCGATCATGGTAGATAGATTATCAATTGCTTAATCTTGCCTCCACTGAAGCCAGAACCAAAATTCATTTCGATATGAATGATTTTTCCTTTATGTGTGGTTCTGCCTATGGCCCACGTAGACTGTTAGGGTTTACCCAGGCAAACGTGCTGACATCAACAATATATAAATTAAAGCCAGAAGGGGCCATCCTTTAATCTGACCTTTTCATAGCACAAGTCATAGGATTTTGCTGACTTCATGTATGTCTGATCTAGAGCAACACTTCTGAAAAAGCGATCAATCCCAACCTTCAAATATGCATAGAGGAGAGCTCCACTGTAACCCCTAGGGAGCCATTCCTATGCTCATGCATTTAAATTCAGCTTCTGCCTGTTGGATCCTCTTTACTTGTGTTTTTTTCAGCATAATGAAAAAAGTAGAAGGAACTGTCAAAGAACCCCATTATGACATTTTCTGAGGTATTAAGAAATGGTGATCGAATCTCTCTGAAATATGCTTCTTGGAAAATTGAGATTATGCTTTTATCAATTTGGCAGCTTTTAGTCCACATGTTGATATTGTGTAGTTATATTTGGTTTAAAATGTCATGCAGTCTTAGGTCAACTTGCTTACATAAGTCTGCTGTTACTACATCAACACTAGTCTTTTTATCATCCAAATACATAATCCCATGAAAAAATTTCATTCATCTGTTTCACCAAATCTGTTTTCTATAAATCCACATTGATATTCAAAGATTGCACTGACTTCTGTCATTCTGTATTAACTGAGTGTATGTCACATACATTCTTATTTTTCTGGGGATCAATGTCAAGCTAACAAGCTTGTAAGTCCACAGGTCACACTAACTCAACACTATTTCTCTGAATGTCAAGAACTTTAAAAGACCTTAGGCCTTTTAATGTCCACATTTCTTAAGGACTGAATCAAAAACCTCAGCATGAATGATCCAGAAAACTCCTGGGCTGGCTCCTTCAAACTGTTATGTGCAATTTAGGCAGATATGCTTAAATAAATGTTTAACTTTAATAACTGCTGATTGACATTGTCACTTGTTGCTCTGTTGAAATGAAAGTGTTTTGTCGTCATTTGATATCAATACATTTTTTTACCCGAAGAATAACGGAAACGTTTATGAACACTTTTGCCTACTTTTTGTAATTGCCCAAGACTAACATTTATATACAGTACAGGAATTTAATCATTTTTAAAGTTTGTGTTATACCTGAGATGCTTAAAACCCAGCATATTATTCATAAGTCATGAAAGTGGATCATGGAAGTGTCTTTGTGGCTTTGCTTCCTTTTTAATTTTCTTAAATTTCTGTTTTTTTAATGCGAATATGCTCATTTACATTGCTACCATTATCCCTGCTTTATTTTCTCTTAAGCCAGGCTAATTTGCTAATCAGCCAGGCCTTATTTTTCATTAGGGTATTGGCCATTTGGGCACCTAGGGGTGTGTTCTAAACTCTTCTCAATGATCATTCATGTCTTTCTACTTAAATTCATTCTCATAACCAATTTAGTGCATAAGAATCTTTGGCTTTGTAAAACCAGCCCTTTGAAGATGCCAATTTTGGTGGTCAAGACATTTGCTATATGAATTGTAATCAATGCACAAGCACTTTTTCTGGAACAGCCACTCCAATTGGAGTGATTTTCTATAATCAGCTTTATTTTCTGTGTCAAGATGAAGCCTAATATAGATTTTTTCCGCGTTTTCTGTGAGTTAGGAAAGTGAGATACATATTTTTAGGCATCACTTAGTACTGGCAGCATAAAAAAATTGAGCGCATGTCACTCAAATCAAAGGGACTATCAGAACACTTTTATTCCCACTGTATGAATTATAATATTTTTTAAGGAGCTGCTATGTAGCAGACATCAGCTATTGTCCTCTTACATGCTTTATATAGTAGAATATGAATTCTAATTGAAAACTGCTTCTGAGCCATCCCAGCTATAAGGACAGGTAGTGCCTTTCACACTGGGTGGAATTTGTGTGACCAAATATAATACTGACCCTATAGATGTTTGCATCTGGTCTAGTTATTGCCATCTTGCCTCCTTTGTAGCCAGCAAACAGGCACATTCCGCCACACTCTTTTCATCCTAAACCTGAAGTGGGTGAGAGGAATCACGCTGTAAAAGCACCTGTGTCTCTGCCCTTGGCCTCCAAAGGAGCTGAATTGGGCAGAGAGGAATTTCACCTAGAGCATCATTCCCTGTTTGGAGAGCTCAGCCCATCCCACCAAACCATGGCAGGTTCTTCTTTATTATGCAGGTGCTTACCATGGAAATACAGTGGTACAACTGAGCCATACCAGGAGGGATTTTTGCTGCTTTAACTTACCAAGATGGCCAAAGCACCAATTTCTGCGCATGCACTGAAGATTTGGCAAGTTGTACTTTATAACATGATGAAGTCCAGGTTTCTCCCAAGACTGTAACTAACTACATGGCCTGGTATTTACTGGAGTTTTAGGCTATGTCTTCCTGCTAAATAAGGTGAGCTTTTGCTTTAGAAGATGTTAATGAACAAGAACAGTCTACCATCATACAAGTGAATCATCAGCCCCTACCCTTCTTTCTGGGAAAAGGACAGTTTTTAACTAGAATTAATTAACTAGCTCTATCTGAAATTTCTGTGAAGAAAAGTCAGTTTGCAGTTTTTATTGGCTAATCAGGTTGAGACAGAGAGTTAGCCTCTTCTAATTATTTTCCATGGTAAAGATAATTGTTTCATTAGCAGAGGGTCCCTGTGTGCAGCTGGTTTGCAGAGCAGAGGGCTGGGTGGGATGTGTCTGCTTTCTTCACTAGCAGAAGTGACAAGGAGATGTCACTGTCATCAGGAAAAATGTATGTTACCATAAATGCTGTGGATATAAGGTGTCAGTAATCTGTATTACTGATAGAGAATCCTTTCAGATTAACAGGTAGGTGATCACTTGTTTCCATGGGCTTTATAGTCAACAGTTGATAAGCATTGTAGGCTTTGAAAGGCCCCCCCTGCCCCCCAATCTGTATCTTGACTTCCTATTATTAAGAGCTTTTGAGTGAGATTCTCTTCTCTGTATCTGAGCAAATCTAGTAAATCTACCCAGAGACACACAGTACGTTTTACACAATGCTCCATTTGGTGTGGTTAAAATCTTCTTGTTTTCATACCCATTACTTTCCTTCTGCTGAATTGGCTATCCAAAGGTGCAAGGCTGTGATTTTACTTCCTGGGTCACTCCAGCCTTTCCTTTGCTCAAAGGGCATTTTCTTCTCCTAGTCCTTTTGTGCATGGTGCTTTTCAATGCATTGCGTGGTTATCTGTAGTGTTCATGCTTCAACGTACACAAGTCTCATGAAAAAGCCCTGCTGTTAATTGTAAAAAACAAAGTTACCATTAATCTTAATATTTTGGCTTCCCATATTGGCTGTTACCAGATAATAAAATCCCTCTTGTTTCTTTCACCTTCTGTGACAAAGCAGGCTTTCATGTAACACCCAGAGTGGTAAATGGGTTAGACTTGCCTTCCAAAATCCACAGCGCTGTAGGTGGATTCTTTCTAAAGACTTTGATCTTTGTGGAGCAGTACTATCAGATGGTACAGTTTGTTCCTTACAGACTATTTGAGATAAATAATTCAAGGAGAGCTCAGGGCCTACAGCTATACCAACTTTCCGTATCCTGTTGAAATCAGTGGGGCTGCTGGCTGGAGGAAATTTTGCTTCCTTTGGCAGACCATGGTGGCTTTGAATTGATGAAACGGTTGCCTCTAGACAAAATTTCTCCATATCCCCCACCATGCTCCTAGTCTCTGTTTCCAACTTGCTTCTCCTGATGTGGATCCTTGTACTGCGTTCCTCATCCCCTGCACTGTAATTGCTGCCTTATTTCTTTTTCCTTCTCTCCATCTCCTTCTTGCTCCGTAATTTGAATTTTCTGCTGGAGCCCTTGCTGCGATGGTCAGCCTCTCCTTGCCTTGTGCTCATAACGGAGCTGGGAGAGCCATGTTCTGTAACTGTGATGCAGAGATGGTGTCAAGGGGGGAGAAGAAGGGACTGACGCAAATGACACATCTAAGCTGTGAGCGTGTAACTGATAAAATCGGACCCATCAGATAAATGTTGCACTCAGCAGCTGTGTATGCACTGAAGAAAAGCATGGCACTGTGCAGTGCAGGAAGATCCAAAGAGGGCAAATCCTTCATCTCTCTGCTTGCATGTATCTACTAAGTTGTACCGGTGGGGAATGACAGAGCTTGATGTACAGAAATTAGTAACTGGGGTGTTCCTGAGCACAGTCTTACATGGCTGATCCGTCCATTTTCTTGATACAGAAAAGTTATTATTTACCTGCTTTCATGGTCAGTTTGGCAGCAACTGCTAGTATTGTCTCAAGAAACCCGTGAAGATTGAATAACAAATTTGCTGTTGATGAGTAATAACTTACTAATGCCTAGTTCTTATATAATTTTGTTTCTTCTTAGGTTGAAAGTGCTTTACAGAAATGGTCACTTAAATCCATTTACAGAGAAGAGGTCCAAGACACAGGGGAGTGAAGTGACTTTTGTTGAGGCCCCAAGCTGTCCCAGAGGAAACTCGCATCTCTAGGCTCTAAGCCTAGCATCCTGCTCACATCGCTCTCCCTTGCAGCCCATCTTTCTTCATCTGGCAATCTTAGCAGAACTTTTTACATTTTCTTGTACATTACCATAAATACTGGGCTTTTTCTTACCTTTTCTTTACTGTTGCATGTGCTGCTTTGGAGTCCAATTAAAACAGAGTTGAAAGCGACTTCCTGTGGCTTTCTAGATCGTTGTCATCACCTCCTGCCTTCCCAAACAGGGAACTGAAGGAAATGGCTTTAGATGTCCTATTCTTAGCAGCTATTGAAAAATGTCAGGAACACCACTGAGCTGTCTACAATAACAAGCTTCTTACACCAGCCCACACATGGAGAAATTTTCAGTACTGTGATTTCTGTAAGAGTATAGCTGTTTAAGCAAATACCTCAGCTAGTATTTGACTAACCTGGCCTGTGCAAAATGACATTTAACAAAGGTAATAGCTGGAGCTATAACTGTGCTAGTATTTCAGCTGGAAGCCTTCTTTTCCTAGAATTCAGGACTGATGCATCTGGACAGATAAATTAATAACAGCCTTTCTTCACATAAACAAGGAACCTGTTCTTAATGCAGGTGTATTTGTATTTTACCAGTACTTGGATTTTAAAAATTTGACAGTATTTCATAAATGTAACAGTAACACTCATGCCATTACCACTGACTTAGGCAAGGCATAGTAAGAAAAGCAATTATTTGTTTCCTTAATGAGTTCACTTTTCATAGAATCATAGAATCACAGAAAGGTTTGGGTTGGAAGGGACCTTAAAGATCATCTAGTTCCAAGGCCCCTGCCATGGGCAGGGACACCTTCCACTAGACCAAGTTGCTCAAAGCCTCATCCAACCTGGCCTTGAACACTTCCAGGGATGGGGCATCCACAACCTCTCTGGGCAACGTGTTCCGCTGTTTCACCACCCTCACAGTAAAGAATTTCTTCCTTACATCTGATCTAAATCTACCCTCTTTCAGTTTAAAGCCGTTACCCCTTGTCCTATCACTACATGCCCCTGTAAAAAGTCCCTCTCTGGCTTTCTTGTAGGCCCCCTTTAGGTACTGGAAGGCTGCTATAAGGATGGAGCGCTCCTGTTGTAACTAGTGCATCACATTTTAAGATAGGAAGTGAAAATAAGGAGATTGTAGGTGTATGTAGGGAGGATCTGAGCTGGATAATTACACTGATTTGAGCTTGAAATCAGCCAAACATTGCCTTGCCTTGCCTTCTGCTATGCCATGCTATGCTAATTTCTCAGCAGCACAGCACCTTCTAGGAGTGAATTCTTTGACATGACTAATATGTAATAATGCTTTTTCTGTTCCTTTCAGTTGAAGAACATTTTCCAGGTGGTGGTTTAATTATGAATGTCTAAAGAAGAGATACCAATATGCATGGGTGTGGCTCTTTTTGGAGGAGACAGTGTCAAAGAAATACGCTTTGCCCTGGGCGTAGCAGGCAGAGAGGCTGGGGACTGTCTTTAGTTTCAGTGCAAGTGCACCTCAACGTTTAGTGATGTCTCCTGAGGAAGTTTGGTTTTATTTGTTCCTTGCACAGAGAAGTTTTTATTAGTACCTTAGTAAGTTTTATTGTGCTGCAGACATGAAGTGTCAGCCGGAGACTTCACCTAGAAGTAGGTGCAGGCTGCAGTGTGCCTTAGAGACCTGTCTGGGATCTCGATTCCAGACTTATTACTCAGGGGAAGCCTAGGAGAGGCAGTGTGGGAGAGTGACGGTAGTTTGATTTGTTTCTTAGAGCTAGTGTGGCTGAGGATATCTAAGATGTGAAGTTTGTGTGCTAACTGGAATCTTCCAAGTCCTGAAAGAGTCATGTCCAATGTATTGTTGGATACACCTAATTAACAATATTGCTAATACTGTTACTACTGTATCGCAATCCAACAAGGAGATAAGAAAGCTGTGGAAGCCAATGGCTAGACCATAGCTTGCAGGGAATGGAATCTTCTAACCAGCCACAGAAAATTAAGTAATTTGGGGCCTCTGGTGCTTTCTTGTTTTCAGAAAGTCAAGTTTTCATTTCTTGCAGCACAATATGATCATACTGAGTTTCTGGAAAATTGAGAGAGGAATATATTTTAACTTTAGCAAAGACTTTACTATTGATTCACATGGTTTTTCACCATAGAAACTGGAAAAATATGAACTGGATGGAACAAAAAAAATGAACAATCATCCTTATATTTCATCATGAAAATATTTTATGGGTATCAAATAACTTTGCTACTTGGATGGAGGTAAACAACTGCTTAAAAAAGTGTTAGAAACCACAAATCCAGAACAGCAGCCATGCCATTCTTCTTGGTACAAGTGCTAGATTTGCTGTGCATGGTAGGACTGGAGAATTTGGCACAGACTTTGTGTATCTGGAAGAGTGTATATGGAAACGCGCTGGAGAGAGCAGAGTGTCAAGCAGCACACTTCAGCTCACTTTAAAGACTTCGCATTTCCAATTACCACAGTGAGTTCAAACTTTGGAGCTGAAAATACTGCTCATGCACTGCTCAGAATCGTTTCTTCTGAAGGATGAAAGGCAACATTCAGGTTTGGGAAATTTCTTGCATTAGCTTAAGTAGTTTTGAAAGCTGAAATTATGAAACTCCAAAAGGCTCTGCAGCAGTTAGATCAAATTCAGTCGTCTTGATAAAACTCAGCATCTAATTTTCACTCAGAGGGACAGACAGTAGAAATGGAAATGTTTTGCTATGATGAATTAATCTATTGTCTTGTCTGTAGCAGAGTTTTCTAAGTGCTTTTGTCCAACCATATATTCAGTGCTACAAGAGAAAGATCTTCCATAAGTTTCTCTGACAAGCTGTCCAGTGTAATGAGCTTTCCAATTAGTTAATACTTGCTAATATTCAGGCTCTATTTTTCTTTCCAAATCCATATGGTGATAATCATAGCTTTATGACCTACAGCCCAAGCTTACTGAGAACTTCAGGGTTATTAATAGAGGTGGTCAAAATCCAGAATTCCTGTCCATGGGGCTCTTTCTCACTGTGGTATTTGTCTTTGTTCTGAGCTTGCAAATGCAGAAATTCTGAGCATACCTTATTATATATAACATAAAATATTAAACTGATTTTATATTGTTTTGAAACATCTTATTTTTTGTCTGTAAATGACATGGTTTTCCCTTCATGTTTTAATGAAATGGTGCCGTACTCTGAGAAAAAAGGGTAAGTACTGTATACTATCAAGAGGTACAACTGTTTTCAGTATTGATGTATTGGGGCATTTTCCTCTGTATTGAAAAGATTTGATCCTAGCACAGGATATGGTGCTAAATGAATGAGAATTCATGAACAAATTTGGTTTCTTCAAAACGTTTTTTTTTTTCTGGGAGAAGCCTGTCCCACAAGGTTGTGACCAGAACTTGTCACAACCAGAGTTAGGATTCAGATCTCTCCACTCAGCAAAGCAAGTGTAACCTGGCAGGCCAGAGAAATGCTATCCAGGTTTCTTCACCAGAAATTGCGAATTTGAAGACACTTTAGAAACACTGTTTCTGCACATATTTTTCTGTCTGTAGCTCTGAATCTGTAGGTAATCATAGCAGAAAATTGAAGCTAGCTCTGTGTGACGGGTTGACCCTGGCTGGACGCCAGGTACCCACCAAAGCCGCTCTCTCACTCCCCCTCCTTAATTAAACAG
>JAVKLA010000026.1:9088411-9103173 GCA_034782735.1 Sagittarius serpentarius
GTCCTCCACGAACTGCTCCAGCGTGGGTCCTTTCCACGGCAAGCAGTCCCTCAGGCACAGACGGCTCCAGCGCGGGTGCCCCGCGGGGTCACAAGTCCTGCCAGCAAACCTGGGCTCCTCTCTCCACGGGCCACAGGTCCTGCCAGGAGCCTGCTCCGGCGCGGGCTTCCCACGGCTGCAGGTGGAGATCTGCTCCACCGTGGACCTCCATGGACTGCAGGGGGACACAGCCTGCCTCACCAGGGTCTTCCCCACGGGCTGCAGGGGAATCTCTGCTCCGGCTCCTGGAGCACCTCCTCCCCCTCCTTCTGCACTGACCTGGGGGTCTCTGGAGATGTTTCTCTCACATGTTCTCACTCCTCTCCGGCTGCAGCTTCTGCGCCCCAGTACTTGTTTTTCTTCTCAAATAAGTTATCACAGAGGCGCTACCACTGTCGCCGATTGGCTCGGCCTTGGCCAGCAGCGGGTTCGTCTTAAAGCTGGCTGGCATTGGCTGTATCGAAACACCAGGGAAGCTTCTAGCAACTTTTAAAGAAGGTGCCCCTGTGGCCCCCCTGCTACCAAAACCTTGCCACATAAACCCATTACACCCCTGTTGGATTTAGCTTTATACCTGAAGTTAGCTGCTTCATACTCTCTACCCTGCTGTTTTGCTGGCGTTTCCAGCCCCTTTTGTGGAAATGACATGTACTCCCCGTGTCCACCCCTCTGGCAATACAGCTCACGTGCTAGCCTAATGCCCTCCATGTCAGCACGTTGAGCTGAGGATGGCAGTGTTCCGGGTACGAACACAAGCCGTATTCTCCCTCCTTACTATGAACAGTAACATCCTGGTGACTACGGAGGGTGTTGTACCTTCAGCCAGCCAGGAACCATGCCCAGAGGTCAAGAGGCTTCATTGCAGTATATAGATTCTTTGGGGACCCGAGAGCTGCCCTCGAGGGCCTGCCTCTTGGGACAGGTGTCTCATATTCTGTTTGTTTTGACTTTGCATGTAGCCTTTGTATCTGATTCACTCCGGTGTTATTTCAGTTTTAAGAGTGATGAGTCCATCCAGCCCTTTGCTATCAGCGAGAGGGATTTAGGGCCTTTAGACTGCCTTACCCTCATCTGTAGGGGATGCCTAGACAAGTGCTGTTAAATTCTCTCCAAGAGTAGGGTTGACTAATGCAGGTCTTGAAAGGACATCCAGCTTCCATGTACAAACCACCCAGGAGAGACTGCTTGTTATCCTTTAGCTAGACATGACTGAAATGTTCTTTTCTGCCCCCTCTGGACCTAGGGTTTCAAACAATGATTCCAACATTTGAAAAAAGTATTTTAGTCCCTTGGCTACTGGACAAAGCTATGCTATTCTGAGAGCTTAGTCAATGCTATATCAGACTATTGAATACCCACTGTGTGAGAGACAGCCTTGTGTTCAGAGTACTCACCTGGCAAATCCAACAAATATTTGAGTGTTTTATACACAAAGTGGAAGACTTTGAAGAGTAGAAAGAGTAAAAGCCCTTGCAGAATTTCTTAAATTCCCTGGTGAAAGCGGCAGGCAGTAAGCCAGACCCTGCTCTGAATGCAGTGCTAGGGATGAGGTTTGAATTTGAGGCTAATGCTGCACCTAGCCCCCTCCATCTCTTCATTACCCTATGGGGTCTGTGCCTCTACATTCATTAAAAATGACCCAAACCAAAATGAACCAACTTGTTTCAGGTCAAACAAAATACCTCGTTCAAATCAAATGGATTTGTACTGATTTTTTTTAAAATGGCATCTTAGTTTTTACAGGACTTTTTCCCCCCGGTTCATTTACTAAATCAAACCATCAGTTGCTCACACAGCCGTACTTTTGCTTCAGGTTTGCTAGTGCACTGTTTTCACTGTTATTACTGACTAACACCACAGGGAAAGCTGGCAGTAGGCTATGTGTTTATCCTTGTGATGCACAGGGGAATCGCCAAGATTTCTGCTGTGGGATACACGCGGGCTAGAGGGATGGAGAGACAAACCAGAATATTGCTGTCTTGCCTTCAGTTGGTTATGTGCCCAGTTTTCCCCTGGGCTCTCAGGTGTTGCCTCTCAAATATTTTGCACTGTGGATGGGCCTCAAATGTTTCTCTTTCTTCAGGGACTGTGTGACAGATGGGGAGTGCCCCAAGAAGAGTCTTACAGTAGACGTGCTCTCCATTTTTACGTACTCTAATGCATGTAAAAAAAGAGAGCCCAGGGTTAAAATACTGACATAACTATGGATGCTTATGCTGTTATCATGATCATATCCCTTAAAGAATCATGTACCAGGAGTGATGTCAAGAAGGAATTAAGATTGCAAGGTTAAACACTGGGAAATTGGGAAACATCAGAATAAAAGTCATTTGAGCAATCTGCACCCATCTTCTCTGCCTGTACATTATGATACAGTATTTACTTACATGAAATAAAAAGAAGCTAAATAAAATATAATTTTTGATTCTATGATTCTAACTTCCGCTCCACTTTGCATATTTTCACAAAACCATGAGGAACAGAAATCCCCTCCTGTGCCGCGGTGTCTTGCACAGTTTAACAGCCAAGTGAAGGCATGTCTCTTTGAGGGAGGAGGCAGGAACCTGCTGCTGACCTCCCCGCAGGAGGAGCCTGGGTGTTGGAAGGAGAGGAGCCCCAGGTTTCGCGCTGGGTTTTACACCGGGACCACAGTGTGGGGAGCTGGGCAGCCAGGTTGTACTCCAACTGTGGTAGAAATGGTCTCTTTCCCTCTTTCACACCCCACCCCCTGCCATTTCTGAGTGGCACCCGTGGCAGATTGGCCTGTGGTGGGTGCTGGGGTGATCGCAGAGGATGTCCTGCTCAACCTCGGCAGTCCCACTTATCGTTACGGCAAATCTGGAGCTTTGGGGGAATTTAGCTGATAAATTCTGCTGGACTGAATGGTGGTTTTCAGAGGCCACAGACTCCATCAACTGTGGGAGTGTTTTTAGTCTCAGAACAGGGCAACCCCATTTCTAAACACGAAGGGTCTGCTCCAGGGTGCTAAAACACTGACATGAGACATTTTAATATGAGTGGGTGAAAGTTCCTTAGCCTCTTTTTAAACATCGTGTTTTGGCTGGAAGTTTCCAAAGGAAATCAACTAAAGATAGACAGATTCAAGCTGGGTGAAAAAAGTTGGACAAAGTCATCAGCAACTGTAAATAAGGTCTTGAAACAGCAAATCTGAGGATATTTTTTAACTGCATCCGTTGCTATGCGTGCTGTCTGTCAAAACAAGAGCCTGTTTCATCCCCCATGTGTTTCTGACAAGTTTTGTGTGAGGTGTTCATGGACCAGTTCTGCAGTTAGAGGGAAATGCAGCTGCTTTAAGATGGTTGCAGCACTGGGGACCGCAACATATCAGATCAGGGAAGGAAGACATACATTCATTGAGTCTATCTTTAGAGTAAATTTTAAGTAGACAGAAGTTAAATATTTAACTGGAATGTAGTCAGGATTCCAGCCCTCTGTGTAAAACAAATACAATCAACTTAAAATGCTGAAAGAAATTTTTACTTCTCTTTTCATATTTTGTTCAAAACTATTTAAACATATTACAGAAAATAATTCAAACTTGTAAAAATCTTTCTTGTAAGAAAGGTAAACCTCATAACAGCTGTAGCTGAGGCAATGCTTTTGACTTATCACATTTCTGAGATAATTAAGCTAAATATTCAGACTGTATATATGTCTCCAGGCAAATACTTAATCATCTGCTTTTTTGTTGTTGCTGTAAGGGTAGTTATTTATGGTAATTTGCCAGTGATGAGTGGAAAGCAGTGCTTCTAATCTTCATCTTCCTTCACTGTTCTGCTGAGCATGCTGAACTACAGATAGCCCACTGCGATATATTAATCGTGTGAAGGGATTTATGGTCACTGTTCTCACTGATGCTAATGGAAATAATGTGCATTCATAAATCCTGCAAGCTTCCAGATGACGGCATGCTTACTAACAGCAGATCTGGCTAGAAGATATCGAGAAATACACAATTATTGTCCTAACTTGCTTCAGGCTCGGGGTTCCCTGGAAGAACTCGTGTGAGCTGAAGATGGTTTGGTAAGTATAACCAAATTATGGAGTACGTATGGCAAGTGGTTTCCATGCATGGTTCAAATTCCACAATAGCAAGCCCTCTCCAATGAAAGGCTAAAATCCCAACCTGACACCCCATCCCAAAGGTATTCTAAGTGAGACGGGTGATGGAAGAGCAGTGGGGACAGTCAGATCTCCCTGACAGCCAGGCCAGCAACTGCCAGGAGATTACAGCAGATCCTTGCTATGAGCTCACCTGTGTGTAAACTCATACACACCTTTCTTATGCTGCCAAAGATGCTCACAGGAGGTCAGGACTGAATGCTAATCTCAGTAGTGATTTGAGTGTTTGCCCTTGCAACGCAAAGAAGCTTAAAAAAGGGATGAAGACAGCCTAGACAGTCTCAAGTGCAAGCAGAGCACTGACGCCCTGCAGCCTTGACCCTGAGCCCCCAGGCTGAAATAGTATCAGATCTATTGTACACAGGTTGTGTAGTTAATTTCAGCAGTTCATAGACATACTGGTGGGAAGGGACCCCGGGAGGTCTCCACGCCAGCCTCCTGCTCAGAGTTGTGCTATCAACAACACAAGATCAAGTTGACTGTGGCTTTGTCTAGCAAAGTCTGGTAAACCTCCAAAGATGAGGATTCCCAGTCTTCCAGTATCTGGTTCCGGTTTTGCACTACCCTCCAGGTGGATGATTTTTTGCTAATGCTCAGCCTGAACTTGCCAAGATACAATCTGTGGCCTTATCCCTTGTTAGACGTCTACCACTACTAAGAAGAGTTTGTCCATCCTCTTTGCAAGTGCCCCTTCAAATAGTTGAAAGATGCTGTTAGATCCCCCTTTTAGCCTCTCCTCTACCAGGCGAAGCAAGCCCAAAGTCCTCAACCTTTCTTCGTAGGCCATGAGATCTAGCTCCCTTCACCATCTTGGTAGCACTCAAATGGACCCTCTGCAGTTTTGCAATATCCTTCTTTAACTGGGGCCCTGAAATTTGTCAAAAAGTGCAACAAGTCTAATCCACTGGTTTTACTGCAGAGGATTTACTGACACCCTGGAGTCTGATGTTAGTGCTCATGCGGCACAAAATCTTATTTTATTGCGTTGGTGATGTAGAAGCACTCTGTGCATGTGCATATTGATTGTGCATGGAGGCAGGTACTGCTCAGGGCCTTCTAGGTTAGGATGGTCCTGAAGTGCAGACTCAGCAGATGTCTGAGCCTCTGGAACATCCTGGAGAAGGGGAACGGAGCTTGATTAAACAGAAGTGCATTGAGTGTAGATTACAACTGACATACATGATCTGGCTGCATTACTGTGAAACCCACTGGTTAGCAAAAATTTTAAGATTGCCTTTTCTTCAAGAAGATAAGCAGATCAACAAATATCTTTCATTCAAGCCCTAAACAATATCTTTATAGCAATCCTTTTTAAAGTCTCTAAGTTTCATACAACTAAGCCTGATTAACTTCTTAGAAAGGTTTTTCATGCTATATGTGATGATAAAAAAATGTGATCAAGAGTTGTCTTTGGAAAGAAAAGAATTCTGCTGCAATTGCAAAGAGGGCTGAAAAGTATTGTTTTAAATGTATGTATTAATTAGTGTTTCTGTATCACTCATCCTTGAACATGCAAACCTTTGGAGCCCTGAAATGATTTCCTAGAACTTGGACAGATGTGGTAAGAAGAAGGTATTTTCATCATTTGGTCCCAAGGCCAAGTTCTTCAGTGCTGCTGAAAATGCAGTTTTCTTGTCACAAGTAAAGACATTTTCTTTGAACAAAGCTGGCAGCTTTGAGAAACTTTACAATATCTGAGGAAAAAACCTGAAATGGGAAAGAAAAACTGAGACATCTGACACCATGTACAGCCCTTGCTAATGGCCTTTATTTGGAGGATGCTTGACTTTACCCCCAGCTCTATTGCACAGTCCATGTGTTATTGATACTGAACCTATCTGTTAAGGCCAGATGTGACTAGGGGCAGCTCTGTACTTTTCCAGCGGCCCACCTGCATATATCCATCTTTCCACCTGCCAGGACACTACCGTGGGATGCAAAAAGGCAGTTATGCGCTACACAGTGTGATTCATGTTTTTTGGGTAGTTCTGTCATCTCTGTGGCATACGGTTCTTCCCTCATGATGCAAACTGTGGCCAGCATGTATATATGCACTGCACATAACTTTTGGGTGGAATTCATTTCAAGTAAAGCTAGAAGTCTGAGAGTTGGCTGGATCTAAAGTTCGTTATATGAGCTCCCTTCTCAGTCATGGGACAGAAATAGGCACCTTCGGAGGGTGATTCACCCTCCCTGTTTTGTAGGCTTGTGCCTGTCCCTCCTGGCTGACTGACACCCAAGGAAGCATCACTAGCTCTCTACGGCTGACAGCTGAGTGACATGGCTCAGGTTAGGTCTACTGGACCTTGCTTCTGGGGATTAAAGTGAAATAGCGTTCTCTTACAATTCAGTACTCTGTCAGGGGTAAGAAGTCGTGGCTGTTTCTTTGTACATCTTCTCACAAAGTGGTCTGGCTTTTTCCCTTATTCCTCCCACATCAGGCACAGGCTTAGTTTTGACAGGTTAGAGACTGAAGCCAAACAATTGTGGGTGACAATCAATAGGGATTATTGTTGAGGTTATGGTCGTAAAACTGTATCACTAGGAAGAAAAAATAGAGGCTGTAGACATTAAAATTAATGTTTATGAAATGCTTGCCAAAAAATAATTTATTAGACAAGTAACACCGGTCCAGTTTTCCTGATAATTCTTTGTTTATAACATCCAGCATTCCTTCACTTATGGTTGTGGTATATCACTTATTTCTTTAGGACTATTCCAGCAAATAAGAAGACCGTATTAAGTCCTAACAGGACCTCTGGGACACAAAACACTCTCTAAATACTTTGAATTCATTCGCCTTTAAAAACATAAAATAAATCATGAACTAATCAGATTCCTCATTGAAACTCGCCTGTAAACCATACATATTTTTGAACCCAGTTTCTCAAAATGTCTGCCTTTTCCAGCAATTCTTTTGTAATCTTAGAGACGCAGCAACAAATCAAGCACAGTAACTGTACTTCTAAAACGCAGTAAAAAAAGTCCTTAGAATGGTAAAACTTTAAGCATACATTGTCACACATGTTTTATTACCTGTGCATATTTGCAATAGGCAAAGTCATACAGCTAAAGAATATTAATAAGAAAAAAACCTCGATATCATTCACACATCTGGAGAACCAATTTTTCGTTTGACCGATGATGTCACCTTCCTAGTACAAAGTGCTGAGGAGGGCCAGGGGATAACGCAATAACTCATCTTGTAGTCTTTATAATTTTTCAGTGGTCTGGTTTGTGAGATTTGCAATTGTTTTTACTGCACATATGCCTGAAACAAATGCAAAAGCACATTTTAGGAAGGAAAACCATCAAAAACTTTCGGAATTTCACAGGTGGAAGTATTCGAGCAACTGTGCCTGTCTCAGTTTGTCTGGGCAGCAGCAGTCCCAGGCGCTTTGGCAGGGCTTCAGGTGTGAGTGTACCGCCCTGCATGTGGCTCAGTGAGTCAGGGAGCAGGACTGAGTATGTGGAGGTGTGACACTGTTCAGGGAGGATATAGCGTGAGGATATAGAAGGTGTGGGGCCTCTAGAAGGTAACATGATTATTAAAAAAATGTCCTGTCTGCCCCGCGTGCTGTCTGCACTCCTAAACCTACCAACATACATCTTCATGCAAAAAGATAATAAAGCCATCCAACAAAAACTATGTGTGACTCAACAGAAACAGTAAGAAGGCTATGAAAGGGAAAAGGCTAGAATTTCCAGCATGGAAAGATTACCCAAATGAGGGAACAGAGCACCCATAAAAGATGGCAGGTCATGTATAAACAGAGAAATAAGAGAGCTACAGAAGAATTGAAGTGTGCTTTGCAAAGGGGGAATGATAAAAAGCTCTTCAAGTAGCTCAAAAGTAGGAATACAGTAAGGAAACTGGTAGGACCACTTGATGACCAACAGGTAAAAGGGACATTCACAGAAGGTGAAGCCAGAGTAGCAAAGATCAGTGAATTCTTTGCATCAGTCTTCACCAGAGAAGACCTTGGGCAGATTCTTTGGCAAATAAGTCAGAAGAGCTAGATCAGGTTGAGAGGAAGATACAGGGTGTAGCAGTCTAAACAAGTAAGCTACATGCTAGCAAGTCATGAGGACTGGATGGCATTGATTTGGGAGTGCTGAAGAGCTCCTATACAAAATTAGGGGGCTGTGGCCCGAGGTGTGTGAGTTGTCATTACAAACAGCCGCTGTGCCAGAAATGTTGCGGATTTCCAGTGAAACTCCTATCCACAACAGGGCTCCAAAAAGGGGACTGTCAGTCAGTGACTCTGACTTCCAGTCCCGGTAAGATGGCAAACTGTAATGCAGAACAGGATCACTGAACAAATGGGTTAGCATGAGCTCTTGGGAGAGACTCAGCAGAGCCTCTGTGAAGAGATGAACACCTGTTGGTGTTCTGGGAGGGTGGTAGGATGCATGTGGATAAAGGGTGCACTCATCCTTGGGTATACCAAATGTGGATTTGCAAAAAGCTTCTGATAAAGTTCCACACCAAAGGTTGGGAAAGCAGTTATGTTGCTATGGGACTGGAGAAAGCTGATTTTGGACTGAAAGCTGGTTGAAGGATTGGAAGCAAACTGTAAGTCTTAATGGTCACTGTCCAGGATGGAGAAGAGTCAGCAGTAGGGTTGTCCAAGGATCACTGCTGGGACAGGTTTTGTTCTGCATCTTCATCTGTGACTTAGTGAAAGAAATGTGCAGTGAAATGTCCCAGGTTTGCAGATCATATGAAAACCTTTTGAGTGAAATGAAAAGTTTATGGTGAAAAATTCTAGAAAGACCTCACAAAATTGGGTTAACTAAAAGGTGGCAGAAGAGCTTTGGTATACATAAATTTGAGGTAACACACCTAAGAAGAAATACTTCAAACATGCATGTACAATGGTGGACTTGGAAATGGTGGTTACAAGGTGGGCAAAAGAACATTTTAAGACTTCGTTGCCCCAGGAGATCGTGGAGCTACTTAACCAGAGCAGATTCAAATAGGAATTAGGCAGATTCATAGATAACAGGTCCCAAACAAGTACTAAAGAGAAAAGACAGGTATGTACCCTTTGGCATCCCTCATTTAGATTAGGGATTGATAGCGGATGATGGGGAAGTAGGATGGGAAGGGACCACAGAAAGTGGCCAGGTTTCTGTGCTCTTGAAATAGCTTCTCCTATTGCCATTGTTGTGGTCAGGTACTGTTCTTATCCATGTCCCTGTATAAAATACAGGTATTTCTATTTATTAAGTTTTATTCTCACTATAAAACTTGTAGCAATATTTATCATCCTCAGAAAAAGTCAGAGTTCTGAAAAAGAAATACTGCTTGTTAAAAATATCCATGTTTCTAATCTCACCCAGGAGCTGATGGCTATGTGGGGGTAAGTTTATTTTTTAATGAAAGAAAGCATGCCAATCACATATAAATTAGCACAAGCAAAAAAAGGGGGACACCTAGGGCAAATCTAACTATTCCGGACACCTAGGGCAAATCTAACTATTCCTCAGGTACACGTCTAAGCCCTGAGGCCCATGATGAAAGCGGCAATGCAGACGGCATAACGCATCAGTTGCGATTACAGCTGTCACGCAGCCAGTGGAACAAAATATCCTTCAGTGTTTTGTGTTGAACAAAACATTTCTCTACCAGGACTTTGTCCTGACAAGAAAATGAAACCCAACCAAAGAGGAGGTTTGGCTTTGTCCCACCCATGTCCCTTCCTTCCCTGGCTTGGCTTCATCTCTGCTGCGTGCTGTGGAGCCCATGCCCTGCTCTGTCCCGGTACTCCTCCGTCCCAGGCACCCCTCGGGGCAGAGCACTTCCAGGCAGCTCATGGGAGTAGCTGTGGAGATGAGGCTTGTGACTGGAAAGCATCTTGTCCAAGAAACCGTTCCAGAGAAACCGTTCTTGCCACTTGGACCTCTGCTGTGGGCTGTGAGCTGGCAGCTCCTGCGTTAGAGACCTGCCTGACCCCCTCTCCCTCCATTCATCCTATCCACCTCAATGGACACTCTTCAAGGCATGATTAAGTCTTCATTTGTACAAATCCCAAAGCCGACCTGGCACCTACCTCCCACAAACTTACCTACTAGGCGTTCTAAATTTTGTGGTTGGTACTTGCTTCTGCCATTAGGTACGTTTGAAAATCTTGCTTTAAAGCACATTTTGAAGTTAAAGCTTTTTTCCATTTATTGTTCCCACAGGATTTCTCCTGTCCCAGGTGTTCTCTGATTTCCACTGGAAGAGGGATTAACGCCTGGACTAATCGCTGCATGGTGTCACTTGATGTAATGGTGTTGAGAACCAGATGTTATTTGCACACACTTACACACATTCAATGCTGTATGTGTAGCATTAATGTATGAAAGTTGTTCATATAGACATTTCCCAGTCTTCCCCACTCAGCACGGACTGTCATTCAGCTCTGCTGGAAACCCCTAACTATTGGTATTAAGTGATTTTCGTACAGAGAAAAATGCAGGCACTAGTGGCTTGATCTGAGTTCTTCCACAGTGTCTGTGTGTGTGTTTCTGTGTGTGAGGCTGTTCATTGGTACACATACACATTTGCTGGGCAAAATAGGGTCACATGGATTTACAGCAGATAAACATGCGCCTTTGAATATGCTGATTTTATTTATATGTTATAATTTCCTTTTTTTTCATATCTTGATCTGAGGCTTATGAAATTGCTATTAGAAAACACTACATGGCAAACGTTATCTTTATGGCTCTGTGTACAAGATGCTTTAATGATGAAGAAGGAGAAAGAAAATGGAATGAAAGCATTCTGTTAGAATGAACTGCTTAGTTGCTATAAAACTCCATACACTGTTGGGAGATACGGTAAAAATGCCTAGAAAACCACTAGGATCTCAGAAAATGTTGGAATGTGTCTGTCCTCATAGGAGATACCGCTCTTGTCTAGAAGACTCCTAAAATCTTGACAGAACAGAAAACTCTGCTTGACAGTTCCTGTTTTGGAGGCTGAGAGCTGGAGATGGTTTGCTGGGTTAGAAGGTGCAGCGATAGCATTAATGCAGAGCCTGGCTTATCTACACAGCAGCAGAGGCTGTTTGTAAAATCACACTATGAGCACCAGCATACAGACAACTTAGAGGTGTTTCAAGTATTCTGGGGAAAAAAACCCACCTTTAATTCATGTTCAGAAGGAGTTGTTCCACTGATGATGTAAAGGATGGAGTTCTCTGTCTTTGGGACGGAAATTGCGATGAAGGGCCTTGCGGGACCACGTCTTCGTCTTCACAAGGGTTTTATGAGAGCCTGCTGATTCTTGCAGATGCTCCAGAAATGCTGACTGCAGAAGATCTCTGCACCCTGCTTGGCTCTGTATCATTTCTGAGCAGCTCATGGGAACTAAGGCTCAGAGGACCATGATGAGTCCTTGATGGTGCAGACTCTCTTCTTAAATGTCCGGAGGCAGACTCTGTCTTTGGGTCGCTGAGATGCTTGTGACAAATGGGTAGAGCTGATCCTGCCAGGCACTGAACACTATGGATGGAGTCAGCAATGAATGGAAGCACAGAACTGGTTCCTTTGACAAAATTATTCAAGTGTTTAAACCCACAATCAGACCCTTTTCTGGATTAAGCCAATGTACCCTACTTTGGGCAACTCCCACCCAAAGATCTTACAAGAAATATTAGTGCCCCTAAAAAACATGGTGTTTTTGCTGGTCCAGCATATATGGGGGAAATTTTGTAAGAGATGGCGGGGAGGCGATGTGGGGGATCAGGGCAGGGGGATGGGAGGGATGTGAATTCTGGGTCCTCCTAAGCTTGAGGAGGGAATGAATTGAGAGCTCTTCTCAAGAGAGATCAAGTTGCTGGGCAGTAATCGCCTTAGTGGGACATCCTCCACAGCCAGGAACCCATGAGAAATTAGCTTGCCCTTAGGGAACCTGGCAGAGGGGCAGGTCTCAGGGATATAGGCCAGGTTTTTCTGATCACTCCTTACAGCCAGTGCACCTTGCTTGAGGAGAAGGTACCAATGTGCTATCCTGGATCTCATCGTTCATCCTCCTGCATGTCCAGGATGAGCAACACAAGTCATCTGAATAGCTTTCACCTGGTCCTTTTCTGAGACCAGCCATAGTAGCAACTCTCATGGCACATTGAAGTCCTCTGCCTATCCATTGGGACATTTTCGCTTCATCATGAAAGTGCTAATTAACCCTGGCTGGGAGAACCACCTCTCCGAGAGCAGCATGGCCTTAGTGACAGGTACGTGCCCAGCCGGGGGAAGACCAGGCTCCACCAGCTTCCCTGACATCTTCCAGTGGTAGGAGCTGGATGCTGCCCAAGTGGGCCTTTCCCAGCCCTCCCTCCCCTCCTCTGCCAAGGAGGGGAATGCCACATTCCCTTCCAGGGTTGTGCCAACCCACCCCCCACTGCCATACATCTCACTTGAACTCCTTTCAGTCTGCTGTCCTGAAAGTTTAATAAAGGTAATAACAGTTGTCTGCCCCAGGCCATCCCTGTAAGTCAGCAAAGAGTGCTCTGATCTTGTAAATCGCACTGTAAATTGCCTACATATCTCTCAGATTTTGTTAGTTTATTTGTTTCAGTTTTCCTCTGCAGCTCTCAGCTGGTGCCGGACAAGGGAGACCGGATCAGACCAGACCAACCACGGATTCGAGCCAGCATGGCAAATCTGGAAGAATTTATCTTTTCTTTTTTTTTCTTTTTTTTTTTCAGTACAGCAGCAGCAAGTTTGCTTTTGAGCCAGCACCTCACAGTCCCTTGTGACTATAACAGATATAAAAATCATGTGATGTTGCTTGGTAACACTCAAATGTAAGTACTGTACTTGTCCCAAGGACTGCACTGTATTTAATCAAAAGTAACAAATACTATATAAACACACCAAATTCAGGGGCATCTGCTATTAATTCAACAGACCAAGGGTAATAGTGCTGCTTGTAAACTGGAAACTCTCTACATACTAAATAGGAATTGCTGACAACATAGCACTTACCATAAAATCTGTAAAAGCGGGGGGAAATATAATTCGCTGGCCATTGACAAATCAAAGAAATTAAACCTATGGAGTAAACCCAAGACACAGTGAAGGCTGTCTGTCAGAATCAAACAAAATAGCATCCAAATTAACCCGGGCAAGATCCAGACTCAGGCTATAGCCACAGATTAAAACATTCCTCTGCATATAAACATCCTGCCATGGGGGCTGATCAACATCTCACATTAGTAATACTATATTCCCTGAGAAGGGCTTCAAGGCACACATCAGCACAAAAGATGTGAAGTTCAAAGCCAACAATAAGAAAACAATTAGAAACAGACATCTCCTAGTCAAGGACTCCACCAAGAATGGCAAGCTTTTTTATTAGCACAATAATCCCTGCAGTGGCAAAGGAGAGCTCTCTGAGAAGTCAGAGAAGAGACAAAATAGTCTGCAAAAATTAGAATAACAATATACTAGTGGACAATATGTTATACGTGCATAGCAGGAAACAAACTTCTGCTTCAGGAGCTCCTTTTCTCTACCCAGGTTTGCTTCAGCTCCTAGATTTTTGCTGCAGCTGTTAGAGAAAGTATCCCATAGTTACTGCGACGGCGCTAATCACGAACTGACAAAATAGACATGATCTTAAAATAAAACTGCAAAGGCTGTGCTGCTGGGTCATGCTGTTCGGTCTTCCTTCTTTCTGTTTTCTGACAACTGCTCCATCACGTACAGGGCTTTACCTGCACCATCCCAGAACTGCCCCCATTAGTCCTGTTGCTGCAGTTGCTTCGGGCCACTCTGGAATTAGCTTGTCTTTTCCAGTGTTTACTGTTCCTGTGATTTTTTTGTTTCCTTGGCAAATGTAACCTCGGTGAATTGACATTGAAGAACCACCAAAGACAGACGTTTGCTTAGAGGTGTCCTGGGCAGTAATACAGTCCAGGAAGAGACATGAGGCCACTGAAGATGGCTTAACCGCAGGTAAGACCTTCCTTGCAGGGAGGCCTCCAGAGAGCGGTCGCAGTGGGGCACGTTTGCCCCATCTGAGCAGCAGCCCTGGGACCCTCCCTACTAGTGCTTTTGCTGAAATGCAGCATCCACAGCACTGCTTTTAGGTAGGGAAAGGTTTATTTGGGGATGATCAATCGTCCCCAAATGTTCCATGTCTTTCCTATCAGCACTTTGATGTACTGTGTCATAAAAATGCTGAAGAACTTTGGCTAAGATCGAATAGCAGATTTTTACTGTTCAAAACTATTTCTTCAGAAATATTAAACAAGAGGAAACCAAGCTAGAGGAGGAGGTATTTGTACTGGAGGAGAGAATCCCCACAGTGTTTTCCTTGTGTGAACACTGTCCGTCGCTGATGGCCAGGGTTACCTGCCACTCTCCTCTCCCGTGCTCAACAGCCTGAGAGGAAAGGGAAAGGAAAGGAAAGGGAAAGGGAAAGGGAAGGCAAAAGGGAAAGGGAAGGGAAAGGGAAAGGAAAGGGAAAGGGAAAGGGAAGGCGAAAGGGAAAGGGAAGGGAAAGGGAAAGGAAAGGGAAAGGAAAGCAAAGGGAAAGGAAAGGGAAAGGAGCAAAGAAAGCAAAGGGAAAGGGAAGGAAA
>JAVKLA010000026.1:9106249-9118161 GCA_034782735.1 Sagittarius serpentarius
CCCTGTCTTCCACGTGCCTCAGCATGGCTTCTAGGAGGATCTGTTCCATGATCTTCCCAGGCACAGAGGTGAGGCTGGCAGGTCGGTAGCTCCCAGGGTCTTCCTTTCTACCCTTTTTAAAAAGATAAGGGGATACTAGAGGCCTGGAAAATGGAGACAGGAGAACAGCACTTGGGAGAGGATGCAGAATGGAAAACAGGGTCATTCACATGAAGATAAAATGGTTTGGAGACAAAGGCATGAAGATGCGAGGGAGCTGGAAGACAAGACAGTGCGAGCCTGCTAAGGGAAGCAATGGGGAGCTGAGGAAGGGCATGGACAGGCTGAATATCTTTGTAATGCCTGGCCAGAGAAAGCCTGGCTATACCTCTCCTAGGAAAAGAAACACGCCAGGGAACATCCCTGAGCACAGCAACTTGGCTGTCTGTACTAGCCCTAGCTATTTATCGGGGTAGGTTGCAAATGACTAGAGTTTTGGAGGCTAAGAGATCTACCTGTAGGTCACTCTGGGCCAGCTGGACTTGCCTTCATTGACCAGTACAGATACAGCCCTTGTGTATATGATTTTCAGATCATGTGCCATCTCAAGAGGTCCTGGGCACGACTGAAGTGCCTGCAGAGGCATGAAGTGTTGCTTTGCTGCATTAGACAGGCAATGTAGAGTAATCTCACAGCTCAAGTGACGTGGGTTCGGTTGATCTTTGTAACATGCAGTCAAGTCTCACGGAGCAGGCAACAAAGCCCTAGTCAGAGCAGGCACAGCAGTTGTGGTCCTTGCTGCCTTTGCAGAGTGTTGCTTGGTGTGCGTGCAGTAGATGCAGCATCAAAACAATGCCACATTGGCTCAGGGATTTGTCCAAAGAAGAAGTCCTGCTCCAAAGGACTTAGATCTTACTGTTTAGCATAGGCTGAAGAAGTCAAGTTGGAAAACAGAGGGACGAAGGATGCAAGATGATGGATGAGATAATCAAAGCCCAACATAAAGGTGTGGTCAGAGAGATGAGAGGAGCCTCAGAAGAGCCCAGAGCCACCGAAGTATACAAAGAGGAACCATCAAATATGCTGAAGGTTCACTGAGGTGAGAACAAGAATGCGAAGCTCACCAAAGACCCTGGAGGTGGCCAGCCTCAACCACACAATGCTGACAAACAGTAATTTAGGCTATCAGGAAAGAGCTGGTAGAGGCATTAGGGGTCAAGTCTGGATACAGAGAAGGGGAAAGGCAGAGTGTTCACTGCATATGCTTTGTGAGAGGTCATTAGAGGGATTTTGAGGAACAACGAGAAGATGCAAGAAAATATTCGTCTCATGTTGAAGAGGGAAGTCTTTCTCTGTAACAGCAGTTATCTGAAATAGCGTTGTGCTACAGCAGAAACTATTCTGCCCCTACAATAACATAGCTATTTGTTTATCCCTGCCTTCTTTCCTTCCTTCTTTCCCTCCCTCCCTCCTTCCTTCCTTCCCTCCAAACACGTACAAACTGGTCTAAGGCAAGCAGATGGTCTGCAGGCAGAAAGAGATGTTCAAGCTGCCTGGCCCAGAGACATCACTACACATTTATTCAGACCAGGGTCTATTTTGGGCTTGGCCCCCTCCTTGGCACGGTCCCGAGCTCCTCCTGTGACTCTGCCAAACTGTGAGCTGAGTCTCCTTTTTTTGACAGAACTGGCACAAGTTCTTCATTCACAATCTGTTTTTTAGAGTCATTTTTACAGCAAATAGCCAAAGGAAACAACATTTTATTGCATACCAAGACAGCCTAGAAACAGTGAAATGAAGGTGAGAAATGTGTTATCAGGAATTAAATTAATCATTAAAAAAAGAGGTTTGAGAGCAGGTTAGCTCACGCCTTTGTGCTATTTTTATGACTCCTACTATTGCATTGTCAGGTCCTGGCATAGCACTGTGTCTGGAACTCCAGCTTGTGCTGCTGACTGCAAAATAAGCACTCGCTTTGGTATGCTTTTTTTCATTTTGTAAATCATCTTTTCCTAAAGAAAATCAATGAACCGATGACCTAGACAGTCGAGGAGTTCGCTCACTCCAACGGTGACGGTGCTGCAAAGCCTGGGACGCCAAGGCCTGGCTGTGCCTGATGCTTCCTGCTTCCACCATGCATTTGAACCCTGGTTAAATGGAGCAAGAACGAACCCACCTCCCCCAGCCTCTGAGCAAGGCGTGCAGGTGAAGGCTCCCCTCTGAGAAAGGCACCTGCCACAGCCACAGCCACTCAACCACTGATGGTTGTATTTCCAGCATTGAGCGCTCCAGCTGCCCTGCCCAAAACACACACGTCGCTTCCACGTTCTTCTTCTTGGACACGTGCCGTTAGCAGTTCCCGAAGCGGTTGCGTATCTCCTGTCAGTCTGCATTGCTCCCGCACCTCACAGAAGCTCCTCTAAGTGACTCCTTGCAATGGCAGCTTTTCCTACCAGGGTAGCCGTGGAGCAGACAGGTTGTCCTGTGAGCCCAGGGGCTGTGTCTGTGCTGGCACATGGGACGTGCCCAGTGCTGGCGCTGAGTCCAGCACTAAAGCAACAGGATGCTTGCACTGAAGTGGCTTATTGGGAATGCCTCCTGAACCGTGTCCAGCGACTGGTTGGGGTGGGTTAGCTGCTCTGTTCCAAAACAATGCTGGGATTGTGCTATCAACTTAACGGGGTAGAGAGACTGGGGATGTTCCCAGGCACTCAGGTACGCACCAGGCTGTCTAGCCAAGTGAAAGAGACAGCTGTGCAATGTCCTCCCTCAGTGAGAGGTTAACTGGGCCCTCTGAATTTTTGTAGGGCTAAGGCTCTGGGTCTTTCAGAGCAGACCAGCCCCAGGTTTCCTAATCTTGGCCATCCTGAAGTTTTGCCCATCACGAAACCAAAGCTGTCTACAATGCAAGTAAGAACGGGCAGGAGAAAGAACATTTTCCCTTCCCAGCTCATTCTTACCTACAGACCTTGTTCTGCAAAAGAGAGCAGTGCTGGCATGCTGAAAGGAATCCTTTTCTTGGGAGGTTGTATGGATGCATGGATCAATGAATGGATGGAGAGCAGGACAAAGACCAAGTGAGAAAGAATAGTTACAAAATATTTAAAGGCTATAAATACAAACATAAAAGAAAGATAAAGATAAGGAAAAGACTGTCTTTCTAGGACCATCTTTTTATTTAGCCACCACAAGGCATACAGCAACACCTTCTGACTGTAGGGACCCCCACCCCAGGCTCAGCAGCTCTGGCCTGGCTCCTCTGAGGTCCCACAGAGAAATAAATGCCCACTCCCAGCAGCTTCCCTGCGTGTGGCACGCAGAGCAAATGCTGCATATTTTAATTTACTTGAGTTGGCTAACACAGACAGAAACGGCTTTGCAGGAGTCTCTCCAACCAGGTTTCATGCCTACCCCTGTTAGGAGCATATTTGGTCTCAGTGCCCGTGTAAGGCATGGCCTGCAAGCACCCAGCAGATGACATTTGGGGTGGTGTAATGATCCTGGGCTTTGTAGGCTGGCTAAAGCTTGTCATACACAACCAGGAGTTTCCTCTCACCGCTCTGCAGCAGCCATCAGCACACGTGGTTTGGCCAGTCTGGCTTATGGGAGGCATCTTCCTACCAGATAACCCTCTTCTAACCAGAGACCCCAGGTAACTTCCAGCTACGAACATGTAGACCAGTACTAAATAGAAGCAACTGCCTTTAAAGTCATGGGAGTCATTTAACACAGCAATTATGTTTAGCCTAAAACTTATCTTCCCTACCCTTATATGCCCATAAATGTTGTTCTTCATAAATGCAGACACAGGCAAGTACTGGTTTTATACAGGCCTCTTTAACACATACATCAAGAGAACTAAAATTAAGGGCATACTTTCACCTTCACATGTTTCGTGGGAAAGACTAACATAAAATGAGGTAAGTACTTTGCAATGGGCACTGCACAGGTCAAACACAATGTGTTAGTTACAAACTGACCTTGGCTAGACTGTAGTTTTTTAGAAGGTTTCAAACCTCAATGAACTGAAGAATTGCAAAGACAGCTGGAGAAATTTTAGCCTCTAATTTTCCCTAGAAGTCTCCCTGATAGGAATTCCATGTTCACATTTTTGCCCATGGACAGGGTGATGTATGTGGGAATTCATGCAGCATACGCTCTAGTTCATTAAAAGAGTAATAAAACTTAAATCTTTCTGCAGGCATAAAAAACTGCTTCTCGCCTGAATCACCACTATAGAAGGCTGTGAATGTTTTCAGCTGAATCATACTTGAAATATAAGATGTTATTAAATCAAAATAATTTTCAACTGTTTGACGTGTACACTAATGCATCAGCCTTAATGTGTATGTCATGCACTTCATCCATATATTTCCTTTACCTTTCTTTTGTCTCTTTTTATTTCTATCATTAACTATTAAAACCCACAAAATCTAAGAAAGTAGAAATGAATGTTTCCATTTCTTGGGACATTGCTTACTTACCTGCAGTTGTCCCACAGCAGAAGGAATACACACTCCTTGTCTTCTCCATCTTGTGGCTCTTGGCTTTGAATGACCAGGTTGGGTTTACTTGTGGTTGCAAGGAACCATGTCCTATCCTCCTCTCTTTTCTAGCAGTTATGCAAATAAGTTAATTGGTGGCACCAGGACTATTCCAACAGGTAAGTGCTAGCCAGCACAACTTCTACATGACAATCTACAGAAAAATATCCTGTGCTTAGTAGCTGGATTAAACGGAACTCTCCTCATATAAGAAGTTATTAAATGATAAAATCAATTAATGACCTTATTTCTAACTTCAGATATTGCAATTATTGCTTCTGTGAAACTACTCCAAATAGATAAAATAGTTTAAAACATTTTTACCTGCATAATTCAAACCCAAAGTGATTTTTCCTTAACTTCAAACTCTGCATACATTTCTTGCTGGAAATCTTGCCAGACAAATCTCTTCTTTGAGTGTTTTTTTTTTATTATTTTCTTTATTATTATTACTTATATATTTCAGAAAGTAAGACAGAGTATCTAAATGTTAACATAACCTTAACTCTAGGCTCCCACATGACATTAGAATAGTTATTTCTGTGGAGAAAAATAATATAGACACATACAGAAAGAAGAAAGAAGCAACATAACGGCTAATTCCATGCTTGTGCAATTAAAAAAAAAAAAAAAACCAAACCAACAAGCAAAGGTGGAGCATAAAATGCACCTGTTTGCAACAGAAGCTGTCCCACATCTCAGCCACCCTGCCCGTGGTGGCACAGAGCCTTGCAGTCTTCCACTGAAGCCGTGCCATGCTGACGGGCTACCATAACGGTATGAAGCATCGCCATGTTGCTGCCAAGTAGCCCATGGTCAGAAGTAGACCAAGATTTCTGTAGCTGACATGAACTACCATTGACGTAAGTAACTCACAGCTGAGCCCTCCCCCAAACCCAAGAACCTGCCAGTGCCTCAGACAGATAGTCTGAAAAGGGAGGACCTGAACCTGCCCAGTCCGCTGCAGCAGGCTGCGCCCGGGTTCCCATGGCCTCCGGACTGGGGAGATCTTGTGAACAGGCACGACGCATCACGGCCCAGCTTTGGGGCCCAGCCAATTTTACCTAAAATTGGCATTTTACTGAGGGGCTGTGCAGAGATTGCCCCGCTGCTGAGCTCTTCCACTGCCCTCCTTGGTGGCACTTGAAGTGACTTGTACAATCCAGATCACAAGCAAGACAAGGAGAAGCTGAGCACCAGCTAGAAAGGTAGCCAGGAAGGGAAGCAAGGGCAGCAAGGAGGGCCTGCCTGTGGCTCAGGGTCTGGGGAGAAGGTGGGGATGGTGGTAGCAGCAAAGACAGACTAAGATAACAGTAAGGACACCTGGCTTTGGTCAGTGTTGCTTCGAGGCAAGGCTTTTCTCTGGGGGAGTGGGCAAGGAGAGAGCTCTTCCCCTGCCAGAGCTTTTGGCCAGAAAACTCCCCCAGTTGCGAGAGAAGGTGGCAGCTTCCGTGCTGGCACTGGGGCTGGGTGTGGTGGCGGGCAATCAGGTGCCACTCCTGTGCCAGACATAGTTCTTTGCACAGCAGGAACACGTCAGGACAGAAATATGTCCAGATGCCTACAAGTCAAGCCCAGAGCACCTGCTTGTTTATCTCAAACTCCAGAAGTTTTTGCTCCTTCCTCTAGCATACACGACCACATCCACATCTTCCAGTGTAGGCAAGCATGCTGCGCTCCCACTTTGTACATTGCTCTACAGAAATATCAGGGCTGGCATTGCCGATGGTATGTTCAAGGCAGAGCTGCTGTGCCTTAGTTTTGTGCACTGAGGTGCTGTCCTTGGAAAAGACTGGGATGTGAGGAAAAAAAGGCATTGGCAGAATCCTGCAAACGTCCGACTAGTCGTTCACAAGGCTGCCTGGCAAAAACCCATTAGCAGCCTACAGGCTAATAAAAAAGGCAATTACTCTACATCTGTCTATATGCACAAAAGACAGCAAGAAGATGCATTTTGTGTTACAAAAGTTGAAGATCTTGCATTTTGTCTTTTGTCCTGGTGGATGCTGCTCCTGTCTCTGCCTTGGTCCTGAAACGGTAAAGGCTTAGCTGATGCTTTCAGGATCAGGCGGGTCCTCTTTCACCCCAGGACTGGATTGCTGTTCTCACGCCTCTGCGTTCTCTAATGAATTTCTTTGTTTTTATGAACACGTTTCGCAAGTGCCATCATGCTGGGTCTTAGCATGTGTCTGGGCATGCAGTGCAACTGCCACAGCGAAGCTGAACAAGCAGCTTGGCAGCGAAACAGGATCCCTGGGACTGTGCAACAGGCTTCCCTGAAAGAATGGGAACGAAGCTCATACTGGGTGAGTGGGAAAGTATTCAACTGCTGGGAAACAAGCTGAATTTAACAAATGAAAATTGCTCCTTCATTTGGATACCATAAGCTGCCAGCTTTTCTCACTATCTGCCTGACAATCAAGTCCAGCACCCAACATCTGACGTGCCACGTGTTTTCCAGTTTCTTGACTTTCACCACAGCCCTTGACTGTGCTTCTTGGAGCCATCACTGGTTTCTCTGGCTTCTGCCTGCTGTTCCCCTTTGACTCAAGACGTGGATGCCATTTCCAAACCTACTGCCGCAGACAGCCTCTCAGACAAGCATCACTAATAGCTTCCATTTCTTATAGCTGCTCTAGTAGGAGGTAAGGGTCTTGCATCAACTCCAGAGTCTTGTCTCAAGTTGTCCGAAACGTCTCAGCCCTCCTGAACTGTGCTGAAGTTAAAACCTTGCACTTAAAAAGTTCATGCAGAGCAATGCTCTTGGAAAAATACGTCAAAGGTATAGACCCATGATTTTTCCTACATCTTTTCCATGCATATTCCTTCAGTGTAGTGCTTCATCCATCTCTTCATACAATCTGCTGTAGATTAACATTGGAATGGAAACTTGTGTAACATACTTTCTAACACAGAAGAAAGCAACTTGCTTGCATCGGTACTTGATATATCATTGTGCATATCAACCAGAGAAAACGTCAATAGTTGGGACCAGCAATTTCATCAGAGGGAGTGAAACTAAAGTGAAAATGTAATTGTAGTTAATTTCCATTCTCTGGAAGAACATGCTATTGAAGGTTGTTGTAGGCGAAAAAATAGCTTAAATTGTGAATGCTAACAGGCAGCAGATCATTGGCTATGTGTGTGGGTACACGACTGTCCAGTTTTGGACTTTTGAACGCTGAAGCAGAAACTTGCTAGCTGTGACTAGGCTGGTCTGCTAGCAAATTTTGATAACGCGTGAGCTAAGGAAAAGCAGCATAACCTGAACACTCCAGTTTATAATAAAGAGCCATGAAACAGAGCCACCAGGTAGGAGGCTGATCACATGCCGGGCTTCTGCACATGGACCATTTAGGTTGGCAACACCAGGGGCTTGGGGTTCTGGTCCCAAAAAAGAAGGGTCCCTATCAAGAAGTGATCTCGGAAAGCGAAACATAGGAGCGAAGATCCTGGAGATCAGGGAGATGCGTGGAGATGAGTGCCGGGGGTGCCCGGGGACTTTGGTCGCTGACACCCAAGGGTGGTAGCGGGGAGCAGCGGCACAGCAGGACCTGACCCAGCTTTCGGCCTGAGCATCCCGGGGCAGCCACGACCTGCCTGCGGGAGGTACATGGAGGCCTGGGGGAAGGTGGGAAGCGAGTGCGGGAGGTAATGACAGAGGGCAAGAGCTGGAATTTTGTCGGCTCTTAAATAAACCCCAGGACCCGGATCCACTACGTGTTGTTATTTACCATGTCTCACTCCTGACAAACCTGTAATTAAACCTTGAGCAGCGCAGAGGACTCCATAGATGAGTAATGCAAGGAGGTTTTATTTAAACAGGCATCTGTGGAACAGAAAGGGGAGGATGTCTGACTGGACATTTTCTTTTATAAAGAAATTTTGGGTTTTTTTGAAATGGGAAACAGTTGGTCCAACAGCTGCCAGTTATTTGACTGCATAAGATTTGCAAAGTGGGATGAGCATATTTGGAATACATTTTTGCTACACTATTAAAAATAAGTTGGCAGAGGAAGAGACACTTAAAACTACTTTTTAAAAGTGTACAGATTTTGTTTTCTCCATCTGAAAATGTTCTTTTCCCAAAAGACTCCTGTCTGAATCTAAAGCAAGTTGTATGGCAAGCAAATAAAGGCAAGGCAAAGAACGATAATTTTGTGTCAAAGAAAATGTAGGTGTGTGAAATGCAATTTCCTTCTGACAGGTCAGAGTAAGTGAGCTGCTCCCACAAAATGAGGCACTCTTTTTTTTTTCTGACCAGCTTTACAGTCAAAGCATGTCTAGAGTTTGGAAAAGATTATTACTCATTGTTTTTGCACTGAGAAGACTTCGGAAGACCATGTAAGAAGATACGTAAGCCATGTAAGAAGATATTCCATGCCTCAGAAAACTCACAAACATGGAAAAGGAGGTGATGGGGGTAGCTAGCCACAGCACAAGTGGGAAGGATCCTGGCAATGACACTATCGTGGCTGGCATGATGAACGGCACTTTTCTTAACTAAACGCTCCAGAACATCATTCCCAAGGTGGATTGATAGCGCCTGAAGCTGTGCACACTCTATGGAAAGGAAGAGGCCGGGGAAAAAGGCTGAGCACCAGCCCATGCTTAGCACACACCCTGGCGTGGTACTAACCTGTGACACTAGAGCTGTCCCCAACAATGTTTGGCGGCTCCTGGTAAGCACCTGGGACATGCTCCTTGAGGGGCAGCTCACCTAGAAGCTGTGAGACTGAGGAGGTGGAGGGCTGTGCAATTGTAAACCTCCGGCAACACAAAGTACAAGCCCAGCAAGCCACCCAGCGCACACCGGAGCTAGCAGGAGCCACTGGGAAAGGTTTCACTACGGCTCGTAATAAATAAACAAACACGAAGAGATTCTCTGAGCTTGTGGCAATATTTGCCTCGTGCTGGATTACAGCACCTGTTTGCACGAGCTCCCGACGCCTCAGCAGTGGTGAGCGCAGCATCACCGAATTTTGGACGGTGTGTGCGGAGGGACAGACCCGTGCTCTGCTGTGGCATGCCACCTATGCTTTTTGTCCTGAGGCGTACTGAGGGGTCTCAGAGGGAGTTATTGGGACAAGTGTGAAGGGAGGTTTGTGCAGCCTGGGTCGGAGTCTGCGTAATGCACAACTATTTACAGCATCTGGTCCAAGCCCTCCTTTTGCTGTAGCTGAGAAGACAGACAGTGAAAAGGTTGCTTTAAAGTTAGTATCACCCTGTTCAACTACCTGCTTGATGTTTTTTTTCTATTCTCCTCTTTAAGCCAGAGGATTTGTGCTTGTCAGTGAGAAAAACTAGATCTGAGCACCAGAAAGCTCAGTTAAACTTTCCCGGTTTTTGAGGTGGCTCAAACTGATGTTTGTTTAGTGACCCCAGAAATCTGCACTTTCCCCTTTTTGCTGTTGATCAGAGGGGCTGGAAAGAAGGGCTACCCAAAATAAAGATCTTTTTGCTGGCTTTAGGTGTGACTTAGTCTTGTCATTCCCAATTTTCAGATTGTGACATTCATCCACTCTCCACGTGCTGGAAGCCCCAAGACACCCCCAGGAAGCTCCAGCTCAGCAGTGATGAGCTTAGGAATTTTTCTACTTTGGTCAATAATTTCTCTTCTCTCCTCCTCCGTCATTTCCCACAGCAAGGCTTGTGCCAGACACAAACAGCACTACTTCTCAACTGAACCTCAAAGAAGGAGGTGAGCTGTCATTTATTTTTTATCTTGCTCAGATAACTCATAATGTGAATGACTAATTTACCCTGTGCTTGGAGAAGGACAGGAAATATCAGGGGAATGCAAATAAGCACACGGATTTTGCAAAGCCAGCCTTCAGGCAGGCTAGCTTTCTCCATTTAAATTAATGCCCTGCCCCCCCTTCTCTCACTCCCTACATCCAGCGTACCCAGAGTTTCTCTCCAGCCTCAAAATATTTTTGCACAGCTGTGTGCCAGAACAACTGCTGTGTGTTGGGCTTCTTCTTAAGACGCTGTTTAAACGCTACCAAACTGGTGTGCAGGCTCTGTACCGGCCCTCTGGTTTCCCATGCCCCAGTGCAAGGGAGCCCTACTGAGTCTGCCAAGCATGTGCTCTCGGGGGCTTGGGAAACGCACGCTGCTCACGCAGAGGGATCCCGCAAATCTGCTGCTACTCATCGAGGCTTTAATAAGCTGGATGAACGGTTGACTAAAGCCTTGCCCAGCCCTGCTGGGGGCTGGGTTTGTTACTCTGCTCCAGCGGCGCCTTGGCTGAGGGGAAGTGCCTGCTGCAGCCCACGGGGAGCCCCGGTACGATCCGCCCTGCGAAGGTGTCACGTCCTGAAATGTCAGCAGGGAAACGAGCAATGATTTTTCTGGCACTACAAAGATGGTTCTGCGTGTACTGCCTCGTATCACAGCAGGACCGGGCAGATGATAGACAGGGCTGGTGGGAAAAGCTGTTTTCTCCCGAAGCTCCTAAGGCCAGAGAAAGCTCATGTCACTCCAGCCAGCTAGCGCAGTGCCAGCTCCTCAGACAAAAAATCAGCTCCTCGATTGTGGGCTTTGAATAGCCCTTAAAAGGCATCGCAAGATGTAAGAAGATTAAGGTGCTTCATAGCTTTCACTTGCTCGGAAAGCTCTTGGAGCAGGGAATTTTCTCTCCCCAACAAGCTGTCCAGCATCCATGGTGGTATAACATCTTCCCAGCAAGAAAAATACATGGAGTATCTTGGAATCATGCCTTCTAACAAACCCCGCTGTACGTCTTCACAGCCAGATTCAACTCCAGTATCTGCCCGGAAGGCAAGATCTCGTTTCCCTTCACACTTTGAGCTCAGAAATTAACTCCCTTCTTGATGCTGGCTCTACAGAATGTATCATACTGGTAAGTTACGCTGGCTTTCTCTTCACGCAGTTTTATAGTAGAGCAGCTCTGTTGGATTCAGTGGTTCAACCTGAATTTACTTCCACTTTAGTGAGAGAAAAGCTGCCCATTCATTTTTGAAAATGCAGCATCTGTTTCTTGATTTGGCACTGCATATGGTAATTAACGTTATTGGTCCGTCATTTTACCTGTCCATACAGCTGTATCTAGGTGTGCACAGACACACACATGTCCATATGCAAGTGAGATCTAGTTAACCCCGTGCTTTTACTTGCGAGTAAAGCCCTGTTAGCATCCTTCCCTCCTCGCTGCCCCTCCCTCAGCAAGTGCGAAGGTTATTTCCCAGGCCCCTTGGCAGTGTCATGGGGTAATCATAGAATCGTAGAATCATGGAATAGTTTAGGTTGGAAGGGACTGTTAAAGGTCATCTAATCCAAACCCCTGCAATGAGCAGGGACACCTTCAACTAGATCAGGTTGCTCAGAGCCCCGTCCAGCCTGGCCTTGAGTGTTTCCAGGGATGGG